>JAQQBS010001424.1:6958894-7088598 GCA_030347275.1 Microctonus aethiopoides
TTTCGCCCTGCCGGGATTCGAACCCGAGCCGTCCGAGTGCCAGACTTTTCCTCTAACCACTCGGCCGACCGACCAACTGCTTTAAATATATATAATAATGTATTTAATATATAAATAATATATGATAAAACAAAATAAAAATTTTACTCCAAAGAAATAGAAGAATATATAATACACAATTTTTCTGATAAAATCTTGATTTATAATAATTTAAAATAATATTTATAACTCTTACACAAACTTCAACTAATCACAACATTAATAATAATATTAATATTAATAATAATAGAAATATGTATGCGAGAACAGTCGAGGAAATTTATTTAAATGTATATAATATTTCATCCATAAATTTTTTTTTAATTATTAATTATGTAAACATATACAATAAGTTTTATTATTTTTTTATTTTTCAAATTTTTGCAGTGACAAAGATTTATAACGTATTAATTGTGTTTTAACTCTTTTTTTTTGCTTTTAAATTTTTTTTTTCCTCTTTTTATTTATTTTTTTCGTTTTAAATCTTTGTTAATTTTTTTTTTTTTTTTTTTCATCGACTGAATATTATTATTTACAATTAAAACGACATCAGTCACAGCAATAGGTATTGTTAAACATTTTAATTGGAATTAATTTTTTATTCCTCACACAAACATGGCGAAATAAATTGTCTGTGTGTTTATTTTTTATATATTATTTTATTTATATATATGTATATATATAAATAATCGACAGAAAGAATGTCCGCGTTCATCCGTACATATATACTGACATATATGTAATATATACCTCGCATAGGTATATGTATATATGTATTTGTTTATAATGGATATTTATTTTTTATTTCATTTTTTTTTTCCTCGTGCGGCCGATCGCGTTATCGGTTCCCAGGTCGACAAAACTATACAACCGCAATATGTTTTTTTTTTTTCCAAAGAGTCTTTTATATATTTTACATATATATACTCCTTTATTTCACAAAAATTCCGTTGAGTAGATCGTGTCATAAGCAATATATTTTTTTTTATTAAATTTCATTCACAATTCCTTTTTTCTTCATATTTATCCATTCATTTTTTTGCTTTTTTATTTTTTATTTTTTTAATATAAATACAGGCATTATTTTTTTTTTTTCAATTTGTTATGTCAATGTGACACTATACATTGACATATAATTTTAGCACTCTCGGCATTAGCGAGTACAATAAATATTGCTATGCTTGTAAATCACAACCAACCGAGTATTTTATTTAATTATTTTTTTATATAATCTTTGTCTTTTTTTTTTGCTTGTTTATTTTCTTTCACGCTATTTTAAATTAAATTGTATATGATATACCGACGAGTGGCTATGAATGTACTGTTTTTTTTTCTATGTATACACCTCACTCATAAACGTAAAACATGTAAATATAATGAGTATCATAATAAATATGAGCTCTTAATTGGAAAAACAGTATCACTCATTCTCCCTGAGTTCTCTTTCATTTTATCATTCGTACACTAATGCTGTGTGAACAATTAAATAAATAACGTGTGTATATAATATATAATGCCTTTCATGTAAAGACTATTGTGAAATTCAATATTTAATTTTTTCAATTTGTTTAATATATTTATATTAATTAATGTTGTAGAGAATTAATGTGAACAAATATAAAGTGATTTATTTGAGCAAACTAGCATTAATTATACTTAATACTTGGGTATGTATTTATTAAAATAAAAGGTTGAATAAAAATATAAATGAACCACTACATAGTTTAAAAGCAGAAAGTCAAAAGCTCGTAGGCTTATTTCAAACTTGCTTTGTAAATATAACAAGAGAAACATTTTTTTTTTTCAGCTCAAATAAAATATTTTATTTTTATATTCACTAAATTTTCCTCCTATCTTTTATTTAAATAACAATTAATCTTTTCAACAATAACAATTAATAGATAATTCCTATAAATGCTCAATAATATAAATATAATTTATTAACTTTAATAAATCATCGCGCAATTTATTTCCCAAATTATATTCTTCATTTCATAATTATACTATAATAATATTTCATAATGTAAAATAATCCTCACAATGATTTTACATGACACAAAGTCAATTTTGGTACACACAAAAAGCTCTTGTGTTGAAGAGAAAGCTCAGGGAGAAATCAGCTTACAGTATAAATCTACAGCAGTCTAAGAATTTACATCTCAAAACACTGCACTGCACTAAACAAATAAATTAAAACAAAAAATAAACAAATCAAATAACAATAATACCAACATTAATAATAATTAATTACTACACCAATAACAATAAAAATATCAACAATAAAAATAAATTAAAGACATTATTCTAAACATGTAAAATATTTTATCATTTTAAAAATAAAAAAATACGAAATTAAACAATTAATTTTCTAAATTATTAACTCAATAAAATGCGCAATTAAAATATCCTACATACATTATACAAATACATATGTATGCAAAGTTATTAGTATATATAAATTGTTCATATTCAACGTCTCAACCCTATTGTGGTGCGGACACAATCGATTACTTATGTTGGCGTGTGTATGACAACTCCTCATTTACCCACCGGAAACAACATTCTGTCATAACTAAACATTGTATATTAATTACATATGTCACTAATATTTCATCTTTTTTATAATATTCATTTAATATATATATATACTTATTTAATTAATTTTTTTCGCTTATTTATCTTATTTCTCTTTCAATTAATTATAATTAATTAATTTTTATTTGAATTAAAAGTTTTTGTAATTCGAAGCACGGCTAAGAATTAAATGTATATCTTCACAACCTTATCACAACCTTATTAAACATTATTTTGTGTATACTTTGTGTGTTTGTGTGTTATAATTTAATATTTGATAAACTCGTAAATGTTTCATTAATAAAAATTAATTTTGTTTTTTTGTCGCAGCTATTGCGAAGTTTGATCAATCCAAATTCTCATTTTAAAACCAATATTTGTATCTTTTTTTTTTTTTATTATTAATTATTGTGTGTATATTATTTATTTTGTGTTAATTGTATTTGTTGGGTATTTGTATATTTGTTTTTTGTATTTAATTATTATAATACTCACAACCTTATTACTTGCAAATTTATAACGAAGGTGTAGAGAATGCACACTACTCTTTCATCATTTTTTTTTTTTTTTTCAATATATATATGTTATGTAACCTATTTATAATAATAATTTTTATTTATATTACACGCGAGCTTGTTGTCGTCGTTGCTATAGTGAAATTTTTATGTATATATATTTTTTTTTCCGCTTGAATATTATTTATATTTTAATTTATGTCATGTCATTATTCTCTTCATTTTGAAAATTAATTCATATATAATATTTAAATACTCGATCTACGAGTGCGGATGGACTTTCTCAACAATCGTAATCAATATTTTTGTTTACGTAAAACGCACAATTATTATTAAACTTACAACCTTTCAATTATTTCACTATTGTTCCTTTTTATATTTTTTTTACTTTAACTGCAGATACAGAATTCTTTCCTCTCATTTTCTTTATCATTTTGTCTCCATTTATTCCACTCGTTCAATTTCCGTAAAGTCGTTCTCATTTCCTACAAGATTGTGTGTTGCAAAATGTACTTGAGAATCGAAAATTGTTCGAGTATATCGACAAAATAATAAATAAAAATAAAGCGACCTTAAATATTTGGAGGTTAGAGAGAACAAGAGTGAAAGAAATAATGTACAGACACCAAATGATCTGTATATAATAATATACAATGTGTATAATAATAAAAAAAACAATAAAGGGAATGCATTTGAGAATGATATTATAGTAATATCATTCACAATGATCCTAAGTATAATGTTAATAATCCAATTATATTATCTATAATAATCCAAATTGGAGTTTTGGTCAATTTTGTAGAAAATTCCGTATCCATAAATGCAATTTTATCATTTCATTTGCGCACGTCAATTATTATAAACTCTATTTCACGACAGCCATAAACTTATGCCCACCAGTCACATCAGATATAATGTATAAATAAAGTTTATTTCAAAAGTGTCCCTTGAGAATATCTGCAAATCTCGAGAATCACATGTGCAGATTTCTCTCTTCCTGTCTCAAATTCAATATATGTTGCTACGTTCCTAAACTTCCTAAATTACTTTCGCATATACATGCACATTTAAACATCCACATAATATATAAAACTTATAATTCGATGCATCATATTATGCTTTACAATTAATTTAACGCAAAGAAATAATAATGAAAGCTAAAACAATTATCTGTATCAAAAGAAAAATTTACAAATTATTATACGTTTTAAGATCTCATTAATAATCTACACACACTTTGTATCTTTTATTTTATCTAATTCAATTAAATTTGAATATTAAATTAAATCCGCGTGTATATTTACATAATAGAATAAAATTGAAAATAAAGAAAAAAATAAATAAATAAAAGAGAATAAAAAAAATCGATGAAAAATACACAGAGTATATAAGAAGACAAAGTTTGTGGCTGTTGTGAATTTATGTTTGGTGCGACGATTTATATTCCGCTAAATCGAACGCGACATTGAATATATATATATATATATATATATATGTAATATTTTAGATTAAATAGTAGCACAACACGTTGAGGATTTTGATCAGCGAATATGAAGTAACCGTCGAAAGGCTCTTCTATAATCGAGATTGAATATTGTATAAATAAGAGGATTGAGCGCACTGTTGATGTATCCCAACCAAGTGATAAAATAAACCATTCGATCTGACGGACAGCAGCCAGGGCAAAATGGCACAATGACATACATAAGGAAAAATGGCAGCCAACAAACGACAAATACTCCCATAATAACACCGAGAGTTCTTGCAGCACGTCTCTCTTTTGATAATGATATCCGTTGACGTTCTTCAATAAATTGATAAACAGTTGTTGATTCTGTACCGGCCATTGCTGAAACACCGTGTCGTCTTGGGTATCCAGCATTACGTGATGGCGTTGTGCCAATTGTTACCTCTGTTGCTGCATCATCGTCAACAACAACGAGACTTGATTTGGCCTGTATACGTGGCGTTGAACGTTCATTATGATTTGTCTCGCTACTGACTGATTCTTCAGCGTCTTCAGCTTCATTACGGTGTTTTGTTGATGTAACAGCACCAAGACGACTTTGTCGTGCACGTTCACGTAAACGTCGTCGTGTTGCCAAAAATATTTTTAAATAAACCAAACTCATAAGCAATAATGGAATAAAAAATGAACCAAGTGATGAATAAATTACATAGCCCTGTCGTTGTGTTAATTGACAGGGTGTGCCAGGTTCAATTTCTTCTGGCCAATCATTCCATCCAGCAAGCGGGGGCGAACTTATAGCACCTGATAGTATCCATACTCCAGCAATTGTTGCAAGAACACGTTTCAACGTTCGTTTTTGTGCGTAATTTATTGGATCAGTTATTGCCCAATATCGATCAAGGGCAATTGCACATAAATTTAATATACTTGCAGTACAACAAAGAACATCACATGTCAGCCAAAGTTTGCACAGGTGAATTCCAAATATCCATTTGCCCAATAATATATATGCAACATTGAAGGGCATAACTAAAATGGCAACTGCTAAATCCGCAACTGCCAATGAGACGATGAAAAAATTTTGGACTATTCTCAGTGGACGATAAGTGAATACCGATAATATTACAAGTGCATTGCCAAGCACTGTGGCAAGTACAAGGAAGCCCAATATAAGTGAAGCTGCCGCTGCTTCCCATGATGGTAAACTGGTACCAGTGTCTTCTTCATCACTGTTACATCCATCATAATCCATCGTTCCACCAGATTCCCCGCTTGCATTCATCCTCGTTGATCTGTTTTCTACATAATAAAATACACATAATTATAAAATTATAATATATACCATACCATGAATAATATTATAATAATAATTGATAATGTTCCATTTTCAAATATTCTTCATTGACAATTTACCTACAATAATGAAGGTATAAACTTCAAATATCAAATTAAGTTGTTGAACTAAATTGTAGCTCTATACTCAAGAGACATATGACTATGTGAATTATAATATGATGGAGTGATATAATATCATCACCATCATCAACGTTATCGTCGTCAACTTGACGTCTTGGCCCCATGACTCATCGAATCAATCTGTCAGACAATCTCTATATCTTGATTCATATTATCTGAACACACATACACATTCACGCATAACGTTACGTGGAATATTACTTTTTAACGTTGCTGATAGGGTTGGCGAATCGATTTTCCTATACAAATACACCATTGTAAAGAAAAAGTAATATATCGTACATTCTTTTATATTCCTATGTCGGAATAACAAAGGATAAAATGAAAAGTTCATGCAGCCATTGAACAATAGATATTGGAGAAAACTTTTAAATATTTCAATAATGATGAATAAGAAATAATGAATCAATTATTCATTATTTGGTTCATACTATGAGGATATCAAGTGTTGCATTTATATGTGAAATTTGTTCCAGGTGGTAATTGTATGATTTCAACGAATTGCTAAGAGGAAAATGAAGAGATGAACGCGTATTTATATTATACACATAGAAGAGAGAGTGTGTGCGTGTGAATGTGTGATGGGGATAAAGCAATGAGGATTATATTGCATTCACCACTGACACGAAATTCAGCCTCCATGGTCATGTTACCGTAACCACTACTATACTTGCAAGTGCACCATGTATGTTCCACCACACATGTCCATCCAATTCCACAGGGATTCCACTTTGATACCTCGTTAATGTGAATGGTTACAGGCTAGTAGTGGATTTTCCAAGGTTAACCTCGGGAATTCTACCAAACGAGAGACGAAGCTCGATGCTTTATAAGGAATATATGTAGAGAGAAAGAGAGAGATTTACTATAGCTATATCGTTTATAGGTTATCAAGGTTCTTCAATATATATATATATGTATTTCTACATATATTTTCGATGATTATGAAAAGTTGAAAAAGATTTGACTACCGCGCCAACCGTGAAATATCAATTAATTATTTGAGCTGAATATAACCTCCCTCAAGAGGGTTATTTTAGAGGTTATGTAGATATATATATTTATGTTTATAGGTTATGGGATATCTGTGCTAAATTAATTTTCTATTGTTTTAGAAATAGCTGGACCAGGTGTTTATACTATGGAGACAGGAAGGAAACAGAAATGTTAATATTATCTTCTTTTCAAGTTGGTTTATGAATTCAAGACATTTGAGAGGAATTGCCAAAAAAAAAGAAATGAGTATAATGAATGATGGTTATAAATTGATTTTAGTACTGTCAATTAATTTTCGTCTATGATTAATTTTAGGTAACTATCGAAACTGTTATGATAGTCAATTGATACGTGGTATTATGAAGCTGTCTATAATGATATTGTTTATGAAATTGTAATGTAGTTAAATTAGTATATATGAATATTAATAAGCTGCATCAACTAGAAATCACAAGCTTAATCACAGGGATTACTGAATTTTCATAATTGCCATGACGAGGAATTTTTATACAACTTGTTTTATAGTGAGTTGAATGAATGGAGGCTTGATAAAAAGAAACGAAAGAAATACTCAAGATTGTAAAGAAATATTTTTTTTCTTTTTACACAATAAGATGCCACATGGATGATTCATATATTCTTATTGTATAATGTGAACCTGAAGAAAAATTATCCCCAGATTTTATATACATTCTTATGAATATTGAACAATATGTAGAGGTAAAACAAAGTTTTTTTCTTTTGTGTCTGGTCACTAACTTAAACGAATGAGTAAACAAGTTTCTAAATCTGTAACTTATTGAAGAGTAATTAGGGTTTGCTCTTTCGTCATTCTATTTTTCTCTAACAAATCAACTTCCACATCGCATGTAGCTAAGTCTCTCTATTTTCAGTTAAAAGTTTGTCTTATTTTTTTCTTTCTTTGGAAACCAAGTTAAGTGCAACATGAGCTTTTGATGCATTTTTGTATTTTTTTTCCTCAACTCTTCCAACTACCAAATGCAGTTATGAAATACTGCTATAAAATTTTCAAATGAATCCAAGTTTTATTTTTTTACATATTTCAACCAACATTTCTATTGCATTTTTTCTAGCAAGTTCAGTTATTAATTAACTTATAAATTCAAGGATCAATTTACCCTCTTCTTTTCTACATAACTACATGGTACATATATATTATAAGTATGTATAAGTGTAAATTTATCTATATATTTCTACACTCGCATGCAATTCAATTCAAGGAGGGGAAAAGTAGAATAAAAAGTAAAAAAAAAAATCCCAAGAGTACTTTATATAAAGGCAACAGAATTAGATGCTGCAAAACTGTTTGACGTGCCTTAATTCTTTTCACTCGTTTCGTATGTCAGTCGAAAAGTACATAGAAGCCAGTGGTTGAATTGGCCACGTCTGGTGAGCTATACAACAAATAGAGAAAAAATAAATAAAAAATGTCTGTGTCGGTTATTGAAACGAAAATTCTATAACAATATGCACTGTACCAAAATAACATTTTAGGTCAAAACTCTCATATCACTTTTCCTGCATGAAAATTGAAATGAAATCTGTAATCAAATAATATACAAAATAAAATATATAAGTTCAATAGAAGAGAATGAAACATATATAAATAAATATGAATTGAAATGTATGTTGATTTATTTTATTGATTAATTTTTTCAGAATATTATCATGTGGTTTTATTGTTTTATTTTAATAATCAAATGAATGAACAAATAGAAAAAGAAGTAGATTCAAAATTTGTTCATTGATGAAAAGGTCAGCGAAGTGAAAATGAAAATGCTGCTGTTGAATAATAGTTTAGAAAAAAAAAAAAAGGACTATAGATGGAGAATCAAAATAAGCTTTAAAATATTTGGATTGCAGTTGGACTGAAGCTGTAGAAGTCATTGTACATTGCCTGGGGGTGTATGAACGCCGAAAATCGACCCAGCCCATAACCTAGAAGTGCTCAACCAGTTATACCAATGTATTTCAATGGATATACGCTTCAGAGGAAAATTATATGATACGAAGAGGAAAATTAATGGCGACATTCTACAACAGTTTTCTTCTATCTATTCTTCATTGATGGTATAAATTCCTCTATCCATATATTAATTTTAACGACTTATGTATAATACATAATTTTGCCCCTTTGGAATTTATTTCAATATAAAATATAATTCTTTTTTTTGTTTTTATAGAACAAATATCTTCTTAAGTGTGAGAAAACGAGATAACAGGACAGAGGAAAAAATTTTGAGTCTATTAATCTTGCATCTTATCTACCAACTTATTTTTCAACTCTTGACACCATCGTATTTTTATTTTTTTTTCAGCCTTTTGATATTATAATTGCACAGTCGCGCGCATAACGACAACGACGTTGATGACGATAAAAGAACCTAACAGCGGAAAAATATTAAAACTTCTTACTACGAATAATTCATAAAATTTTTTAATGCCATACAAAACTGGTTGCATGATGGATATTTAATAGCAAAAGTGTAAATTGAATTTTCCCACTTCATACATATACATATCTTTAATACCAAGTGAAAAAAAAAAAACAAGTTGAATTTCAAAGAGAACCAAGTACGATATTAACATATATATTCTATAAAACATGAAAAATATAAGAAGATATCAACCAAAGTCCCGGAAGTCACTGGAAAATTGTGGGAAAGTATAAGAAGAGGATATACATAAAAAGACAATTCTAATTTTTTTTTTTCCTTATTATTGTCGTTCACATTTTGCCAAATTGAAACTTGTCAGTGACATAAATTTTTCTTGAAAACCAATTTAATATTATGAATTTACTGATATCCAACCTTGGCATGTGTATAGCACGTTGTGAGAAGTGCACAAGAGTATAAAATCGTTTATCGTGCACGAAAACACACATACAAACACCCACTCATACACAATAAATAAAAATTGTATTTTACTTTTAGGTTATGCATATACTACACACATACACACTATGCAAAGTGAGATGAAGGATTGGGACAAATGGGAGCTCAAGGGTCCAATTGAAAAGCCAAGTCACGAGATAGATAGAGAAATATATTGTGAATGTATAAATGCATGCGTGTACCATACACTGCACCTGTGTGCGATTGAAAAGCAGAGGTGAAGGGCGAACGAAAAAAAAGTTATATACATACATATATATGTATATAATATAACTTATAGGTGTGAGTATTTCGATCGCTTCCGATCGTGTGCCAAGCGCCAAGATAAATTACCATTCACATTACTTTTTCTCTTTTTTATATTTACCTTTTTTCTTTCAACCTTTTTTTTTCATATCATTTTTGTTTTTTTACAGCTTTGACTCCTCTGTGAGTTCCCTAACCTTCTCAATGTAAAGACACTATGAAAGCTCGTAGGAAATCACGAAGAATAACAAGATGAAACGTATAAGAATGAAAAAAAAAAACAAAAAGGAAGAGAGTGTAAAATAAAAAAAGTGACAAAAGATAAAAAGAATAAAAAGTCACCTAGCAAAAATAAAAAGGTCCACTTGTCCAACTGTTCTCCACTATGTATATAATTCACATGCACATAGTACATATAGTTATACTCCAAGTGGATAAACTTCTTTTATATGAGAACGTGCAGAAACTAAAATGCATTTCGTTTTTATATTTTTTCATTTCATCGTAACATTTTCTTTTATTTTTTATTTTTTACTATCATTAACCGAAAGTAAACACATAAATATTATGATATTCTCTTTATTTTATGTTTAATTCAAAGGTATAATACGATATTTATTCTTATTAATTGATATAGTGTCATGAATAATAATTTTTTAATTTATAAAAAACGCTTTTGTGTCCGGATATACGTATATACAGTATACATATGTATAAAAGTGTTTTTATTAAAGAAGTTAGTGAACCGGATGACATTTACTTAGTGGGTGTGTGTTAAAGGCACTCATATACGATCAGTTATTTATAAAGTGATTTGCGATAATCGATAATTCGTGAGGTATGCCCTGCCTATTTTCTCTTTTTTAATTTATCTCTTTACCTCTTGGTCTATTCTGTATAAAACACAATCTCTAGATCGTTTAGCTCCTTTTTATATTATATCCATCTATCATCGTGTGCACATTTCATCACAATTGCCACATATTTACTCACCCACACACGTTTGGCTAAGTAATTTATATATAAATTGCACTTATCAATATAAAAAATCACAAATGTTGATTATTTTCGATGGGATTTATATTGAAAATAATAATATTCAATGATTTAACCGATGATTTAATCAATGTTAAGTTGATTAATCACTCTCAAATCACAAGAGAAAACTAACAAAAGTTATTAAGTAATAAAAAAGAAATGTTTGAGAAAGAAAATTTCTAAGATAAACCAAAATTTTTCCCGCCGCGTCATCAACTCTACTTCATCTTAATGAAATTAAATAACGAAAAAATAAAAGACTAAAAGATTAATTGTTTTATAAATTGAATTACTAATTAATTTCATTTTTAAACAAGTAAAAAAATTAAAACAGTGTATTACAATATTTTAAATTAAATTTATTAATTATCCATGATCACCAGAATTTTTTTAAAACTCTTCAACACTATATTTAAATACAAAATAACTAAACAAAAAATTAAATTCAATAATTATACATTCCCACGAGATATTTTCTATATCACAAAATATATAAACACTTTAATTATTCAATTAATAATTTTTAAATAATTCAACGCTAATTATATATTGCTGAGTTAAATATAATAAAATGCAATGCTATATTTTTTTATTATTTTATATACAAATATATAAATAAATAAATAATATCAATCACAACATGCCAATGAGATAACCTGATATATAAATCCAATGGTTATCGTTTACCTGAGGTCGGTTTTCCGATGCAGGGCACGACGGCATGATCTCTCTCACCGTCGCACCGTCGTTCAACGAACACTGGGGACAAATTTCCTGGTGTTGTTCTCTCACTCTTTTCACTTTTTCCTCATTCCATTTGCACTCACATTATTTCCTCTTTTCTTTCACTTGCTCTCACATCCTCGCACAGTTCATGATGCGCCAACCAAGGGTTGGCGTCGACGCTGACGTCGAAAAGACGGGGAACGCAGGCGCATCTGAATTTCATTGTGAATATAGAAAACCAGAGCATGATTCTGGAGAATACCAATGTAAATATAAAAGAAAAATTATCGTTACAAAAAATAATATTAATATTAATATTCAATAATTATAATTAATATATAAATTAATATTTATAAATGAATTTGTTTGATAAATTCAATGATTTGTTTTCACCTCTTTTATTAATATATTTAAGAATGGATATATATAAATAATTAAATTATGTTAATAATTGTAATTTGTATTTTATTAATATTTTTATTGTGATATTTTATAATTCATCTTTGAAATTACTTATTATAAAATACGTGTATGAATAGTTTATTGTATAATTGCTTGTTAACTCAACGTTGCCTACTTATCATGACCTTTACATCAAAACACTTGTGTTAAAGTGAAGAAAAAAAAAGCCATGTCGCTATTTTTTTTTTTTCCATTGTACTTGCACAAAGTATGAGAAATGTGAAAGCTTTTTTTTTTCCACTTTCTCTTTTTGTTGCTAATTTTTCAACTATGTGTATGCGTATAATTCTTTAGCAGTTAAATTAATCGGTTCAAGTTATGAGTATTTATTTTGTCGACAAGTCTCTGATGAATTTTATCATGTTTGAATGTTGAAAATATATTTATATGTATGTCGACGCTGAAGAGATTGATTTTAGATTTTGAAAGAGGGTAAAATAGGTATAAAGTAACCGTTCATCATTACTTTAATAAAAGATAAGGGTTCATTGATAGTTGAATCACTTTGCACGATTTCTATCTTCTTATATATTTCTCGACCTTATAAATTCGTTCGTTCCAATTTCTTGAAAGCAATTTTACCCACATTTGTACCATTTTTATTTGGTTTACTCTATTTAACACATGTTGTTGAACATACTTATGGGGTGCAACCCTGGTATATGATCGTATCAATGAATTATTTATTCTTTTTTTTATATTAATATCTGTATGAAGTTATCAAAATATTTTTAAATCAAACGTACCAGAGGTTTTTTTTATAGATAAATTTATATTTTTGATACATATACAGATCTTTATTTAATGCTAATACATTATGAGAATATTATTTGTATAGTTTGTGAAGGAAAAAAAATTTTATTGGATTTATGAAATATAAATATTCAGCAGTTTTATAATAACAAATTGTACTTTGTCTAAGTTAGGAATACGTGACTGAAATACATTCTTCGTTGAAGATGACAAAAAGAAAAAAAATTATGAATGAATAATTTTCGTATTTACATTTTTGCTTAAACAAGTGATTTATTTGTATTCACAATTTTATCAAGAGAAAAAAAAAAGAATTTTTATTTTTTTTTATTTATATAACAAGTCAGAATAAATAATCAAATATTAAAATTTGAAATACTGAAAGATTAAATTGATTATTCATATTTAATTAAGATATAAATACGTAATGTGTTATTCATTCTTGTATTATAAATTATTATTACAATTTACAAATCGAAACGATTCATGAGCTGTATAATATACATAGAATTATTGAAAAATACATTAACACTGCATAATTGTATCATTAATTCACTGAAAAATCCATTTTCTTTCAGTATATAATTCAAACTGGTATTTTCACACTTTGAATATTGAAAAATATATATTTATAATTTTTATTAAGTGTCGATAATGGTACAAATTATTTATTAATAGCTTTTGATCTCTTGAAGTCAATTCACACATTTATCACTTATCATTTAACAATTAATATGTACGTATATATACATATATTAAACACGCTTATCATTGGTAGTTATCATGCAGAAAATAAAACTGCGATAGCAAGCATTATGATGATATATTTCAATCAATTGATGCATCATTATTGAAATAAACAGTCAAAAAATCTCTTGTCCTCCATTCAAATATATATATCTATATCGTAGACGTGCATAACCTCTAAATTCTGTAAATTTTTTTTTATTCCAATTCATCTATTATGTTTATTACATACTTTTGATGACTACGATATAATTTACTATTGTTTAATTATGTCTCAAGCTCATTAAATTCATTTATTATCCCATCAAAATATCAATTTATCTTAATTATTAATATTTATTGATGGTTATTATCGATGAGGCTTTTGCTATTTGTAATAAAACTTTATGATATCATAAACAATATTTCACATCACGTATTTATATTAAATATTAGATTTATTTAATAACATTTGCTTTTTCTTTTTTTTTAGTTAAATCAAAGATGAAAGTTCGAGAATTTCCGTAATATACATATAATATATTTTCATGTATGAACAGAATGCGCTCAACATATAAAGGGTCACTGGCATCAATGCATCACAAGCATGATACTCGGACTTTGTTTGTTATTGTGATATCAAGCTAATATGTAATATATACATATATATAAGCAGACAGTAATGTATATTACATTATAACCATCATTTCTTTATTTTATTTTTTATAATAATCTTGTCTTGATACTGATAAGAGTAGAGGCCTTGGAACACGCAATACACGAAGACGTTGGGAAATACAGTGATTATTCTGAATGAATGGTAATAATTCGCAGTCGTTTGTTGATGGTCAATCGTAAGGGGTTATATATTAAATTCGCCCTTATTAAAATTACTTCTGTTAATATGTACACCAGATTATTAACACCAAGGGGATTATGGATTGGATACCATTGGCCACGACAATTTACCTCAACTACAACTGGTATTCGATGGTCTCAAAGTCAACATGTATGTATCTATGTATAAATGATAGGAATATAAAATTTTAATTAAACTGTCCAGTATGTTTTTATCACAATAGCTTAGTGAATATTTATCAATTCATTTTAATTTATGTATATTGAAAAAGAACAATATTAATAAATAATACATATTTTACTAACTATTAATATAATAATATATTATCTAAAAATATTATTGATTTCAATGCAGATTTACAATATAAAGTTTTAAAAACATAGAACAATTCAAAGTAAATCAAAATAATTGTAAAAAAAAATTATATTCAATCTCGAGCAATTTTTTTTTTTTTTTCAAAAAAAATAATGTAACATTATCATTGATAATAATCCGTTCATGTTTAGTATTGGATGAGCAAAGTAAATTGTAATTACATATATTTATTTTGAGAATAAAATAAAAAAGAATAATTACCTTCAGAAACATCGAATTGATCTTCATCGTCAGGTACAACAATCAGCTGAAAGGCCACAACAAGCAACATTTACTGATCGAAGTCAGTTAAAATATGCACGTCGTTTAGTTGTTAAACTTGGTAGTGCTGTAATAACACGTGAAGATGAACATGGATTGGCATTGGGTCGTCTTGCATCAATTGTTGAACAAGTTGCTGAGTGTCAAATTGAAGGACGTGAATGTATAATGGTTACCAGTGGTGCAGTAGCATTTGGCAAACAAAAACTTGCTCAAGAATTATTAATGTCATTATCCATGAGAGAAACACTCAGTCCAGTTGATCATACTCGCGAACATGTAGGTGAGTGCAGTTTATGATATTGAAATATTTATTTTATATAATAATAATCTTTATTATTTTCCTTGGATTTTGAAATTGGTGTATCGATTTTAATCAACAATTATATATAATCTATTCTTATCGTATATGTTTTATTTTAATGTAGAGTTTTATGCGATAGTTTAATACCTTATAAAAATAAATATGTTATCGTAGAGATCTAATAGATATGAAATGTTGCCAGGTACCATGCTGGAACCACGTGCAGCAGCAGCAGTGGGACAATCTGGTCTAATGTCTTTGTACGATGCAATGTTTGCACAATATGGTGTTAAATTAGCACAAGTACTTGTCACAAAACCAGATTTTTACAATGAAGAAACAAGAAAAAATCTTTTTAGTACACTGAGCGAATTAATTAGTCTGAATATTGTTCCGATAATTAATACAAATGATGCTGTATCACCACCGCCTCAAGTTGATGAAGAAGTAGCTGGTAGTGTTGGACGTCGTGGTATATCAATAAAGGATAATGATTCATTGGCCGCGATGTTAGCGGCTGAAGTTCAAGCGGATTTATTAATTCTTATGAGTGATGTTGATGGAATTTATAATTTACCACCGTGGCAAGATGGCGCAAAAATGTTACATACATTTAGTTCGGATTTACGAGGAACAATTAAATTTGGACAAAAATCTAAAGTCGGTACTGGCGGAATGGATTCTAAAGTTAATGCTGCTTTATGGGCATTGGATCGTGGTGTATCAGTTGTCATTTGTAATGGTACACAAGAAAAAGCCATTAAAAATATAATGAGCGGACGTAAAATTGGTACATTTTTCACTGAAGTACCAAGTTTATCAACATCAATTGAAGTTGTCGCTGAGAATGCACGCATTGGCAGTCGTTTACTTCAAGCTTTACAACCTGAAGAACGAGCCGCATGTATTAATACACTTGCGGATTTACTTCAGAGTAAACAAAGCGATATTCTCGCTGCCAATTCTAAAGATCTTGAGGAAGCAGTTAAATTTGGTTTAGCTAAGCCTTTACTATCGCGTTTAGCGTTAAATTCATCTAAGCTTAAATCATTGAGTCTCGGATTACGACAAATTGCTGATTCATCATTGACTAATGTTGGACGTGTATTAAGACGCACGAAAATTGCCGATAATTTAGAATTGAAACAAATTACAGTACCAATTGGAGTTTTATTAGTAATATTTGAATCAAGACCAGATAGTTTACCACAAATTGCCGCATTGGCAATGTCTAGCGCTAATGGATTGCTGTTAAAAGGTGGCAAAGAAGCTGCTCATAGTAATAAATGCTTGATGGATTTAGTAAAAGAAGCTTTAACTACTGTTGGTGCGACTAATGCAATATCACTTGTATCTTCACGCGAAGAAATTGGTGATTTATTATCTATGGATAAACATATTGATCTCATTATTCCACGTGGTAGTTCAGAACTTGTTCAAACTATTCAAGAACAATCTAAACATATTCCGGTATTGGGTCACGCCGAGGGCGTATGCCATGTTTATATAGACAAAGACGCTGATGTTAATAAAGCATTAAGAATTATTCGCGATTCAAAATGTGATTATCCAGCAGCTTGCAATGCCATGGAAACGCTACTTATTCATGAGAATTTAATGAGCACCAATTTCTTTCATGACGTTTGTACTATGCTCCGAAAAGAAAATGTAAGTATAGTAAATGTTACTTTTGATAATTTAAATAACATAAAAAAAAATTATAAACTATAACTAAAATATAATTAATTATTTTTCGTTTAATTATACAATGATTATTTTATTAATGTTTATGTTATTAATTATATAAAGTTATCTAATTGAAAATTACTTATGAATTTATGTAAATTTATTTAATTGAAAATTTTCATGAATGAATTAATCAAATTTCAATAAACTTTTTAATTAACTGTCCTTGTAGGTGAAAATAAACTCTGGACCAAAGTTACGAGAGCAATTGACATTTGGGCCACCATCAGCTAAGAGCATGAAAACAGAATACGGTGCACTTGAGTGCACCATTGAAGTTGTGCCCAATCTAGATGAAGCGATTAATCATATTCATAAGTATGGAAGTTCTCATACAGATGTTATTGTTACTGAAGATATTAGAAGTGCTGAACATTTTGAAAGAGAAGTAGATAGTGCTTGTGTCTTTCACAATGCTAGCTCAAGATTTGCCGATGGTTACAGATTTGGTTTGGGTGCAGAGGTTGTTACATATAATTTGTATTCTTGGTATATTGTTGTTCATTTTATTTATATTTAATTTTGTTATTTAGGTGGGTATTTCAACGGGAAAAATACACGCCAGAGGTCCAGTTGGTGTTGATGGACTACTTACAACTAAATGGATACTCCAAGGTGATGGACATACAGCACAAGACTTTGTCGATGGTGGATCGCAACATTATGTTCATCAATCTTTACCAATTGATTGATCAATTAAGTAGATAAGAGGATTGAATACGTTGAATTCATTTGATCGATTATATTTTTTTTATCATTCATTGACTCGATCTTTATTTTATTCTATTTTATTTGTGTTGTGTGATAATTGTTAATTGTAAAATATATGTATGAAATTAATCATTTAAACACATGGAATTGTATATAAATTATTTGAGTTCAACGAAAACTCGAGAATGTTCCATAAATTTTTTATCATTTTTGTGCTGCATTTTAGAGCATGCCAGAATACATTAAATAATAATTTCAAAAGAGGATTTGAAGTGCTCATCAAGAATTTTCGCAATTATAGACACAATAATGTGGAATATTTTATGGCTACATTAATAAGATTATTGAGAAGGTGCGTTAGTTTTGTGAGGTTATGTTCCTGACCTCAATTTTTTTTTTATAATCAATAAAATTTTCTGTGCATATGTTCCTAAACAATTGTGAATAATTAATGTAATTTTCGCCATGAAAAGTGCTTTCATATTCAGAAATAATTTGTGTAATACGATTGTCATTAACGAATAAAATTAGAACAATTTGACTTGAAAATTTCCCTGAGGATTTGGAATGATTATTTTTCTAAAAAAATTATTTTACCAAAAACCAATTGTAAATGAAAACTATAAATTGTTCTCGATAACATAAATTATGTTGAAATTGAAAAACTTAGTATTCCCTATTAAAACTTTTATTATCTAAATAATTTCAATCGAAAATGTTAAATAAATCATTTTCTTATCACTATGCGATGAGAAGTTAGCAAAAAAAATATTCTTATGCGTGACAAAAATATTTTATTTATATATTTACACAATTTCCGGCGCCCACAATTTAAAAGTCCTATCATATGAAGAGGTTGCAATGAATTTTTGATCAGGTGACACGTCCACTGACATTATTTTACCATCATGGCCTAATAATGTTTTTAATGGCTGCCATGATTTTTGCGACCATATTTTTGCTGTATTATCATAAGACGCCGTTACAAGATATTGCCCATCTCCACGTTGATATTTTACATCAGATAATAAATTTAAATGCGCTGGTATAGTATAAATACAAGCACGTTTTCGTAAATCCCAAATTTTCGCAGAATTATCTTCACTTCCTGTAGCAATGTGAAATCCATTCGGTGAAAAGTCAATACCAAAAATTGATTTTAAATGACCTTCCATGAACATAATACAACGACCAGTTCTCAAATCCCAAACTCTGCCAAATGAATCCTGACCGCCTGTTGCAACGACACTTCCATCAATCTGAAAGCTAAAAATAAAATATTTAACAAAACAAAAATTTCATATTCTCATATTGTTTCTTATAAATTACCTCATAGAATGAACTGCTCTCGCATGACCTTCTTGATGTAATACTTCAGTTTGTTGCTCCAAATCCCAAAGTCTCCATGATGAATCGTGACAACATGTACCGAGAAATCGACCAGACGGATGAAATGCTATTCGTGATACTCTGTGAGGTTCGTGACCCTCCAATTCAGCAAGAGGTTTTTCACCAGATCCACTGCCCCATAATTTTACTGTTCCTGCAATCCACATTAAAATTGAATGAATGAATAAATAAATAAAAAAAAAGATTCTATACAACGAAAAGCTTAATGATATTAAAATGAATAAATACCATCTGAAGCACAACTGGCAAGTACACAAGTTTGCCCATCCGTTTCTCCAACTACTTCCTCAGTTATTGTTGCTTTAGGATGAAAAATAATGCAATTAACATAACAAGTATGCCCTTTAAGAGTACGCAGTGCTGTACAATCAGGCACTGACCAAAGTTTACATAAACCTGACCACGAAGCAGTTGCGAGAAATTTTGAATTTGGACTAAATTGACAATAAGACATCGGACGTGTATCACCAATTTGTGAACAATAAATGCTCAAAGCTTGGAGCTTTTTCAATAGCTCTTGCCTTCGTGCTGTTCGCGTCGCACCAGGAAGCTCTAATTCTTCTCTTGATTTATCTAATCGTGATTTTGCGCGTGGTAATGAATAATTTGCTATCCACATACGGGCTATTTGAAGTGACTCAGGTCCTTCATGATACCATGTATTCTCCTGTTCTCTTTCCACAGGATGCGATGGTTTTTCATCATCATCATGCTTTTTTTTTATAGCATCTTCGCCAAGACACGCCAATAATTCTTTTAATCTTGTTCTACGATCGGCTGGACCTTCGCCAAACAAACATATTGGCTCACCCAATTGTCGTAAATTCTTTTTAACTTCTGAATCATCTGTGGATACATTAATTTGTCGGGCTTTTTTTCGCCTCTCAAATTCTTCAAGTAACGCCTGTCTGTCTTTTGACATTTCATCCTCCAAATCCATATATTCATTTGATATATGAATGTTACCCGCTGTGGATTGATTATTTGAATCATTTGCACCAGCACCGCTTTCCTTTTCATCGTCTGAAGATTCTGCTGCTGCTGCTGCTGCTGTTGCTGCAGCCAAACGAAGTCTTTCAGATTCCTCAAATGATCCATAATGAACGGTTTTTTGTTTCTTTACATAAACTAAATCTTCATCGTCCGACATAGTTATTTTTTTATCTGAAAATGTTATTAGTAATACGTTTGTTTATCAATAAGTAACATAACCTCAATTATGTAAGTCAATGAAGTACAGTAACTCCTCCGTAACTTTCCCTTTCTTTAATTTACTATTTTTTCTCCCATTTTACGCTAAAAAAATTCTTTTGCCTCTGCATCTGATAGGTCAAGCCAATTTTTGTACTAACCATCTTATAAACATAACCTCAATATACACATTGTACACCACGTGATCATGGCGCCAATTTTAAAGTGTCTTTTTTTAAAATACACAGATTTTTCCACCTTTTCAGGTATGTAACAATATATATTATTATCATCGCAAACAAAACAGTTAGGATTCCATTATTTATTTCGAATGATTAGAATATTTTTGAATAAAAGAAATAATATTTCCCGTGTACCAATCACCAACGGATGTGTGCGCAATTGAGCTAACTTGGAGGCAGCACCAGTCAGCTTCCGACCTTACGACTTACAATCAAATAATTTGAATCATTCGAGAACGTTACAGTCTTACAGAAACGCACATGGCCACATGGCTTTCTCTTGATCAAACCACGTGCTTCATTTAGATCAGTTGAAGTAATAATTTTATTTAAATGTTAACTTTCGTGTCTTCCATCTGAGCTTCACAATACTATTAATTCATCGAATTCAAATAATTGTTGATAGTAAGTATTTTTTTTTACAATAGAAAATACAAATATAAAATTACGAATGTTTGTTTATTTTTAAGGTTAGAAACATTCATTTTTGGTTGCTCAAATTCCAACCGACCAAAAATGACGCCCACAAATATAGCACAAGCTCCGGTTTTTCATATGGTAATTTCAAATATTTATCGTAAAATAATTTTAATGATTTAAATTGAGTAATAGTATTATTAATTTTAATCATTTGAACTTCTAGAATCCAGATTTTAATTTGGAATCGAGTGATTTGAAGCAACTTGTTAGCCTGATAACTTTTATAGACAAATCTTCAATGATACCACATCTTTTTAAAAACAGAATGGTTTTAATAACTGCTCCACATCATTTCGGTAAATCAACAAACATGGACATGATAAAGAAATTTGTGGAAATCCAAGTGGACAATGATGGCAAACAAATTGACAATAAAACATCTAT
Organism: Microctonus aethiopoides; assembly: GCA_030347275.1. Taxonomy (NCBI): domain Eukaryota; kingdom Metazoa; phylum Arthropoda; class Insecta; order Hymenoptera; family Braconidae; genus Microctonus; species Microctonus aethiopoides. The sequence continues at coordinate 6,980,798 of JAQQBS010001424.1, forward strand.
AAATCGAGCCATTTTTGAAAAGAATAATCTCCACATATTTAGAGAACATAGAGAATTTTTCGACAAGCATTTTGCAACATTTCCGGTAATTCACGTAGACTTCAAACTTGTTATTGGAGATAGTTTTGAGCAAATTCTGGAGAAATTACAAACTACTTTGCACACAACATTCAAGAATCATAAATATTTATTAACAAATGATAAATTAGAGAATGACAAGAAAGAACAATTCAAAAGATATTATGACGCAGAGTCCTATACAAGTTTAACTGAATATGATATTATAACAGGATTGACATTTTTATCAGAATGTGTGTTTCAATATTTTGACAAAGAAGTATTTGTATTAATCGATAATTATGATACTCCAATTAATCAAACAATACTCAACAAAAATATTGATCTAGAACGACTAAATAAATTAATGTCCAAGATATTCGAAGATCTTTTAGTCGCAAATGAATTTGTGGCGCGAGCTTTTCTCACAGGCACTTCGTATTTTGCGTCTGTGGAACTTTCTGAAATTGACAATATAAAAAAATTCATGTTTCTCGGTAACCATGAATTTGTTCCATATTACGGTCTAACATTAAAGGATCTTAGGGATCTTTCAATTAGGTTTCAAATAGATAGTGACACAGAACGAGAAATTATATTATTTTATCGTGGTTATGAAAGTAAAAAGGGTGAAGTTATATTTTCCATTTGGTCAATTTTGAATTTTTTGCATTATTATCAATTGAACGATTATTGGGAAGCACCTGAGGCAACGAGATGTCTAGAAAATGCATTATGCATTCCTGCTATTAGAAACATCTCAAAAGTATTATGTTACAGATGGAATATAGAAATTGAAATTTTAGATGAAATAGAACTTCAACATTTAATTACCTTACGAGATATATGTTCAAAAGATAATTCTAAACAAATTACACGACCTGATATAATATTTCATTATCTTTTTCATCAAGGATATTTATCAATTGAAAGACGTCTGGAAGGTAAAGGAAGTAAAATTTATAAAGTTAAAGTACCAAGGCGTGAAATTACTCACATAATTAAAAAAGCTTTAATGAGTCAGTTTAATGATAATGTCTATGAATTAGAAAAAAGATGTGCAGAATATTTTAACCAAATCTCAGTTGATGTAGGAGATTTACTCTTCATAAATTTACTTAATGATCTTAATAATTTATTAAAAGAAATTAAAGAGTCAGGAAAATTATTTGATTATGGTGAGAATTTTTATAACTGTCTTATGTTTTGTTTTTTGACTGAAGCTAAAGGAAGATTTGCTCGTGAATTTACTTTTCAAGTTGTTAAAAGCGGATGTCCTGATTTAATTATACTTAAAAGACGTACTGTGATCATTATTAAATTAACATTTAACGAGACTGCTGATGAAGCTTTAAAAAAAATTAAAAACCGATGTTATGACAAAGTTTTTCATATACATCGTACTATCCAAACAAAGATTAGAGTCAAATATATATGTATAGGAATTAATATAAGTGAAGATAATATTTTTAGTATGAGTATTTGCAAAAAGACTGAAGAAGGTTTCTATGCACGAAGAACATTTCCAAATGATTATGCATATTATATGAATTAGTACCTGTTTAATTATTTTTTAACAATATATTACCAAATGAAAATTTATCAATATTAATTAGCATATTCCATTTATAATGCATGGTTTTATTAGTCACAAAAATATTTTCGGACCACTGCAATTATATTTAGTTCAATATATAATAATGAAAACTAGGAATAATCAAAATTCAATATGGATAAAAGTGGATTAATAAAACTTGAAGTACAAAGTATAAATGACAAAAGCGATATTACATAAAAAGACTGTTAGATAAATTTATTTCATATGATATTGTATTTTAATTATAATTATGTATTGATAATTTTCATTGAACTTTAATAAAGAATGTGAAACATACATGAATTATTTGATAGTCAACAATTACATCGTCTTCATTTGTGCCATTAATTCCTCCAAACTCAAACCACTAGAATCATCGACTGCTTCAGAAGCTTCTGAGACATCAGGCAAAGTATATGCTTGTTTAACACCAGCACATAATTCTTGCGATGATATTTCTTCACTTACAACATCATTTGCCTCGTCAATTAACGAAATACCCCATTCATTATCTTCATGAAGTGGTGTAACGTCTTCTGTAGCCTCAACGGCAATTTCTTCTTTTGGAATCGATTCATATTCTTTTTGTCGTTGTCTACAATATTTATCATCGCAACTTGTATTAGGTTTTAGAATCATCGATGGAAAGAAATCATTCAGTGCATTATAACCTAAATAAAATGAAGTTGTTCCAAAATTTAAAAGATATTTCAATGCATTTTGTGCTAAAAATCCTGCAACTATTCCCATAGTTGTTGGCAATGATGCTGCACAAACTCCATCACGTTTTAATGTTTTTTCATCAATATTAGATGCCACTACTAGAGGTGGTGCACATGCAAAACATGCAGTTTCACCAGGAATAATAAATTGTATATGACCAGAAACGGCATTTTCTGAGACTCCACTCTCAAACCATTTCAAATTTAATTCATTGCACGCTGTATTTATAGTCATTCTTGCTTCAAAATTATCAACACAACTTAAAATTAAATCAACTGGATTATTTTTAAGGCCTGATGTATTGATAGCATTCATAAACTCATCAAAATGATCAACAGTTGTGATATTATAGTTGTGTGTATCAATTTGTACATCAGGATTAATTGACATTAATGTCTTTGCTGCGGCATCAACTTTACTTAATCCAACTTGATGCGGCTGGAAAAATAGCCTATTCATATTAGCCAATTCCACTTTGTCATAATCAAATAAAACTAATTTACCAATACCACAGCGAGTAAACATTTCAGCTGTTACACTTCCAACACCACCAACGCCAACAATGGCAATTGTAATATCGCGTATTTTTTCATAATTATTAACGATTCCCATTCGTTTCAATGCCATAAGACGACTGTATGGATTTGTATCAACAACTTCGCTGGATAATTTATCAATTTTTTCACGTACATTTGTTGAATTTTTTAATTTTTCTATTGCCAATTGTTGTTTCAAATCTGCAATTTGTCGTTGTAAATCTTCAACGTTTGCCATGATTACAATTAATATTTATATTTATTCACGATTATATTATTGTTGTTTATTAATCGAAAAGAGCAACAATAGAAACAAACATATGGTCATGTGGTGGTGTTTGACAGATTATTTACAATTTTTTAATAGGATATGAATGATGAATCCTGAAAGCTTCCACGTGGTTTTACGAAACTAACGCCACTTTATACAGATGAAACTAATTTCTATTGAAGTTTGTTTTTTACGTCGATAAGGAAGTAATAATAATTGACTAAATGTACACACATGGAATAAATTGATTTTAAATAAAACATTTAAAGTTTTATTCAATATCAAATTTATAATTTACAATTTTTTTTTAAATTTATTTATTCATTTTTTTTTCTTTTCGTTTATATTTATCTAAAAATTATACAATTCATTTGGACAAAGTTAGGTATCATACCACTTGGATTTCGATTGTACTATTGATGATAATTTCTTTTTGTAATTATTGATAAGGTTACTGAATTCGGCATCATCATTTAATTTTTTCGTGCCTTGTTTGGGCTGTAAAAAACAAATACATTGGATATATAATAAAATTACTTATTTAAATAATAACTAAACATTATGATTTATAAACTAACCTTTATCTCTTTTCGTGATAATTTTTGCTCTATTTTTTGATCACGTCGTACACGTTCAATTTTCTTCTTTTTCTTTTCGTTTTTCAACACTTTATTATGCAATTCAATTTGTGATTTTAATTTATATTTCGATCTGAGTTTAGTAGATGCACCAGGTTTACTAGTAATACCAGCGAATCCTTCAACATCCTCATTATTATTTGATTGAGAATTTGTTTCTTGCTGCTTCTTTGAATGATTATTTGGTCGTTTAAGTGGTGGCTCATTTGATTTATCATTATTCAAATCGCCTTTTCTCTTACCCATCCACAATGGATTACGTTCACGACTTTTCTCTATTCTACGCTGTTTGGCATTCACCATTACACGATTTTCAATAGAAAATGCAACGATTGGTCGCTAATAAAATAAAAATTTATCAATATACAACTTGTAATTTATTTTACACTTTATGAATTTATATAAAAAACAAAAATAATGACGTTTAGTTCATCTTACCTTTGTGGCAGAGAATATATTTGGATTATTGTTTATACTTCGTAGTGCTCTTAATGCATCCTCGTGTGTAGTAAAAGCAACAAAGCCAAATTCTTTGGATTTTCCAACATTATTAGGATCAGGATTACGTAAATCACGCATTACTCGCGCCTCTGTAATAACTGATTTGGGTCCTCCATGATTTTTGAATATTGTTCTCAATGTTGCATCATCGAGTGATGGTGGTAAATTATGAACAACTAAACGTACACGAGATACAAACATATTTAAATTTCGGAGCATTTGTGATTTCCATTGTTCCATTTGTAATCGTTTTGCCATATCACTTGCAGATATTCCCGCGGCCGCTGGACTACCTGCCATAATAACACCTTCTTTAACAAGATATAAATTTCGTGAATCTTTTACCCGTTGTTTTTTCAAATTATTTCCATTTGGAACATTTTGCTTATCCAGCGCTTTATGAGGATCTAAAACTTGATCATGTAAACGCAATTCTGTTCCTGCAGACAAACATTTTTCAGCATCTTCAACGTTCCTAAATTTAACAAACGCTGTGCCCTTTGAATGCTCTGTTAATGGATCAATACAAACTAATGCATAATAAACTGGACCAAATTGTTCCATGCACTCTTTAAGATCATTATTATTTGCTGAAAATGGAACATTTTTTAGAAAAACTGTTTTGCCTTCGTTTACATCGTGTGAAATGACTCGCGGACGTTTTTCTGGTTCATGTTCTATTATGGAACTATCTTTGATATCTTGATCTTCCTGATCTTCATCATCATCATCATCATTATCTTCTTCTTCTTCATTTTCACTTTCTTCCGAGTTATCATTATTCTCATCGTGCGATTCCTCATTTTTTATTTCATTTTCTGTTTGACTGTTATCCAAAATTTCCAATTCAGGCTTGATATCTTCAGATTCTTCTTTAATTTCTGTATTATTATTGCTATTATTAGATGCAAATTTAGATTTTGGGACAGCAAAATCAACAACAACTGGTCTTTCGCAAATTGGCTTCATGTTTGCATAATGTACGGCTTTGGCAGCACTTTGAACATCTTGAAATTGTACGAATGCACAACCAACACGTTTACCATCAGACTTTTTTAATATTTGAATGTCATCAATTGTACCATATTTAATAAAGTGTTCTCTAAGAATATCCTCATTTACCTACAATATAAAAAATAATTAAAACGTTTTGTATTTGTAATATAATATTAAACTTATTATCGATAATTACCTTGAACGATAAATTTCTAATAACGATTCGAGCACGTTTTTGTCTTTTTCGAAGTTTCAAAGCCTTTCGCTCTTCAGGCGTCAGCTTTTTTCTTTCTACCCGCTGTTTTTTATTGTCGGAAATATTTCTTTTTATATTATTTGATACTGAATTAGTTTCTTCTTTTGCTTCATCATTATCAATTTCTACCTCTTCTTTCTTCTCGTTATTTTCCTGTGTTTCTCCATTACTTTTTTGAAGTTGCTCAACAAATTTAGCTTTTGGAATCGCCCATGCGCTATTAATTACCCTGCCTAGAATGATAAATCGTGAATAAATCTAGTGAATAAACTGGTTCCACATAACAATGATAAATAAATTAATATTATACCTAAGAATTCTTGTTTATTAGTGTTAAAAATGGCTTTTGAAGCATCTTCAATACGTTTGAATTGTACAAAGCCACAACCTACTGGTTTTCCATCAGGTCTTTTCAACAAATCTATCTGTTCTATTGGACCATAAGGCGCATAAAGATTTCTGATATCATCTTCTGTAACCTGTTTCAACGTTAACAATTATAAAATGAAAAATTAAATACATAATTATCTGAAATAATAAAAAAAATAAATGATATTTCACTCACCTTGAACGAAAGGTTCCTAATAATTATCCTAGCTTTTTTATTTTGCACTTGAACATTTTCATCTAATGCATTTTGTGGTTTATTGATTTTTCCTTGTCGTTTTTTATTTCTGTATGTCCATGATAATTTTTTGCGATCGTTCCTTGGACCTGATAAGTAATTTAAAATCATAATTAGTTGAATGTATTCAGTGAGAAACTAGTTAAAGTATTTCTTAAATTAATTGTTACCTTCAGGTTTCCCCATAATTATAAATATTATTTAATTTCAATAATAAATCAATAAAGCTGTAAGTTACTTTTTCAATTTCTATCGAGACACATTATTTGCTTATTGAGGTTATATTAGCACATGTATATATATTTATTGTTCCAGGGAAAGAATTTCAGTTCGGGTATCTCCGGTTCGGCGTAATTATCCGATGGAGGCCGATGGTAGCCGAGTGGAGTTCTCGGCTATTTCTCTTTAGTTCAAAATTTAAAAAAACATTAGCGCCTTTTTTGTTGAATTTTAAATATAATTGTAAGATGGCGCCACTACGATCTTCAAATTAAAGAATTGAAATAAAATATAAATAAAACAAGCAATGATCAATTTTCTTATAATAAATGCAGCGGTTGGAACGAAAAGCATCAGAAGTATAAATAATAAAACACATATGACATATATGCATGCATGTATTAATGTTTGTAAATAATAATTAACCTACATATAAACTCCAAAATATGATTTACAAAAAGAATCAAAATATAAATAAAATTAAAAATAAAACTCTTGTAATATAAATACAATTTTTTTCTTTTTTCATCATAAACGTAAACAATCATATCATACACCATAAAATAAATTATGATTAATAAATATAAATCGTTTATATGTATGCAGGTATATACAGTCGTAAAATATTTTATTTTTCTAATAAAGATTTCCGGAAAGGGAAAAATGACATAACCTCCAATTGGCCCACATAATAATAATACCTACATAATTTTTCTATTCACGAAATCGGATCAAACACATTTATTCCTTTTTCATTCAATAAACATAACCTAACAATAATATTGTTTTCTCATATATTTCAGCATTACTATATCATTCCAATCAGTAATCAAAATATATAACATATTTATAGAATGAAAGACACGACCAATCGATAACCCGCATAATAAATTCCTTTTTTTTCCACCCGCATTGCCCATTTTATACCAAAATCACCACATCAGTGAGTTAGATATATAAAACGTTATAAAAGTAAAATACATTTATATATTTTCATTCAATATATATAATTACATATATAATTTTGTGTTGCATTAACCAGTCGCTATTATATGTATATAAATATATTTTTTTTTCTAAAGAGAACTGTATCTTATAAATATTATTATCATTTTTTTTTTCAGTGTGGCATGATAAGAAATACCATATTATAAAAAAAAAAAAAAACATTTTCACAAATTTACCAGATGTATTTCAAAATACTCCAATAATATACATACACTCATGTATTTAAATATGCCCAAATATACAAATATATACATACATGTATAAATACATATTTATACATATTATATCAGAATGGCCGATCAAACACACACGTGTGATCAATTCATTCATATATATATATAAAGCACAAGCCAATGAAAAAATAATATAAAATATATTAAATAATTTGTATAATAACCCACGGATGAAGTAATATACATCAATTATATTCAAAGATAGATTAATAACATTTAATTTTAACAATATAATTGATTAGAATTCAATTATTAGACATATTTCTTCTAGAAATTCCGTGTCATATGGTTAATAAATAAAGTAGCCCCGCCCGGCCGGCGAGTTTGACTTTTTTGCTATTGCGCATATGAACTGCGCATGATTGAGAATTACACACACTGTTGAGGCAAATGCGTAAATGTGCTTGCTTAAAGAGAAAAAATACATACATTCGTATATATTAAACATGTATATAATTGTATATACATCATGTATACAGTATATACAACATATTATATACAAAAGCCAAAGAGTTTCTTTAGTGGCGATCGCGGCAACCAACATCATCAGTAGAGGCAAATCGGCGCAGGAAACAAATACATTAAAACTCACTGAGAGAGAGACTAGTTCAATCTTGTACGTATTCTTGTTATAAAGCACGGTAAGTGCAACAGAGCGAATGGACGTTAATATCAGTGAAATAAAGATAGAAGAAACGGAACGAATACCAATACATTTATACATAAATACATACATACATACATACATACAAATATACATTCATGCATGTTCTTATGCGCGCGCATCAATCCACCAAGCGCAATGTGATAAGTCAAACGCGGTAACAGGTGGTTCACGGTGGTTGGTTGATTTGCCGTATGCCCAGTGCGACTTTACAACCACGTGCACGCGGATATTGTATTGCATTCGCGCCTGAAGTCTTGAGCGCGTTACATCAATTTATGTATGCGTACACACACACACACACACATATACACATACATACATACGCACATCTATACACATATACATATACACACATGCGTATACAAATTTATGTGAATTATTTTTTTAAATATAAATTTTTTTAAAAAACTTTAAATATCAAAAACGAAATGAAAAGATAAAAAAAAATATTTTTTTTTTTATTAAAGTAAAAAAATTAAATTAAAAAATAAGTGCGCGTGCGCGTATTCTTTCTTTTAACAATTAAAATATATCGAATTATATATATATATACGGATATAAATAATATATATATATTTATATATATATATAGTGTGCAAGCGGGTGTTGGCTATCGATCGTCCTTTACCGGCGGCCTCTTGAGTGTATTTTTTTTTTTTTTTTTTTTTTTACAATTATATATATTTTCGATCGCTTACTACAAACTTATAATTCCTTTTCCGGTTTTATTATTATCACTGGTTATTGTTTATAAAAGTGCAACGTAATTTATCAAGTGTATTTTGTTTATATTAAAATAATTCAACTTTGGAAATTTTTTTCTATCTTTAAAAAGTTACGAAAATTTGTGAAAAACAATCAAAAACTTCAATCAAGATATCAAACACAAGGTGATTATTTATCAAATTTCTCTTCTTAGTCTAACATAAAATAAAAAAATAAATAAAAATTCCAATTATTTTTTTTCTCTTTTTTTTTTTAAATTTCTTCCTTCATTTTTTCAATTGATATATACAATTCAAAACCGACACTTTCTGATAAATTTCAATATTTACTCATACACACACACACACACATATACATATTATATATATATATATATACATATAATTTTACGCATAATTTTAATCCGACAAAATCATGAACAGTCTGTTCAATTGTCGATTGAATTTATAAAAGTAAAAAAATATATTAATTGGTCCTATATATTGACTCTGTTGCGACACATATATTCTGCACATATCTCCATTTCAATTGTCCATATATCCAGATAAATATAATATATACATATATACATATATTTATCTATATATATATGGATAATAAGTGGATATACACACATTGTGCGTCAACAGCATGTGGAATGCTGCAGCCGCGTGCGCGATCCAGAACAAACTCACACACACATCAACTCTTTGGATCCATATGTATATATATACATTGAAGAACTCTCGCACACGTGCGTTTTGCATCCTCATAGTGCAATGCACTGATTATCTCTCTTCCTCAATCTTCCGCCCATGACTATTATGCAAAAAACAAAATTTATTAAGTTGTTTAAATTAATTTATGAATTTTATATATCAAGAGATTATTAATTTGATTTGTTTTTATTATTTACAGTTGGAAAATGCGGGAATTTTGATGGTGAATATATTTATTTCTTCCACGTGTTGTGTGTATGAAAAATATTTCTCAGTGTTGTCTGGTTGAAATTGAAAAGAGGAAATTTTTATACCGATTAAATGGACTTCTACGACGTGGGAAGTAGCGATCTTCGCGAGCTATGGGAATCATATCTCGCTGAGCCGGTAAGTCTGTTGTTATTATTATTACTATTATTATTTTTCGTTGTGTGTGTGTGTATATATTATATTGCGTTTGATATTTAAGATATAAACAAATGAAAATATAAGTCGTAGGTTTGTAAAATAAATAGTGAATATATTTCATTTTAATTCAATCAATTTTAGATATCTTTACTAATTTTAATTTACTAATGTACAAGTTTTTAGATAAAAAAACATTTGTGTTTATTATATATGAATACATATGTGCAAGTTATTTGTATTATATTTGAGAGGTTATAACACACTGTATACACTTGTTCAAGCAAGACAAATTTATGGTTATTATTTTTTTCTAATATATATTTTTCTTTATTGAATATATTTTGTGTATATATTCGTTGTTGGTTTTGTTACAAAACAGACGCCATGACTTTATCACTCACAAGACATCGCATATGTATTATACTAAAGTATATAACTATTTATTGTGTGATATGTTTTTTAACTGACATGCTCTACATTTCCGGGAAGCGAAGATAAAAATATTAGTTTTATATGGAATAATTGAAAGTGTATCTTAATTTATTTATTGAATGCGACGGGCGCAGTGAGACGAAAATTTTTCAAATGTTTGACGAATATTTTATACAGGTGATGATGAAATATATATTATATAATATTGTTTTTAATTTTATTCGAAAGACTGCAGAGAATATTTAATTGAATGACAATTAAAATAAATTGAATTATATTCGAAAAATTTAAGATTGTGTCAAATGGATGTAAATATATTTTTTAAGTGTCCTTCAACGCAAAAAATTCATTCGCCAACACCTGAATCATTAACAGCTGCGTAATCGTGATATTAATAATATAGATACATCCATATATATATTAATGAAGATGATTAACAATATGAAAAATAAAATAAAAAAAAAAAATGAGAAGTGAAAAAAAAATTATTATTTGTTAAAAATTATATTTAATAATAATTAATCATATTTTTAATATAAATTTTATATTTATACATATGAAATATAAAATATAAAATTTTAATCCAATGATGATTTTAATTATCACAAGTATGAAAAATAATTTATTATTAATTGATGAAAAATCAATAAATTTTTATTAAATATAAAACACATAAATATCAATTGTTAATCTAATCTAATTAGAGCACATTCTCAACGGAATATAATTATTATCATCGTCAATATTGTTTATAAATTAGTTAATTATTCAATTGTAAATAATATTTATTTTTATTATTTTATCTTTAGATATAAAATTTATATTTATAATTATTATATATGAATGCGAATATTAATATTATTAATTATTATTATTAATAATTATTGGCAGAGAGTGAAAGAGAGTGTGTGAAATACAAGGAAAATATTTACGGTCTACCGCAATTTCTATATATAAATATTTCACTGTAGATATATTATACATATACATATTTATTTTTATATTATATTAAATACATACACAGGAAGTGCTTGTACAAACTCGCGCGTGAACCGGAAACACGGATGAGAGTTGGGGAAGTATAGATAATGTACCACAGAAAAACAATTAAATTTTACTAAAAGAAAATATTGTCAAATCATTCCGGTATAATTATTATCAATACAATTAAAGAAAAGAAGAAAAAAAAAAATATAAATAATAATTCTATTTATTTATTTTTTTTATTTTATTATTTCGGGTCGTTTGACAATTCTTTTTAAATTCTTTATAAATACCTTTGAGTGAGTATTATACCAGCTGGGATTTTTCTGGTCAAACTGGAATTGGTGCTATGTTACATAATTATTAAACACTACTCATCCATTCCAATATATCGTTACAGTTGATTGACCTCAAAGTAAAAAAGATACAAAAAAAAAAAAAAAAAAAAAAAAAAAAAAAAAAAAAAAATACTGAATAAAAATTAATTTAATTATTAATTAAATAAATTATTATTTTATTATTTATATTCGTTTGATATTTTGTAATTAGGATAGTAATAAGTAAAAATTTAACATATATTTTTTGTTGCTTTTATTATAAATATATTTTTATATTTTTAATTTTCTAACGCGAAGATTGGACGGTAATTTTTTTTTTTTTTTTTTTTTTTTTTTTTTTTTTTTTTTTTTTTGTAATAACTATTCTGATTAGGCATATAAACTATCGCGCTTATGTACAGTATATGTATTTGTTATCAGTAACCCAATACTACAAAACTATGTAGACACATATACATTGAACATTTATATACGTTCGCGCCAGTTAGTTATTTCGCTTTGCCTTGACTTCATTTCTATCGAGTCCTCCTTATTTCTCTCTCTCTCCACCCCTCCCTGCCCGTGGGACTTTGTATATTACTTGATAATATCACATTGCCGTTTAACACCCACTGCAGGAACAATTCGTATATATATCTGCATACATCGCGTATTTAACGCGTTTATTTAAGTGTGTATGTATAATATTATACACAAATATATATTAGGGTGCTTCGTTTGAGGGGACTTTAATATTTTTTTTTTTCGCGGCGTTGACGAAATATTACTGTAAACATTGAAGAAAAAGTTTCTGCCAAAGATTGAGCTCTTAATTTTAATATTAAGTACTTTTGCAATAATAAATTTGAAATTTTGGAATTTAATTAACACGTTAATCTCAATTTTTATTTTTTATAGCTTCGCGGGATTTTATGCTATTTAATTGGTTTCCAGCAGAAATTGTATAGGAATATATAATCTTTAAAAGTGCTTATCAGTAAATTATGGTTTGTAAACTGCGCCCCACTGGTAAAAAATGTTAAAGTCGATTTTTGCTCGAATTTTATAGTTTTTTCGATTTTTCTCGAAAACTGTCAATTTTACAACAAAAGTTTATGAGACCTTTTTTGTAGGAAATTAAATTTTCTACAAAATAGTCTTCTTATCTAAAAACCGTAGAGCTAATAGTTTTCGAGTAAAATCCAATTAAATAGAGGACCAATTCAAGGTATATAAATAGTTTAAATTTCCATATGTTCAATTGGAATTTTCTCGAAAACTATCAATTTTACAGCAAAAGTTTATGAGACCTTTTTTGTAGGAAATTAAATTTTCTACAAAATAGTCTTCTTATCTAAAAACCGTAGAGCTAATAGTTTTTGAGTAAAATCCAATTAAATAGAGGACCTGATTTTTCTCGAAAACTATCAATTCTACGGTTTTTGTTAAGAAGATTATTTTTATAGAAAATTTAAATTATGTACATACTTGTACAACTGTAACATAAATCATCACATAAAATTGAAGAAATAAACATCAGTAAATAAATAAATAAATAAATAAATAAATAAATAAATAGATAAATAAATAAAAAGTAATCCATACTAAAAATCATTTTTTTTTCTTCCCCCAAAGATATTATAATTTTTTTAATAAAAAAAAATTTTATCCATCGCATTTTTCATCATCCCCATAAAAGAATTCTTCAAAAAAAATTTTCAAGTATATATATATATATATATTTGAACGCCTCAGGTATAATTTCTTTCCCCTGTTTCTTAACTCTCTTAATGGCCGTGAGCGTGCGCCTACGACACAGAAATCACGTAGTTTTACAGAAATATATATATATATTTAGTTAATATATAAAGAAGAGTCGACGGACTGAGAAGCTATCGTTGGATGACTGGTTGGTATATACATTCTGAAAGAAGACAGGGGAATAAGAGAGGTAAAAAGATAGAGAAAAAGAAGGGAGTAGGGACGAGTTGGTAGAGACGGGACTCTCGAGGACGTTCACCTTTTTTCGTGACTTGGCCGAGTCACTGAAACCGGTAAGCAACCTTCCACCTTATTCCCGTGATGGAGACTCTTTGGTTAAACGTCGCGGTTCATTTCCACTCATTCTATATACATATATATGTGTATATATATATGTAGAGTGAAACGTCTATTATTGGCCACTGTTTGAAACTTTAAAAATGGCCATCTGTAGGGAAAATGCCATTTTTCAAATGTGATAATGGATATATTTTATAACGGCTTTTTTTTTTTAACAAATTTATACGACTACTTTTGGGGTTATGTTGTACTATTAATACTATACATAGGTTATAAATATAAAAATAAAATCGTTAGGTAAAATTTCAATTTTTTGAAAGAATTTACATGGCTGATTTGGGGGTTATGTTGTATTTTTAATAATATACGTAAGTTATAAATAAAATCGTCAGGTAAAATTTCAGTTTTTTTATTCAACTGCAGGTGTATGATAAATTTTAAAATATTTGATTCTATATTTAAAACAGGAAGTTTGAAGTATATAAGGAGTGGAAGAAAAAAATTGCTGACTTTGTTGTTGATGCGGCAAAAAAATTGTCAACGAATTATATTCCAAGTTTATATTATAAAAATAATATAAATGTTTGAGATATAATTAAAAAAAATTTATCAAGAATAATAGGAGGAGAAGTGAAAAATGAATTAATAAATAAATGAATAAATCAGTAAATAAATTAGTTGACTGAATAGATATAATTATTTATATTTGATTGTCGGGTAGAAGTATTCATTAAAGACAAACTTTCACTTTAGATTATACATCAAGTACAATTGGGATAGATGATGCGTCATGAAGGACATAAATATTTCAACAATGTATATTATTCCAATATATACTACATAAACAGGAATAAAAGTGTGATGTTGGTAGCTTATATTATTTCGAAAGAAAAAAATAAAATAAAATAACAACAACATACTCTTCCCGCTTCCGATAAGATAACCAAGTTTATGCCCCATGCAATGCACAATCTGGCAACAAAAAAAAAAATCTAAATATAAAATAAACAATTACATTGAAGCAAAGTATATGTAACTATACTCAACATTGACTGTAATAATATAAAGAACACATATATTAACAATTATTTATAATACATATTACAACGTTTATAATTTCTACTCCAGGAAACATTTGGAAAAACACTCAGCAAAAAATGAAATGATAAACCGGAGAAAAATGGAGAAAATAGATTGAATTTGCTGCAATGTCTGACCTTGAATATATTCTGTATATCGTGTTCCGCATTGCTGGAGCGTGGAAGGGTCCCCGATTACTGTTCCTTCACCATCTATGTATATACACGCTCAACAAATACATACCTTTTATATACATACACTCAACTCTCACAGAATTTCTTGTATAATATGATATAAGAAGAATTGCTGCCATCGTGCAAATGCCAGAGTGTCTTCTTCAATGTTAATATTAGCCTTAAACTTGACCGCACTCGTCCCCTTCACGCCTATTATTATTACATTAAAATATCTATCTCTATCAGTAGTGGAATAATATACTGATGATATGTCATAATGTCTGGGAGTAATATTTTCGGCGATGTGAGAGTTCAAAGACATGATTGCGTGTCGCTATGGTCATTATTTGATATTTTAAATTCAAATATATTATCCAGACATGTCTGGGCACAAATAGTTAATGATTATTTTTATTTATTTATTTATTTATTTTTTTTTTGATTGCTAATGTTGCAGGTACCTGCACAAGATTTTCTACTAAGTAATAAAGACGATGATTGGGGCAACGCTTTGCTGAGTGTAAAGGATAAAACCACATTGGGCGTTGTATTGACAGATCGTTTGATGACTGATGCTGCACTTCGTGGACCACGACCAATTAAGTCAGAGCATAGTTATAGTTTATCTGCTTATAGTCCACCAGCAAGTCCAGCAACACCTGGTGACAATCCACATACGCCTAATTCTGGATCAATGTCTATGCGTAATAGCGAAATTATTGATGGTGTAATTAGTCATAAAACACTTGGACTTCGTACAAAGATTGATGGTAAGAATATTTGTGTAATATAAGTATAAATATATGCAAATAATGCAAATAATTATTACTTTATTTAATAATAAATATTTTATCTTGTGGGTTTGTTGATTTATCGTTTTCTATTTTGTTTTGTGTGGTTAGATATGGAAGAAGAATGTTTCCCAGCTATTTCAATGGATACATTGTCGGGTCGTGATGAAAATTCCGCGGTTAGTGTGCCTGAATCATTACAATCATCACCAGAAATTAAAATAAAACAAGAATGTATTGATATAACCGATGAGCCAATATGTCCATTAAAAAGTCGTCAATCGTTACTATCAACGTCATCGATACGATTAAATTTTATTGACGATCAAAATTCAATTAGGATGGTATCACCTCACAGACTTCATTTCAAAGTTGATGAAAAGTCGAATGAAAATAGCGACAGTGAGGAAGACGATGAGGAAGATTATCAGGTAATGATAAATAAAATGAATCGACGTTAGATAAATTGAAAAAATATTATTGTATGTTGTAATTTTTTTGTTTGTTTGTGCGACATTTCAGAATATGGAATTTGAGGAATGTGATACACACCATTCCGGAAGAAATGATGGCGGACAATTACGTCAGGGACTACCACCAACGCCTCCAAGTAGTGCTGGCTCTGATAGCGAAGGTGCAGCCTCTGTGTCATGCTCACCTGAACGAAGAGATTCACGTAATTTAACGCATCAACAAAATATTCGCGGATTACTTGGTCCAAGACTTTATGTTACCAATGGCGGACATTCGCATATAACGAGGCAGCCAATACACACGTCTTTAATATCCACACAACCGGTAAAAGACTTGATGAAATTTCAATAATTAAATATAGGAAGAAAAATAAATAAATATTATTTTTCTTTTTTTCTATTTTATTATTTTAGAAAGGGTCTACGGGCATGTTGATTTTAACTGAAGAAGAGAAACGTACTTTAATAGCTGAGGGATATCCTGTGCCAACAAAATTACCACTTACGAAGCAAGAAGAAAAGTCACTTAAAAAAGTTCGAAGAAAAATAAAGAATAAAATATCAGCACAAGAATCACGAAGAAAGAAAAAAGAATACATGGACGGACTTGAAAGGCGAGTCACAATGCTGACAAATGAAAATTCATCATACAGAGATCGGCTTTCTACATTGGAGGATACTAATCGTGAATTATTAAAAGAACTCCAACGTTTACAGGCACTAGTGGATCTTCAAACCTCCTAAGTAATTATTTATATGTTTATATGTCATAGAAGATTGATAATTCACCAAAGGAACAGTCTGCCGTTATAATTGTTACATTTGACTGATTTTTATTGTTTTTTTTTTATAAACAATAAAATAATAGTATCAATTGTCTTCTACAGTTATCAGAAAATCTTGAATTCATATAAAAAATACAGTCTTCCTTGAAATATTTATTCAATTGAATAAATTCTTTTATTTTTGTCATTGACATATTGTTATCGCGTATTTGTTCGAGGCCTCTAAATAAGTTGCATACAAGATAGTTCTTGTTTAATACAAGTATATTAAAAGAGTGCTTATAAATAGTCAACTTAACAACAAATATATAAATGTGTCTATTAACTGACGTGTAAACTAAAAATTTTAAATCAATTCAAGAGTATCTTCCTCCATGAGAGAGGATTTTTATAATTCTTTAGTAAGAAAAAAATCGCACATTTAGTAAATCGAGTGATATATTTTTCTTTCTATATTCGGAATTCATATTCCTAATTTATAATGAACTTGTACAAATATTATTACTATTATTATTATTATTGTTATGAATATTATTATTAAAAAATATCTAAATGAAAGAAAAATGTCCATTAGCTACGTATAATTAAAAAATTTAATGATAAAATATGAGGAATTTAAAAAGAAATAAGCGAAATATATTATTGTTCATATACTTTATAGATATATCTATCTATATGTAAACAAATTAACTATATATTTGTGGTAATGATAATGAGAATATTTTGAAATCAAGTGTTTTATCGATTAGAATATGCCTCAAAGGAATAAAAGTGCCTAATTTACACTTGATATAAAGTATTTTGTTTTATCTACACAAAAATTTGTTCAATTTTTTGACAGTTGATGAATATTATAAATCAATTTTTGAAAAATAATGATGAATAATATAAGAGTTACTTTGTTTTTATTTTTTTTTTTTTTTTTTAGATTTTAGAAAAAATGCATAATGATTTTGTATAATAACGAAGACAATTTAGCCAAATATGAAATATGAATGATCGATTGATGAAAATTTTTATTAGCTATTGTTAATAATATTTACATTGGGTTATTGTGCATTACATACAGGCGGGTATAACAGTGCAATTAAAAATGTCGTGAAACTTGACAACAAATGTTTGCGGTGCTTGTAGAATTTTTGAAATAATTGACGTGTCGTGTCGCACATTCAGCATTCATACACATATTGTAAATCATCAATTGTATATATTACATCATGAACGTTAATTATGTATGAGAAAGATAAAAAATTGTTTATCATTTTTCTTTTTCAATTCTGTATTTTGAGTGTGGCATTTGTGATAATCATATTATTCCAACTTATATTTGAAGCAGCATAAACAGCAGCAGGGTTTAAAAGGTGATCAGCAAATATTAAAATGCATAATTTATGGCGTTTTTAAATCATAATATTGTACAAAAATATCCCTTTACCTCGTCGATTAAATTTATCTATAATCTTTGACTGTTAAACTGTCGGAAAGTATATTGTAGTATGTATATTTTCTTTAAAAAAAAATGTATTACTGTTAAAAAAAGAAACTACGGTTAAAATATATTGTGTCTATCTACGAAAATAAGTGAGTTTTTGTGGTCAACAAAGAGAGATAATTAAAAAATAATGTTATTGATAAAATATATATTTGTTATTTTTATAATTTTCATTATCCTGATTACTTTATATTTGATAATGGCGCGATAAAAGGTTTCGTATGATTGGTTCGTGCCCTATCATGTTTTTGATACTTCCGCAAATCAGCGATTACGAAATTTCCAACATGGCTGACTTAACTCCAACTTCACACTACTGAATGTTTTATACATATAAATATAATATTATCGTATATAATAGGTTATATTATCACCACAATCATACATTTAATAGTAGTTGTGTCAATTATTTTTTAAATTTTTAGATTTTTATCTTAGAAGTAATTTAAAAGCTATTTACTTCAGAGGTTATTAATACCCAAAAACTATAAATTATTTTCTCTTTTTTTTTTTTTTTTTATTTTCATTTTTTATTCTTTTCTAAATGATGGATGTATTGACATTCAACTATATTATTTATATATGTACGTACATTATTATCACAATGGTGATTTGATGAAACAATAAACATTGCTTATCATTTATCTACGCATTGGATATATCATATCAAGATTTGGAAATTGACTGAAAATTTGAAAAATAAAATTGCTCATTTACCTTCATAACTATGTCGAGGAAACCAACAATTTTGATAATCGGTGCTGGAGCTGCAGGAATCGCAGCTGCATGTCGACTAATAGAAAATGGATTGGAAAATGTGTTGATATTAGAGGCGAAAAATCGTATTGGTGGCAGAATATACACAACAGAATTTGGTTAGAAAAAATTATTTTCACTTATAAGACATAAATTTATTTTTCATGAATATATAATAAATTCTTTTTTTCAATTTTCAGCTGACAATGTGATTGAACTTGGAGCCCAGTGGGTTCATGGCGAAAAATCAAATGTAGTTTATGATTTAGCTAATAAACGTGGTTCATTAGCAACCTCGTCTTATTTGAATAACTTTGAAAAACATAAATTTATCAATTCACAAGGAGAAATTGTGCCATTAGAGCAAACTATTCAAGTTTGGAAATTGTATTATATGATATCTGAAAAGGCTTCAAGAGATTTGGCCAATACCAAAGGTTCATACGGAGAATATTTTATAGAACAGTGAGTATAAAAATTTATTCATCAAATTTTTTTCAATAATACATTCTTAGTAAATGCACTGATATCATCTATTCTAAACCACGCCTGAAGCGTTGGATGAAGATCTGATTTGATAACATATTTTATTTCATTGTCAGGAACAATACACCTGAAATAAAATTATTATCCAGGTTATTCATATAAAATGATTAATTATCTAAAAAAATTATCAAATACAAACCTCACTCTATTGTTACAACATTTATTTTTCACATATTCATATCTCAATAATGAAAAAATGTATTTAACATATTTTTCATCGAGAGAACTTTCAATACTATCATAATTATTATTTAATATTCCATTTATACGATTAATATAATTAGTTGTGAGTATTGGAATAATATAGTTAACTTGTTTAAAACAATCATCGATAAATTCTTCAGCTCTACTATAAATTAATTTTTCCTGCTCTTGCAAAATGAGTACTCCTATTTTTGGATTATTTTCTCTAAACAATTTTGCAATATTATTTGCAACCTCTTCACCATCTTTGGTAAATGTTAACATCACAATACTTCCATAGTGTGATTTTATACAATTAATTTTTCCATTGTTAAATTGTTTTTCAGATAAATTATCACTGTTACTTGAAATATTTAAATGTTTAATATTATTTTTCGTATTGTCATTATTTTTATTGCAATTTATTATTGGACGTAATACTAATGGCACTCGTGGTATACATGGAGGTTTTAAAATATCTTTCTTATCATCATCAATATGAAAATTATTGATAAACAATGTTAAAACATCAATGATTCGATTGATGATGTCTAATCTAGATATTTTTTTCAATGCAATTAATATTTTATCGATAGTCGCATTGGGATCTTGTGCAAATGTCAACAGCACGTAATATGTTGGATCCTGTAATCCTTTGAAATCATAATCAATGCATTGAATTTGTTCTCTTGTTAGTGATAACTCTATTGCAAATTCTTGCCATCCATTATATATTTTACCCGATTGTGTTGAACTCATAAATAGACAAATTTTTTGCAATAATCCCATTCCTATTTGCTCAAATAAATATGCCACATGCAATTGCGAAGTTAATTTCTGAATTTGTAAAGTAATTTTATCTAAATCAGGCGGACCATCAACTTCTCTTCGTAATTTTTCCAATACTGGATCGAATGTTCTGATAAATATTATAAAATTATAGCACAGTAAAATATATCAGCTAATAATTTTTAATAAACTTAAATAACTTTTACCTTTGTAATGCCATTTTTTTTGACAGATTAAATTACATTTATTCACATATTTTATAATAAATAAATGTTATGTAGTAGAAATTTTCTTTATTTAATATCAATGACAGAGCTATATACTATCATAATACTTTGTCCTCCTACCACACTGTCAATTTTCCAAGGTCGATTTTATAAATTACGCCATTATGAATCCATCAACAAAACCGCGCGATTCGAAATGAACAAATTAACTCATAAACACATTAAGTTTATTAAGAAAAATAATTAGTTAACAGCCGGCTTTTCTTATCGTGATTTCTTTTTGTACATTCAACAGATATTACAGTGCGTTTTCTAAAAATCGTTTTACGAATGACGCACGAGCGGCCGAATTTTTGGAATGGATGGAGAAATTTGATAACAGCATTCAATGCAGCGATTCATGGCTTGATGTTTCGGCCCAAGGCATAACCGAATATTGGACATGCGAAGGTGATCTTTTGCTCAATTGGAAGGATCAAGGCTACAAGACGTTATTTGATTTATTAACGGTAATTATTGTTACATCAGTTGTCTCGCAGACTGTCAAAGTTTGTTTTTTTTGTTCTCCTTCTGTTATTTTTTTTATTTATACTGATAAATTATTTTTCAGCGTCGCCATCTAGACACATCTAAAGGAAATCCATTGAAGGATAAGATAAAATTTTTAAGTGAAGTAACAAATATAGATTATACAAATAATGATGAAATAATTGTACGTACAATTGATGGAGAAAAATATTCAGCTACTAATGTAATATTTACCTGTTCATTGGGTGTTTTAAAAAGTCAGCATACAACATTATTTGTACCGTCATTGCCAAAGAAAAATGAATTATCAATAAAAGGATTAGGCTTTGGGTCGGTGAATAAAATATTTCTTAAATTTCCACATCGATGGTGGCCTGAAGATTCAGCAGGGTTTGGTTTGATTTGGCGCAAAGAAGATAAAGAAGAATTCATCAAATCAAATTTAAAGGTTGAATTAATGTTTGAATGCTTGGAGAAAATTTATAAAAATAAATTATTAACTATTAATAAGATGAAATAATTTATAGGAAAATCATTGGGTCACTGATGTTTTTCAATTTTTCACCGTTGATTATCAACCACGCGTTTTATGTGGATGGATAACTGGCGAGTCGTCAAGATATATTGAAACTTTATCAGATACACAAATTAAGGATGGATTGTGTGATTTATTGGATCGATTTCTCGGCAAAAATTTTAATATTCCACAACCTGATAAAATTCTAAGGTAATTATTTAGTGGAAGATTAACTATTTTTTTTTTTTTTTTTTTAATAATTATTTTTTATATTATTTTCAGATCGATATGGTATACTGATAAGCATTTTCGAGGATGCTATTCATATCGTAGCGTTGACACTGAACGTTTAAATGTGAGTGCACGAGATTTAGCGAGTCCAATTCTAGGAAAGTGTGGAAAACCTGTGAGTAAATAATTTCTTAATATTGATAATTTTGTTTTTTTTTCTCTATAAAAAATTGATTTACTTCAACGAATTTCGATTAGATAATACTCTTTGCTGGTGAAGCAACTCATGATCATTATTATTCTACTGTTCATGGGGCAGTTGAGACTGGATATCGTGAAGCTGATCGACTGATTAATTACTACAGGTAATTTAATTTTAATACTATGCATGGTTTTAATTTTTTTTTTTTAGATAACTCACATCATTTCATTTGAATACCTCAATTATTTTTAGAAACGATTTATGAACTACTTATTTTATTTCTGGTTTATTTTTTTTTACTATTATATTTTTCAAATCGTTCTTCTCAGAAATTCATAAAATTCGGCTCTTTTAAATTAATTATTTATTGGCGTCATTTTTAATTCTTAGGATATTAAAATCTCATCTGTAACCAATGTCTACAATCTACGTAATAAATGGAGCACGGTAAACGGATATTTTGTTATTATTTGATAAATTATTCGTACAAAATATATAAAATTTAACGGGATTTTTTTTATACAAATGAAAAAAAAAAAAAAAATACGAACAAATAAATAGTCAAAGTAATTTGTACACATTTTGTTTCTCACAACATGATATCCTACATTTTTACATCCTTTTGTGTAAAAGAAAATATTACACATATTTGTTTGCGTTGGGTTATTTCTGTTATCGTCATGCAAATCGCAGAGATTCAATGGTTATGCAATCGGACATGGGAAAACAAATGAAAATTAGAGGAAATATAAAAGAGAAAAATTGTGAAGTTGATAAAACATCACTTGTAATAATTGGCGCAGGAATCGCGGGATTGGCCGCAGCTAAAGCATTAGAGGATGAAAATTTCGACGATTATATTATACTTGAAGGTAAATAATTTATATAAATATCAATGTCATACCTATTATTATTTATGAAGTATTAAAATTGAAATTATTTCATTTTATCAGCGCAAAATTATATTGGCGGGAGGATTCGTTCGATTCCTTGGAATAATAATTGGATTGAAGAGGGCGCACAATTTTTACATGGAGATAAAAGTGAATTTGCCAAATGGTGTCGTCAAAATAAATTATTGTCTGATATCGAATCGTGTGAGGGTGAAGGTATTTATGTCAGAGATGATGGATTGCGAATGGAAAAACATTTGATTCGTGAAGTGGATGACCTAGTTCGTGATACTTTAGAAGAATGCGAGAAGTATGTAAATATAAATGATGCAGAATGCGAAATTCCAGATAGTATAGGTACAATAATTCAAAAATTAATCGTGCAATCCATAAATTCTAAGAATGAAACATCAATAATGAAAAAAATGAAAGAAGAATTGTTGGATTGGAATATTCGATTTTTATTGATTGACAATTCATGCTCTTCATTGGACAATTTGTCCGCTAAATATTGGGGAAAATTTCAGGTAAATTTACGAGAATAATAGTTCAATTAACTAAATATAATTAAAATTATCAACGTCAAAAATACTTTAGATGAATTATTTTTTTTTCCAGTTTGTTGGTGGATCTGAACATTTAATCTTTAAAAATGGCTATAATTCAGCAGTTGAATTAATTGCTGAAAGCTTAAATAGAAAAAACATCAGATTAAATAGTTCAGTAAAAACAATTCAATGGCAAAATGCAAATGATAGTTTGCAAAAATCTATAATTTTAACTTTAGCTGATAACAAAAAAATATTCACAGATTGTATAATTGTCACATGTTCATTAGGTTATTTAAAAAATTATCATCGGACAATGTTTCAACCACAATTGCCATTAAATCATTCTATAGCAATAGATAATCTTGGATTTGGATTGATTAATAAAATATATTTAGACTTTGGTGAACCGTGGTGGGAATCAGGCGTTAAAGGTTTTCAATTAATTTGGCGTAAAAATAATGAAAATGATTTTATAAATACAAAATTGGCATCATGGACTAAAGATTTAACGGGTTTCGACGTTTTAAATAATCACAAGGCAGTTCTTCTCGGTTGGGTAGGTGGAAAAGGTGCTCACGTTATTGAAACATTGAGTGAACAAGAGGTTGGTGACGATTGTATTAATTTACTTCGTCATTTCTTAAAAAATAATAATTTACCACCACCAAAGAAATGTAATAGATCACAATGGAATAAAAATGATTACGTATGTGGTAGTTACAGTCATATTCTAACGAATTGTGAGAGCAATGGAGTTTCTCCTGCTCATTTAGCTGAACCAATTTGGGGTAAAACTTTGCAAAATGGTCAAGAAAAGGTATGAATATTAAATATTTCCAAATAGTTTACTAAATAATATATTTAATTTCTATAATAAAAATTTTCTTTTATGCTCAGCGTGTACCTGTAATAATGCTGGCAGGTGAAGCGACACACGATCATTATTATTCGACGACTCACGGCGCGTTTGATTCAGGAATAAAGCAAGCCATCAACTTTTTACGGTACCACATGTATTAATAATGAATAATACATTATAGTTTAATAAATTTTTTATGCTACAATAAATTTAAGATTTTTGATTAATTCGTTTTAAAAATTGTGATAATTCATTTGTTTTTGAGTATAGATTTATCAATCGATCAGCTTCGCGCCAGCCTGATTCAATTGCTCCATGAACTGTTGCAAAATGTTCACTGGTAGCTTCCCCGGAAAACTGTAAAATCTGAAGAAAAACAAAATTATTTATAGTTAAAAAATTAATATGATAAATTGAAACTACTTTTTTTTTTCACTCACAGGTTTCTCATTTCGCATTATTGGCTCTGAAAGGTCTACATAATTGACATCCATTGTTTCAGCTGCTATTGATGGATAACTATAAGCACCACGGAAATTGTCATTGATATTCCAAGAGGATCTGAAAAAAATCCATGAATGAAAATCAATTTTTCATTTATAATTACATCAATTTTATTTAAAATCTATTACTCCATACCTAATTATCTTCGTTGGCTCGGTAATATTATAATAGTTTCCGAAAAATCTATTGAGCAATTCCATTATTTGAACGCGAAATATATCATCTGGAATTAATTCCATTTCAATAGCACGTGCTGATGACATCCAAAGACAGAGCAATTTTGGTTTATGTTCCACTGGTACAATACCATAAACTCCCAACATCCAATTTCTATCAGGCTAAAACATTAAAAGACAATATTAAAAGCTAATATATTCCCAACATTCATCTAAAATAATTATTTACATCTACAACATATTTATTTATTCCTTACATCTTTATCTATTTCTTCTCCATCTTCTTCAGTCCAATATATACTATTGATAAAGTATTTATAATTCCCATCGATTGTCCACCAAGGATTATCATAATACAAATAAATTTTCGCTACAATACCATATCCAATATTCTAAAAAATTAATTTGTTTATCAACATGAATATAAATTTCATTTAATACATTGTATAATTAATTCAATTACTTTAATAGCTGTAACTTTTTTCTCTGGCAATGGTGGGTTAAATAACCGCTGGTAATTTGCTTTTAAAACTCCCAAGGACGGTGTAAATATCACATGGTCAGCTAAATATTCTTTGCCATCTGCCGTTGATATTTTTACAGTATCATAACTTTTATTATAATTGATTTTTGTCACTTTACTATTTTTATATGTTTTCTCCAACACTGGCAATTCATCATCAGGGTTTGGATATTTTTTCTACAGCGATTTTAATTATATAATTTTATATTTTTATCGTTGTTTTATATTTTATTATTTCAATTATACAAACCATTAATATATCTAATATTGTACTGTATGTCCGATTTTTCCAATTGATATTACTATCACCTTCACAATCTGCATAATCTCGTATACCTTTTGCAGAAATATCATGCCAAGTATCCTTTCCACCGTCAGTTACCATTTCTGATAGTTGAAATGAAAAAAGTAGTGACTTGACTAAATGACGAACTTCTGAATGTTCTTTAAAATATTCATGATACCTAATAAAAATCGGACAAAATAGAAATATAATTCTTGATTATTTATATAACTATCTAGGAAAATATAAGGAAAATATTCATATAAATCTACATTTTTTTAACAAAAATATTATCACAATCTTACTCTAACTCTGCATATTGTGCAAATGATTGCAGTTCTTTGTGTTTATTACGAATAATATTGTCATTAACTGATGCTTCTAATCGTTGAATATCACGCACTAAATAACGTGGTAATTTTATTCCTGATGATCCGAAATAATCCATTTGTATTTTATAATTTTCGTCAAATTTCTCGAGCAATCCCAAAGGCCATGCTAGCTCAAATGCTACGTTATTTGTTTCTCCATGAACCCACTGTCCACCCATGTCCACCATATAATCACTTGCAATTTCAGAATTAAATACATAAATAAAATTTTGATAATAATATAATTACATTATGATAAACAAATTATTGATACTTATCTAAATTTACACTATGTACTCGTCCACCAATTCTATTTTCTGCTTCAAGAATTGTAATATTAGTGAAACCATTCTCAAGGAGTCTTGTAGCAGCAGCAATACCCGCAGAACCAGCACCAACAATCACCACTTTTGGTGATGAATTATCAACCAATTCATTATTCAATAACCCACAAGTATTGCAACACAAAAGTGCAAGCAAGATATTCATTATTTTGTTGTTTAGAGTTTGAATGATAGAACTGGAATAGTAGCAATGCATATTTAGTTTATCAATTTTATACATTTATTCTGACCGTGAATAATTGTTAAATATATATTATACGGAAATAATTTTGAGCTTCAATCAACACAAAGGTTAGGAATTTATTTTTTTTTTCATAAATTTATACATTGATATAGCACTAGCATCATGAAGTAGAAATTTTTTGCGAAAAGAATTAGAAAAATTAATATAGCATATTAACATTATATAACATATAAATATTTATTTAATTGTTATTCAACAGTTTGTATTTAATCCAGTAAAATTTAATTATAATTATTGAATAAATAATTTTTTTTTTATGGGAATTTGATGTAATTAATTTAAAAATTATATTTATTTTCAATTCATTTACTTTATTTATATTTTTCATATTTCTTTTATTATTTGTTTAAATAATAAATCAATATTTATTTATCTATTTATTTTTTTTTTCAGTTAATCGTGTTAATAATTTTAATAAATCATTTTTCCTCGGATAAAGATTTATTAATCGATCTGCTTCACGCCATCCTGAGTCAATTGCACCATGAACTGTGGAATAATGCTCACTAGTTGCTTCTCCAGCAAACTGAATAATCTAAAAAATAAATTTATCTCGTATGAGAAATTTAATTTAATTCAAAAATTAAATACTCTTTTAATAACTTACAGGTTTATTATTTCGCATTATTGGCTCAGCAAGATCGGTATAATCAACATCAGCTAGATCAGATTCAATTCCACGATAGCTATAAGTACCGAGGAAATTTTCATTCGTATTCCACGAAGTTCTACAGTGAAATTAAAATTGAAAATAAAAATTTTATAGTCAAATTATTTACTTTTGTATATTTATATTTAAGAAAAAAATGATTTGTATTACCTAATTATTTTTGTTGGTTCAGTAATATTGTAGTGATTAGAAAAAAATTTATTAATCACTTGCAAAATTTGTTGGCGAAAAATTTCTTCAGGAACCAATTCCATTTCAATAGAAAAATCTGATGATACCCAAAAGCAAAGCATCTTGGGTTTATGCTCAACTGGATAAAGAGCAAACAATCCAAGCATCCACATTCTTTCCGGCTAAAAAAATATCAATTATCCATAATAACATATAATAATTAAATTAATAAAAATTATATATTCATTTGTTTAATCTTTTTACATCATTTTCAATTTCTTCTCTATCAGCTTTGGTCCAATAAATCCCTTTACTGTTGTACTTATTCTCATCAGTATACCACCAGGGATTTTCATAGTACAACAAAATTTTTGCCTCATGACCAAAACCAAGATTCTAAATAATAATATTTCTCATCAATTATTGCATCATATAAATAATGTATAATTAATATGCACTTCAGACTTAATTCAATTACCTTAATAGCTTCAACCTTCTTTTCTGGTAGTGGTGGACTAAATAATCGTTGGTAATTTGCCTTCAAAACTCCCAGGGACGGTGTAAATATTACATGGTCACCTAAATATTCTTCTCCATCTGCGGTTGATATTTTAACAGTATTATAACCTTTGTTATAATTAATTTTTATTACTCTACTATCTTTATAGACATTTTCTAACACTGGAAGTTCTTCATCTGGATTTGGATATTTTTTCTATAAGAATTAAAAGCGACATAACCTACAAATTGTCATTATATATATTAATAGTTATTTTTATTTAATGACAAACCATTAATATATCCAATATTGTACTGTAAGTTCGATTCTTCCAATTGATTGAATTATCACCATCACAAATTGCATAATCTCTCAGTCCTTTCGCTGATACTTCATACCAATTATCAGCACCATCAGAAGCCATTTGTCCCAAATTTGTCATATAGCGTAATGAATCGTACAAATCAGGACTTATTTCTTTATGAGCTTTGAAGAATTTATCCATTCTGAAAATTATCAGCAGTATTTATTTTCATAGATAATAAAAATAAACAAAATAAAAAAAATTACTTCATGTCTGCAAATTGTCCAAATGACTCGGGTAAATTTTCGACATCTGCTAAATCATTTGTCATTGAATTGTGTAACTCTACTAAATTAAGCGATGTTTTAAGTGAAAGTGCTGATCCAGATGATCCAAAAAATCTTACTGAAAAATTATGATTTTCATCAAATCTTTCAATTAATCCTAAAGGCCATGCTAGCTCAAATGCCACGTTATTTTTTTCTCCATGAACCCACTGGCCACCCATGTCTGCTAAATAATCTCCTATTAAACAAAACAAACAAATTAAATTAACAATAGATTCATGATTAATTAAAGAGAAAAAAAAATAATTGTAGAAAACTTACCAATTTTAATACTCCAAACTCGTCCACCAATTCTATTTTCAGCTTCAAGAATTGTAATATCTGTAAATCCATTCTCAAGAAGTCTTGATGCTGCTGCAATACCAGCAGCACCAGCACCGACAATAATAATTCTTGGTGATGGTGAATTTTCATTTAATTTATCTTTCAATAGCCCACACGTATTGCAACACAAAAGAGCTAATAAAAGATTCATGATTCTCGTGTATAGAGCTTTAACAATGAATGAAGCTTTGATGCTTCTCAAATAGTTCTCTAACTTTATACTCTCAATGTGACCATGGCCGTTTATTATTCATATTCAGCTGTAATATGCGCTTATTAGACCTCATAAAATGCAACAAATATTTTTTATCAAAATGCCAGAGCACAATTAATTATTCATGTTATTAAACTAATTAAGTTAAAATTGTTTTTGATGTCTAATATATATATGTATAAATGTATTGTTTATTATGATATTTATCGTGAAGTTTATTAATTATTATTAACCAAGTTCTTAATAAAAATTATTATTACAACGAATTTAAATTTTGTATAATCGTTATCATGCATTTTTTATAATTTACTTTTAATTTTTCAGTAAAGTTTTATTTGCATATAAATTTATTAATCTATTTGCTTCGCGCCATCCTGATTCGATTGCTCCATTAACTGTACCATAATGTTCGCTTGTAGCCTCACCAGCAAATTGTAAAATCTAAAAATCATATTAAATGTTTAATGAAAAGTTTAATTTGAAAATGATAAAAATTATTATTTTTAACTTACAGGTTTATCATTTTGCATTATTGGCTCTGCAAGATCTGCATTATTGATATTAGTAGCATCAGTTTGTAGGCCATGATAGCTGTAGATGCCACGGAAATTTTCATTTGTATTCCACAAGGTTCTGTGACAATAATTAACGTTAATTTTTCAATCAATTAAATAATTAAATAGTTTGTAAATTTATACCTTTTAATTTCCGTGGGTTCAGTAATGTTATATTCATGTCCAAAGAATTTATTCATCAATTCTACTATTTCATTACGCATCATATCTTCAGGAATTGATTCCATTTCTATTGAATGATTTGAAGCCATCCAAATGCACAGTGTTTTAGGTCTGTGTTCTACTGGGAAAAAGCCAGCTATTCCCAATATCCATTTTTTTTCAGGCTAGAAAATTTATAAAATAATCCAACAATTAACTTTGAATTTATATTTAAATAATTATAAACTTTCTTACAATATTTTCTATTTTTTTTCTATCATCTTCAGTCCAGAATAATACTTTTCCATTTATCTGTTTATTTTCATCACTGTACCACCAAGGATTATCATAATATAACCAAATTTTTGCTGAATGTCCAAATCCAAGATTCTAAAATATAAAATTAACTCTTAATACATAAAGTTTGTAATTATATTTATGATAATGAATATTCAATAACCTTAATAGTTGAAATTTTTTTTTCTGGCAATGGTGGATCAAATAATTGCTCATGATTAGCTTTCAAAACTCCTAATGATGATGTAAATATCACATGATCAGCTAAATATTCTTTTTCATCTGCAGTTGATATTTTTACTGGAGCAGAATCTCCATTGTAATTAATTTTAATTACTTTACTGTTGGTATTAGTGTTATTTAAGACTGGCAACTCATCTTCTGGATTAGGTATTTTTTTCTGTAATAATAAAATTAATAATAATGCTGATAAAATATATTTATATTTGATATGAATATTATTAGCAATAATTATTTAGTTGAGTGGAATACAAACCATTAATACATCTAATATAGTACTATAAGTTCGATTTTTCCAATTAATTACTGAATCACCTTCACAATCTGGATAATCTCGAAGCTTTTTTGCTGATAAATCATACCAACTGTTAGCACCATCCGACGCCATTTTCATTAAATTCAGCATATTAAGTAATGACTTTTGTAAACTTGCATTCATTTCTGGTTCATTTTTAAAATTTTCATTGAATCTGAAAGTAATAAAAAGACTTTAGTAAATCTTAATAATATTAAATGATAAATTATTCTTACTTAGCATCTATAAATTCTCCTAATGAGCCAGACTTCAAATTGGATAAATCAATATTGTGAAAATCATCAAGTGTAGCCTGAATGTCATTTAAACCTTCCAATATTTTTTCAGATAAAGGTGATCTAGATGATCCACAATATTCTATTGTAAAATTATTGTTTTCATTAAATCTTTCGATTAATCCTAAAGGCCAGGCTAATTCAAATGCTACATTGTCTTTTTCTCCATCCACCCATTGTGCACCCATGTCCACTAAATAATCACCTGTAATTTCAATATTTAATTAATAAAATTACCAAGATATTATTTATAATAATCAATAGATGATACTTTCCTAATTTAATACTGTGAATTCGTCCACCGATTCGATTTTCAGCTTCAAGAACTTTGACATTGGTAAAGCCATTTTCAAAAAGCTTTGATGCAGCAGCAATACCAGAGGAACCAGCTCCAACAATGATGATTCTTGGGGTAGATGTCAAATCATCATTGGCAGTAGACAAGGCCCATGTAGAACAACATATAAGTACGAGGAAATATCGCATTTTGTCTTGTTGCTTCAACTAATTTATCTCAAGTCTAATAAAATCTCGACAACCTATCGATTTTATATTCAAAGTATGGCCTTGAATATTATAATATCCAAATAATAATCAGCAGATTCTTATATTGCATCATAACATTTGTTTTGTATCCAACAATTTGAGATACATCATTTTTATAATATTTAATTAAAAGCTGGTGATAATCTTATCATCCTGCTTTATTCAAAGAGCAAATGTTACATGTATAATGAACATCGAATAAATACTTTTATGGTTTATCTAAATAGTCTACAGGAAATAATATTTTATTAAACTATTGACTTTGATAATGCTACACACTTAAATTATAAAATTCATCTACTTTAATTAGATGATTATAAAATAATCGTGATTACATTTTATCAATGTTGATAATGAAAATTATTTACGAATATTTCATGCATTCATTAGCTATTTTTAATCTTCAACTTTTGCCTTAGTTTTTATTCGAATATAAATTTATTAATCGATCTGCTTCACGCCAACCTGATTCAATCGCTCCATTGACTGTAGAATAATGTTCACTTGTGGCTTCACCAGCAAACTGTAAAATCTGTAAAAAAAAAAAAAATATCTGTTCAGTAAAACTTTTCTCTTTTAAACAGGTTAAATAAATTCATAATCATATACAGGTTTATTATCTCGAGTTATTGGTTCTGCAAGATCTGCATTAGTGACATTGGCAGCATCTGTTTCCACCCCATGATAGCTGTAAGTGCCTCGGAAATTTTCATTTGTATTCCACAAAGTTCTGTAATAATAATTAAAATTTATTTCCCAATTGAATAATCAATAACCTGCAGCTCATGAATATATTTTATACCTTTGAATCGCTGAAATTTTAGTTATATTATATTCATGCCCGAAGAATCTGTTCAAGAACTCGGATGTTTGATTATGAAATAATTCTTCGGGGATTGATTCCATTTCTGTGGAATGATTTGAAGACATCCAGATACAAAGTAACTTGGGTTTATGTTCTATAGGAAAAAGACTGAATATTCCCAGCATCCATTTTCTTTCAGGCTGAAATATCAATTAACAATAAGTAACATTGAAAATCAAAATGTTAAATATAAAACATTCATAAAATTCATTACATCATTCTCTATTTCTTTTCTATCAGCTTCAGTCCAATATATAAGTTTGACATTGAGTTTATTGTCATCAGTGTGCCACCAAGGGTTATCAAAGTACAGCAAAATCTTTGCCACATGTCCAAACCCAAGATTCTATAAAAAATATTGAACATTATTAATGCTTGATTGCAATTTTTTTTTGAGGTTATCAAGGTTTATTTGGATTTTTAATTACCTCAATACTTTTGATCTTTTTTTCTGGCAATGGAGGATTAAATAGCTGGTTATGATTTGCCTTTAAAACACCCAATGATGGGGTAAATATCACATGATCAGCTAAATACTCTTTTCCATCAGCAGCTGATACTTTTACCAAAGTTGATTCTTCATTGTAATTTATTTTAGTTATTTTACTGTTGGTATGAGTATTATTCAATATTGGCAATTCTTCCTCTGGATTAGGAATTTTTTTCTAGAATACAATTGAGACAATATGAAATAACGTATTGTATATGATAAATACTGATGTAAATAATCTTTAGAATATATTACAAACCATCAATATGTCTAATATAGTGCTATAAGTTCGATTTTTCCAATTAATATTATTATCACCTTCACATTCTGGATAATCTTGCAATGATTTTGCTGATACTTCGTACCAATTATCAGCCGCATCGGAAGCCATTTGTCCTAAGTTCATCATGTCACGTAATGGTTTGTGCAGTTCAACATTTATTTCAGGATGATTTTTATAATATTCCTCAAATCTGGTAATAAAAATTAACCTCAAAATTCATAGAAATAAAAATAATATTATATAATTCTTACTTTGCATCTGCATATTCTCCAAATGAACCAGTCTTCAGACTTTCAACATCAGTCAAACTTTTATCAAGTGAAATCAGAAATTGTCTTAGATCCTGTGATGTTTCAAGAGATAATGATGACCCAGAAGATCCAAAAATTTTAACCTCTGATTCATGGCTCACATTGAATCTCTCTATCAATCCTAAAGGCCAAGCTAATTCAAATGCTACATTATTCTTCTCTCCATGAACCCATTGACCTCCCAAGTCCACCATATATTCACCTATAATTCGAATATATAAATTAATAATATTATGAAACAAGAATATTACCGCAACGATAAACAAAAGTTACTTTCCAAATTTGATACTGTAAACTCGTCCACCAATTCTATTTTCTGCTTCGAGAATTGTAATATTGTTGAATCCATTTTGAAAAAGTCGTGATGCGGCAGCAATACCAGCAGGACCAGCTCCAATAATGATGATTGTTGGGTTAGAGTTGTCATTGGAAGATAAAACACACGTTGCGTAATACAAAAGTACCAGGATAAATCTCATCATTCTTATTGATTCAGTTTAATTAATTGTCTTCAAGTCCGGTAATATCTCAAAGAACTCACTAACTTTATACTCACAAAATGACCATGAAAATATATTAGCTATGAATAGGATAATCAGTAGATATTTATCTAACCATTAAGTCTGTATGTGTATTTATCAATCATATAAATTTTAATTTTAGCGTTAGAGGTTATCAATTTTTCATATTCAAAGGGTAAACTACATCTTACTTATGTAGTCAGCAAAAATTTAATCTTCTTATTATAATATTGATTAAAATTAAAAATATCATTATTTCTAATCAGACGATTTTGTCATTCTCGATTATTTCATTTTTATTAATTCAACAATATATGCATGACAAATTAAAACAGTCATGTGTTTGAGATATTTATAAAATAACAAAGAAACAGCAGCAAGTCAACTTAAATTTCATTTATTCAATAAGTATATAAAGTATTTACATTTAATTTATGTTTACAAATACTCAATATTAATTATTAGCGTTATATTTAACTATAATAATTGCAGAACCGAGCAATCCATTCACTGGTAGTATTCGAGTAAAAAATAAACTTCAGTCTTGAAAAAAGAGAATAAGAAATATCTACAAAATTGTATATCAAAGTGGGAAGATACTTGTTCATTGGTGAAAAAAAAAAAAGTTGATAAAACCAATGTAAATAAGAAAAAAGTTGCTTACAACATTCACTGGTAATTAAAAAAAAAAAAAAATTGACAATGCGAATAAATGTCAAGCTGTATTGCGCTCGTCAAAGCATCATTCTTTTAGTTTCTTTTTTTTTTTTATTTCGCTTACTAGAATAATCCGCCTTATTTCGTAATAAATCTATATACACAGCACACACTTTGTCGCTATAAATACATGAATAAGCAAGCAGCCAAATGGAAAATACTGGTTATTATTGAAAGACAGCTGAGATGAATAAGAGAGACAATGACAAAGAGATTAAAATAGCATCAAATCCATTGGCACATATTTCTTGTGGAAGTTCTCGGAGGAATTTTTCATAAATTATTTCCTCAAACGCTGGTTTCTTTCTTCATTGAATTAGAATCGAGCAATACTTCATCATCCAATGCAGCGTCATCTACATATGGCTCTGAATTAATGTAATTCGTATCTTCATAGTCAACACCAATACTGGCATTCATATCTAGATGCCTAGTGGCACCTAATGTAACATCAATTGATGTGAGATCCGTTAAAGAATTAAATTCCTTATCAAGATATGGCAAATTTGTCGGACGATTAATTAAATTAACATCAACTGTTAAATTAGGTAATGTAAGATCATCAAGTATTTGAAATGGTCCGTCATTACTATGACACGAATGTACACTAATACGATTAATATTTGATAATGAACCTGTAAATAGAGGAAGATCTCTAGTGTATGTAACTTCACTTGTCATACTATTTTCATCGGTTAATGAACGTTGTGAGTTACGTTGAAATCGTGAATTTATATCGGAACTTTCCTCGCTTGGTAAATCATCAATGGAAGCACGTGAATCTGCTTCGCATATTTTTGAGCTTGCAGCTACACTTGTTACATCATTAAATGAACTTCGATAGCTAGTACGAAGTGGTGGCGGTGGAAATTGATCAGTAGATAAACAATATAAACTGCTTGAATGTTCTGATGATCGTTCAACATTTCGTTGTGGATTTAATTGTATTTCCTGATTAATTTCATTTAAACTTGAGCATCTAAAATCATTATTAATTAATTTTTCTGGTGTCTCTGGTGTTTCTCCAATTTCTGGTAAATTATGATCACTTCGTTCGCTTATCATTTGATTTGCTGAATCTAATTCTGAGCTATACTCCAAGCTACATTGTTGCGAGACATTACGTAAATGTTTTTCTTCGTCTGTACGCACTTCAAAATCTGATTCAATTGGACTCATTGTTGCCGAGTTGGTTTGAACTTCTGCCACACGTCGTAATTCACTTCTTGGCAAATCGTTATTTACTTTTTTATTTGCATTTCTCAATAAATTATCTTCTCCAATAACATAACGCACAGGAATATTTCGTTCCTCCGACATGCTACCACCACTATCAGACAAAATATTGATATTTTTTGTGTCATTAATAGGATTTTTTTCAACGTGAATATTCGTATTATTTACTTTGGCACTGCTTCCAAACATACTTGTTTCCATGCTATCAATTTCTTCGATAATTTTTGGCGCCGGTCGTGGAATTGATATACAACTACCACCGTCACTAGTTACACCGCCATCGCCTTGCTTTCGCGGACCTAAATTATTATTCTTCGTGTGCCGTCGTTGTTTTTTAAAGAATTTCCTCGCAACACCACTCTGATGTGGATTATAAAACATCTCAACACAAGCTGATGGTGCAGCATCTGTATAAGTTGTCACTGAATTATTTGAACGATATTGCTGACGATGAAGAACAACTAAATTTACATTTGGAATTTTACTTGATGCCGTAGGCAATGTGTCACACGCATTATCTGACGCTTTTAATGTATGGCATGTGCGTGAAATACTTGTTGGTCTCGATGAATTAATTGAATTTGTGTCTGAGATAACTTGAGTTGCTTGTGAATTTGATATTGGCGGTGGAACATTTTGCACGAGTGGTTGTGCGGGCATTGATGGATTTGCATCAGAGACACTTCGCGTTCGACAACAACGATTTTTTTTTCGTCTCAACCAACATCGCATTAGTGTCCATTGTGATCTTACATCACTTCTAGCAATCCCATAAAATAATAAAACAAATAATCCAAGACTGCTGGCAGTGATTGCATAAATAATAGCAAAAAGTGTCTCTTCATGGGGAATATTTGGACTGAATGGTTGTGCAGTTGCTGCTGCACCTGAGCACCACATCATCATATAAAGAATCAAAGTAACAATATGACCTTTTAATTGTGTTATCTGTGAGTGTTCAATGTCTTCAACTTCTGATGATACAGTTTGTGTGCTATGAATGCTATTTTGATCTACACGATTCTCATGTGGTTCCAATAATTCTAAATCCATATTTTCTGTCGCTTGAGTACCTTCTGATAATTGTCCATTAACATCAGCACTTCGTATTGTGCATCGTACCATAAGATAAAATATTATTAAATAAAAAGTAAGAATTACAGCGGGTACAAATAGAGCTGCTAATGCAGGTCCAGATGTCAAAAAGCAATAAGAATAACTCGCGTATTCTTGAAGATTAATTGCACCAGAAATTCCACAAACAATTAATGCTATTCCCCATCCAACGAGATAGAGTCCAAGTATTGGTTTTTGAATTGGTGGCTCTTGTATTTCATCATCGGGAACTGCCGTAATATCAGACTTAACTAAACGTTTATACATATTGCTGACAGATACAGCCATCCACAAAAGACAACACAATGATAAATAATGTAGCACAAGCCCAACGTCCTGGCATAATTTATAATTTTCTGTTTGATGAATTCCAACTGTGTACAAAAAGCACAATAATGTTATAGCAATCCATGTATTAATGACACTGTGTTTAGCGCGTTTTGGCATAATAATTGATGTATAACAAATAATATATGTCACTGATGTACAAACAAGACAAATAATTGTTATAAATGTTCCAATGTAAATGGCAGGATTTGAATAACGAAATTTAGCGCCTACATGTTCTCTCAACTTGGAATACGTTGTATCTTCGATTAATCCATAATAGCCAAAACTATAGCAACTGAAAGCAACTAAATTTCCATAATAATTTGTTTCGTTACAGCCATTAGTAGTCCAGTTACCAGACTTATTAAATTGAGTGCTCCACATTACTGGACGTGGCAGTGATGCTATATTAAAATGATGTGGTATTTTAAGAATTATGGAAATTCTTTCTCCAATATCAGGCGATGGATTACCAAATATTTTACTTCCAATAACTCCAGAGATAATCTCAAATTTTTTATCATTTTTTATCGGTGGAAATAAATTATTATCATTGTACATTGATATCATTACTGAATATGAGGCAGTGGAACTATCGAGATTTCTGAGCAATGAAGCTGGCAATTTTATTGACGCTTCAATAGGATGATCTCTATCATTTGATCTAACGATTAGATTATTTGTTGCGCAATATAAAGGGTTTTTATCAATATTATCATTAGGTGAAATGCTCTTGCGCCATGTACACACTATTCCAGAATAACTTTCACGATTTATCCGAAATTCTTCTAAAATAAAATTTACTTTGTGTACTTGAATTGTTGGTGTCATTTCTGTAATTATTTCAACAGCTTTTATCAGTCTTGTACAAGCATTATAATTTATTTCTGCAATTTTCAGCATATTTTTTGATAAATTCATAATTGAACTGATAATATCAATTAACATTGTACCAAGTTCTGTTTCATCAGCAAGAAAATTCAAATAATTTTCAACTGTTTTTGTAATAAAATGAATTTCAATTGGATCAGTAATTTTTTTTGGATCTGCAGTATGATTATGAAATCTTTTAGCTGTTTCCAATAAATTTCCTTTTGTTAATGACAAATTAACTTTAGAATATTGCTCAAGGGCTTTTGTTATTGGTGATATAAATGGACATGCATCGGTATTTAAATTAGTCCAGTTACCAGTTGAATTGCATTGATAGGACGCACGTAATGGAATTGGCGATAAACTTGATAAACCAATTCCTTCGCATGGTAACTCGACTTTCCAACCAATTATTGTTCTTGGCCATGCATAAGTGCCTTTATTATTCCGTGTCATTGTCAAAGGACAATATTTTGTATCGTCTGATATAACAATAATACCAATTGCTTTCGTTTTATTGCCATACACTGACACTAAATGGCAATTCCACAGTCCATTGTGTTCCTCCTTTACTGGAAATATATTTAATGAACTGTCAATTATTCCACTATCTGACAAATGACGATTTTCAATTTTAATATTTGATAATATATTTTGTGGATCAGTAAATGTTGTTTGTAAATCTGTTGTATTAATAATTGGACTTGGATTCCATAACCAATATAATTTTGCACTTCTATCATCTGTAATACTTGGTGCACTGCATTTTAATGTTATCGAATCCCCAGCAAATACTACTTGATTTTGTACTGGTCGTATTTCAATTACAGGTGATGTCCATTCACATTGAAATTCTTCTGATAATCTGAGATCAATCAAAGATTGGCCATGAAAATTTGGTGGAGAATCACATGTTGGAACAGGTCTAAAATTATTCAATCAAATAATATTTAATTAATATATTCTGATTAATTTCTGACAAATTATTATTGTAAAATTTGAATAATTACGATAATTTAAAGAGAGAAGTATTTTTCCAATTGCTCAGCCAATATATATAACAGTCGCATTTCCATGGATTATTAGATAAATCTCTGCAAATAAATAATTTAATAATCATTGTCAAATTTATAAAAATGTATCAATAATTTTTTTTTTTTTTTCGCTTACAATTGTCTCAATAATTTGAGCCCATGAAATGATCCTTCTGATAATGTTTTCAAGGTATTTCCATTGAGTTTCCTTAAATAAATAAATCCGTATTATTAATTGTAATTTATATTAAATGAAAAGTTTATTAAATTTGTATAAAAGTGTGCTAAAATAAGCAAAATAATTTAAATATATTGTACTTACAAACGCTCTAAAGCCAATAAATCATGAAATAAAGTTGGCGCCACAGTACTTAATTTGTTAGTAGATAAATCACTAAGCGAAAATAAATTAACACATAAATAAACAAAGAATTAAAATCAGTGATAAAAATAATAAAAATAACAATAATAATAGCAATTAAATATTAAATATTAATATAAAAAACTTACAGTTTTTTTAAATTGACTAATTGTCTAAATGCCAATGGATCTATGAAAGATATTTGATTTTTGCTTAAATCTAATCTTTCCAAATTTCCCAATCCATTGAATGA
Organism: Microctonus aethiopoides; assembly: GCA_030347275.1. Taxonomy (NCBI): domain Eukaryota; kingdom Metazoa; phylum Arthropoda; class Insecta; order Hymenoptera; family Braconidae; genus Microctonus; species Microctonus aethiopoides. Next base: position 7,021,584 of record JAQQBS010001424.1, read on the forward strand.
ACCTTCACCCAAGGCCGTTATTTTATTATTAGATATATCCAATCGTCGTAAATTTGTCAAATTTTTAAAAATCTCCGCTTCAATAACATAAATATTATTTTTACTTATATCCAAATGATACAATTCAACGCTGACTAAATTAATATTTATTTCTTTGATATCTTCTATTTCTTTATTGCATTTAACTCTTAGTCTCTCTGCTTGTGGTCCAACCAACTTACAAGTACATGGAGCAGGACATAAATGTCCTAATGCAACATTAAGTGCTTCTATCAGGAAGCACAATATAAAAATTGATCTCATAATTATGTGGGCTTTCTTCTGAAAATTAATTTTTAAAAAATGTATACATTAAATATGTTTAAAGTATTAATTTACATTTCAAATAAATATATAATCGTCAAACATCCCCAATTGTATATTATTGCACATATTATATGTACATATATACTTAAACTTATATTGTATATATTATTTTAATAAAATAAATAACAACAACTTACAGCCGGTAGAATAATGAGAACGTTCACATGTTTTTTTTCACAGAAATGTAATAAAAATAGACTGTATCATTGCAACAACAATCGCAATCATCAGATAAAGATATCGGAGTGTACCGAATTGAAAATTGCACAAATTTAATCATATTTTTTAAGTACAATACCAAATTATTTTTTTATACATTTTATACATTCATCTTTCCTTCGAAAAAAAAAAAAAAAAAAAAAAAAAAAAAGGTTATGTATTATAAATTTATTTATCAATACAAACTTAAAACAAAGTATATTGTTCTTCTTATTGTTATAAACGTTGAGAATATACAAATTGGAGCTGACTGTCAGAGTGTGACTACCTCTGATGTGAGCTAGTATAACATGATGATGAGAGATGATGATGATGATTGAAAGGTATCGGCTGTTAATTGTAATAATGTCCGCTAGATGGTGATGTAAGTAAATGCCCATAGTCTATTAAGGCGCGCCTCTGGAAGTTGTTACACCACAGCAACACACAGCTGAAAAAGGAAACCCTATAACTAAAACAGTTATATACTACACACACATAGCATAATGATGACACGGATACATATTACATGCCTATAAGATTGGTGTGAATGTAAGTTTTGTGTGCAAAACTCGTCCTGCGTTATGGAAAACTTGTGTGTTGCTGTGTGTGGTATGACAGTGGCGTAAAAATGGCGGTATGAAATGGCAGGACGACGGTCAGTTTTGACAAACGTCGAGTCCCTGTCAGGGTCTTCTGGCACACAAGATCCTCTTCGTGAATTGTTTGAGGCATGTAAAAATGGTGATTTGCCTAGGGTTAAAAAATTGGTTACATCTAAAACAGTTAATGCAAGAGACACGGCTGGTCGCAAGTCCACCCCATTGCATTTCGCAGCTGGTAAGGCAAATCATAACGTTATGGAAAAAAAAAAAATATTTATTTATTTTTTGCTATCTATTTATATATTACATGTATATTATCATCGATATTCACCAGCTGCATCATCATTTATTTGTCTTTTTTCCTTTTTTTTTTTTTTTTCCATTTATTTATTTGACTTTAGGTTATGGAAGACGAGAGGTAGTTGAATTTTTATTATCAGCTGGAGCTTCAATTCAGGCTAGAGACGACGGTGGTTTACATCCACTTCATAATGCTTGTTCATTTGGGCACTCGGATGTTGTTCGATTGTTATTAGAAGCTGGAGCAAATCCTAATACACGTGATAATTGGAATTATACACCGTTGCATGAAGCAGCCATTAAGGTATAAAGATGATTGTAATAATTGTTATGATATATGTTTTCAATATTTAATAAATTTTATTTTTGCAGGGAAAAATTGATGTATGTATTGCTTTATTGCAACATGGTGCGGATCCAAATATTCGAAACACAGAGGGAAAGACTGCATTAGAACTGGCTGATCCAGCAACAAAACCCGTATTAACGGGTGAATATAGAAAAGATGAATTATTAGAAGCTGCCAGATCGGGCAATGAAGAAAAATTATTACAATTGCTCAATCCATTAAATGTTAATTGTCATGCTAGTGATGGTCGTAGATCAACTCCATTACATTTAGCTGCTGGTTATAATCGTGCTCGCGTTGTCCAAATACTTTTACAAAATGGTGCAGATGTTCATGCTAAAGATAAAGGTGGTCTTGTCCCATTGCATAATGCATGTTCATATGGACATTTTGAAGTAACTGAAGCATTATTGAAACACGGCGCAGCAGTTAATGCCAGTGATTTATGGGCATTTACGCCATTACATGAAGGAGCAAGTAAATCACGCGCTGAAGTGTGTTCATTATTATTGAGTGAAGGCGCTGATCCAACTCAATTGAATTGTCATAGTAAAAGTGCTATTGACGTTGCGCCAACTCTTGAATTACAAGAAAGACTTGCATACGAATATAAAGGTCATTGTTTATTGGATGCCTGCAGGCAGGCTGATCCGACAAAATTAAAAAAATATTTGTCACCGGAAATTGTGAATTTTAAACATCCTTATACAGGTGATACACCATTACATTGTGCTGTTTCATCGCCTTATCCAAAACGTAAACAAATAATTGAAGGATTAATTCGTAAAAATGCAGCATTAAATGAAAAAAATAAAGATTTTTTAACACCACTTCACGTTGCTACTGATCACTCACATTACGACGCCATGGATGTACTATTGAGACACAATGCACGTGTAAATGCTCTGGATGGATTAGGACAAACTGCATTACATCGTTGTGCACGCGAGGATAATGTTCAAGCCGCTCGTATACTTTTATCGTACAATGTTGACTCGTCAATTGTCTCATTGCAAGGTTATACAGCGTCACAAGTGGCAACTGAAAATGTCTTGAAGATTCTGCAAGATCCACCGAGTGGAACAGAGGATATTGAAGTTCAATTATTGGAAGCAAGCAAATCCGGTGATTTAACAACAGTTGAGAGAATACTTCAAGTCAATCCACATGCAGTTAATTGTCGTGATTTAGACGGCAGACACTCGACGCCACTTCACTTTGCTGCGGGTTATAATCGTGTACCAGTTGTTGAATATTTATTGGCACATGGAGCTGATGTTCATGCTAAAGACAAAGGTGGTTTAGTGCCATTGCACAATGCATGCTCTTACGGACACTATGAAGTAACTGAATTATTAGTTAAACATGGTGCATCGGTAAATGTTGCAGACTTGTGGAAATTCACGCCACTTCATGAAGCAGCGGCAAAAGGCAAATGTGAAATAGTTCGTTTATTATTGAGGCAGGGCGCGGATGCAACGAAAAAGAATCGTGATGGTGCCACGCCATTGGATCTTGTTCGTGAGGGAGATCAAGATGTAGCAGATTTATTGCGTGGTAATAGTGCATTATTGGACGCTGCTAAAAAAGGAAATCTCGCTAGAATTCAACGTTTAGTTACACAGGACAATATTAATTGTCGTGATGCACAAGGACGTAATAGTACACCTTTGCATTTGGCTGCAGGTTACAATAATCTTGAAGTTGCTGAATTTTTATTGGAACGTGGAGCAGATGTAAATGCTCAAGATAAAGGAGGTTTAATTCCATTACATAATGCATCGAGTTATGGACATTTGGATATCGCTGCGCTTTTAATTAAATATAATACGGTTGTGAATGCCACGGATAAATGGGGTTTCACTCCATTACATGAAGCAGCACAAAAGGGTCGTACGCAATTGTGCGCTTTATTATTAGCCCATGGTGCTGATCCATTTTTAAAAAATCAAGAGGGACAAAGTCCTGTGGATCTCGCTAGTGCTGATGATGTTAGATGTTTACTGCAGGATGCAATGGCATCACAACAAGTGGTATTGTCTGTACCGCCAGTAAATACTGGCAGTGTAATAATTTCAAATGGAACAAATAATTCAGGCAGTCGACCACCAAGTATTGTTTCAGTACCAGTTACACCGCCACCACCATTAACACAAGAAACCGTTATTATGCCATCAGGCGCTTCAATGATACTCTGTGTACCACTTGCAAGGCCAACAACATGCCTGAGTCCAATGCCAAATCTTGAATCGTCCTCGTCAGAGCGTGAAGTTAAAGATGGCTGTGAAACATTAGATAGAAATTGCAATACCATTTCGACTGTTGCTGGCTTTTTGCAGAGTCTTGGATTAGAACATCTACATGAATTATTTGAACGTGAACAAATAACATTAGATATATTAGCGGAAATGGGACATGAGGATTTGAAACAAGTTGGCGTTTCGGCTTATGGCTATCGACATAAACTTATTAAAGGAATGGATAAATTATTGAGTTCAGCAGCGGGTTCTATTTGGCAACCATCCATAACTCCAGGAACTCTGCTTGTTGATTTATTATCAGATGACAAAGAATTCCTTGCAGTTGAAGAAGAAATGCAGAGTACAATACGTGAGCACAGAGACAATGGTCATTCGGGGGGAATTTTCCTACGATACAATATTGTCCGGGTATGTTAATATAATTTATCAATCATATTATATAAAATTTATATTATTTAATATGATCATTCTAAAACTTTTATATTGAAAGATTTATGAGATGATACCTTTGTATGAATACTTGTATTATTATTTTTACTTATTAATTTATAGATACAAAAAGTGCAAAATCGTAAATTATGGGAACGTTACGCGCATCGACGACAAGAAGTAGCTGAAGAAGTAAGTGCAGCTGGTCCACCATCACCTAGCACAATGCCACGTACAAATGCCGCAGCAACAACGCCATTAGCCAATGAACGAATGCTATTTCACGGCAGTTCATTTATCAATGCTATTGTACAAAAAGGCTTTGATGAACGACATGCATATATTGGTGGTATGTTTGGCGCAGGAATTTACTTTGCTGAACACAGTAGCAAAAGTAATCAATATGTTTACGGTATTTGCGGTGGTACTGGATGTCCCGCGCACAAGGATCGAAGTTGTTATATATGTCATAGGTATTTATAAATCATTTTATTCATTCATTCATTTTCATCTTTTTTTTTTTTTTTTTTTTTTTTTTTTTTTTTATCAATTTACCAATCCGGGGGTTATCGGTGCTATTGATTGCTGGTCATAATAATTGGAGCAATATGATTGAATTTGTGATTGCAACACGCAGATAAGGATAACATGCTGCGAATTATTATGCAATGTTGACTTGTATAATTTTATATATATGTATTAATTTATTTTTTTATATTTTTATTCTGTTTCAGACATTTATTATTGTGTCGTGTGACATTAGGTAAATCATTCCTACAATTTTCAGCAATGAAAATGGCACATGCACCACCTGGTCATCATAGTGTAATGGGTAGACCGTCACAGGGTGGTTTAGTATTTCCAGAATATGTTGTTTATCGTGGTGAACAAGCTTATCCGGAATATTTAATCACGTATCAAATTGTGCGACCACAACAGGAGTCAGGAAGTTCAGTTGAAGGTAGTGAGGATCGGTGATTAGAAGAGCCAGGCCCTGCGGCAAGATTGCGTCGTTTATGCTGTTGCCCGAAGCCAAGAGCCTGCAGTACTATTTCATAAAAAGAAAAAAAAAAGAAGAAGAAACAAATAATAATACTATCACTTATCAGCAATTTGAATTGAATTTACGTCGTGATACGAACTGAATTTTATTTTATTTTCTACCTATTAATTAAGGAGGAGATTCAATTGATGCAGCAAAATTTTATTCATGATATTAATGAATATTATTAATAGATATTAAATAATAAAGCTGAAGAAATTAAATACAAATGAAAAATAATAGATAAAAACAAAAGTGTTGTATGATGAGGAAAAAGCATTTGCGAAATTTCACTTCACCGTTTAGTAATTATTTTATCGGTGGCGGTGGGTAATTTTCTTATGGGTATTAAGCTTTTGCTATGTGTCATCTTTTAAAGTCGATGACGGGGAAAATGGTATTTCGTGGGTATATATTTTCTTTCCAATAAATTATGATTCCTCAATATTAAATATACGATGAAAAAAAAGACATAAAAAGTAAAAAAAAAAAAAATAAAAAATGTGTTTAAACTTGCGTACATATATAATTACAGTGATTGATACCTCGTGCTAAGAGTGTTAGAATTAATACAAGCTATGTTTGTTCATTACTTTAATTATTGCATTCAATTTTTTTTTTTTTTATTTCTTTTCATTTTCTTCATTTGCTCTCCGACATCACGAGGATTGAACTGAAAAATAAATCAGTCTTCCTTGTACGATTAGTACAGAGCTCTTGATATTGTCTAACACATTTTTATAAGGTCATTATATGAATATGAAAAAGAAAAGAAAAAACATTTCTCATATATAATATAAATGTGGCAATAATTATTTTACAAATCGATTTTTACTATATTATTTCGTCGTTAATTATATATACAATAACTTATATCACAAAACATGTCACCTTGCATAATAAAATAACGATAATGCGATGACTCTCGACCAAATATACATACAAACATTGTGCATATTCATATATTCATTTATATGTTTATGTATCATGTGTAATTTTTTTTTTTTTTTTATTTTTCATATTGAATTAATTGATAACGTTATTTTATTAGAAATAAATAGTCAAATAGATCATCTGGTTAAATAAATATTCTTCAATATCGCATTTATCTCTAGCGGAAAATTTTCGATGGTAAAAGCGCATGGAAAATTTTTCGCGCTATCGTTTATATATAGTTTATATACATCATGAACGATAGCACTCTCTGAACCAACACCATTCACGCAAAAAAGAAAATAAAAATAAAAAAACTATTTTATAGATGGTGAGTGCATTCAATAATGACAGTTTTAAAAAAGCAAATGTGTAGACAACTCATTGTTGATAACCTAATGGCGCCAGGGTGACGGTGAAATCGTTATTGATAAATTTAAAATGAGAAATGCAAAATTCTCCTTGAAATATAATATTACAATCACGTATAATAATTATTTTATTTCAATGGAAAATTATTTAGGTATTTTAAAAATTTCACATTTATATTAATAAGTCGTATCTTAATAATATAAATGATGTATTCAAATTATAATTGACATAAATATTTTTAGGATGTTTAAATATAAGAAATAATAAATAAAATACAAATCTTACGACAAAAAAAGATTAGTAAATAATAAACTGGGAATCACATATGTTATATTGATATAATACATAATGAGAGTGAAGTGTATATTTCTTGATTGGCTGTTGTAATTATTTTTCTTTTTTCTCACCTTTTGGATAAAAGACACCATTGAGATTTTACACGCAAAGAGGAACAAGGAAATGATAATTGCAATACGAAAAAAAAAAAAAATATTTCAACGGTGCGATTGAAAATGGCGAAATATTTGTGTTTATCTGTCAACAACATGAAAGTTTATCATCACATTGAGAACATTTAATTGTGTATATTGGATTTGAGAGATAATATCATGTGTATGTCCCAAAAGACCTTGCGTTATATCAAATCCAATTCCACCTTAAATAATGAAATTAAAATTAAAAAAATTTGATATATATTCCCGGTTTATTTATATAAATTATATCTGTACTCCAAAAGCTTTTCTATAATTTTTTTACATATCCACGTGTTTATATTCCTGATGTTTAGCATCATCATTATCATTATTTATGTAAAGATATATATTTTATATAGAATAATCAAATATACGATTGCGAGATCAGCGGCCTTTTATCCCTACTTGAATGCTTTTATAACTAAAAATCTGTTAGTGTTTTAGCATTTGCCCTTGCAATTAATCTTCTTTTTATTTTAATTTTGCTGGCATCAGTTCAATATTTTAACAATTATTTTAAACATCCCTGGCATAAAAATATATATAAAATAAATGATCTGTATATTAATTATTGGCACTTGATCGATAAAGGCCGACTTGACAGGTCAAATTGCATGTGCAAATAATGTGACATTTCAAATCATTTTATCATGTATATTTATATATAAATTATTTTTTTTTTCTTTCCGGTTATGTTATCTAAATTCTATTTTCAGTTGACAATATTTATACATATAATAATAAATATTGATATCAATATTTCAGCGTGTCATATAATGATCAAGATCAGGTGAGAATTTGAAGAAAAAAAAAAAATATTTGAAAAATCTCAGTGTAAAATTATATTTCTTTGTCTATGACCAACTTTAATTGTTTCTGTAAAAATAAAAAATAAACTGAATTATAAACGATTATTTTTGATTGTTATAAGAAATTTATACGTATATATATATATAAAATATAGATAAAATAATTACACTTGATATGTTATCATGGGTAAGAACGTGATTTCGATATAATAATAGACGATCGTAGAATTAAAATAATTAAACTAATGATTGAGGGAGGGAGGTCAATTAATGGTTTCTGGAGCAGAAAAAGTAGATCGTGATGTCTTAATTTATTGTATATGTACACACATCCCTGATGCAAGTCAAACGATCACAATAATTTTTATTATCATCATCGTAATACATAATTAATTGTGCACTGCGCCAATTAATTAAATCATTAATAAATGCGCGTGAGTATAGCACAAGATTTTCATTTATATATGTATCAAATTTATCCAAGATAATCATTTAATTATATCAATCTTTGATTGATAATATATATATTTAATGACAATATTCCGCAATTTGATATTAATGATACAATTGTCCCTGGCATTCGTGACATTGTCGTGACTTATGTGTGTCATTAAAGCATATAAAACAATAACAATTTTATTATTCAGGGAAAATTTTCATTTAATCTATGTAATCATCATTGGTCCAAGACATTATATTACGAAAGAAAATTATTTAAAAAAAAAAAATGATATCAAACATATACTCAGTGCGTTTTAATCTTAAGTGATATATAAATGTACGCGTTAAATATAATTATAATCATATCCATGTATATGTAAATATATATTTTCAAATCAAATGGAAAAATCCAACTGTAAGATAAATCTTTTGTTTGTAATTAATATATAATAATTACTTATAAAAAAAAATTTTTTTTTAGTGGCATACGACAGATTTGATACACGACTAATTTATTTTCATTTGCCAGATATTAATTGTTGACAGATTGACATTCATAAATTAATTTCATTTCCTCGCACGCTCTTTCTGAGATGTTTAGTTTAAATTTTAATTGTCATTTTAAATAAATACAAAGTCGCTGTAAATATATACACAATGAAAAATAACGAAAATAAATAAATAAATGAAATATAAAATATAATAAAATATATCGTGGATTATTTAAAAATAATTTACATTCAAAAAATTATTTAAACGACGCTATGAAGAATGTGCATCTCTGCAAATGACATTTACCTTACAAATATAAAAATAATCTATTGAAATTACATCAAAATAATATGTATAAAAAATTACAATCATAAAAACATTAATGTGTATTATTAAATACTAAATTGTGACAGGTCAGTAATATAATAAAAACATAATGAAATAACTAAATTAGCTTAAATATATATACTATAAAGCATAAATAATAAAATAAAATAAATACAAAAATGATAGTATTTAAAAAATAAATAGTATATTGAATTTAACAAAAATAGCCTGTCATATTTTGGAGTCAATCATTTGTCATCATTTGAATAGTAAATTCGTTTCCACGTGTTGATTATCGATGTTGAATTGGTTTACAGAATGTTGATCACGTGAAATGCACGAGGTTGTCGTCGGGCGTCATGAAGGCTTGAGCTCATTGGGAGGGAGTAAAAATGTTCGGCGACTAAACGACGACATAATATCTGTATGTGTGTGTGTTTAAATGATGTATGTATGTACCACGTATCAGACAGAATATGAAGAAGAAATGTGTGGGGTAAGAAGAGATGAAATAGGTAGGAATGGTAGGAGGACACACAAGTTAGCTTCAAGCTAAAGCACGAAAGCCAAGACAACCAATTGCTGAGAGAGCAGTGCAGTTGGTAAATGCGTTTGGTGGTGACGATAAAAGGAGACCGCATCAGTTGACACCGGTATAGTTGGCATATAAACGTTCATGCGGTTCCCTTTTCATTTTTCTTATTGACCATACGTTAATTATTATAAGATAAAATCGAAGAATTAATTATAAAATATCAAAAATTTGAATAAATTAACTTATTAAAATAATTTCCAATACGATAAATGATGAATACTTCGTGCAATGTTATTAAATATGTTCATTTGATTATTTAAATACGTGGTGAAATTAATAATTATGTGTGAATTTTAACGTGACTGATTAATTATAAAATTTTAGTTTTTCTTATTCAATTTGAATTTAATTTGTGAAACTTGTGAAGATTAAATTGGGGTAATTGACATCAGAATAAATTATTCATCATTTTTACAAAATTACGTGACAATTAAAAAGTAAGTTAACTTAATTATTTACATATTAATTTGTTAATTATATAAAATTATACAATATAAATTGAATAAATATAAAAGTTTATAATATGACAATTTTTATTTTATTTTCTGTCATGTAATTTCTTTTTTATACCGTTTAATCCGCTTTGATATATGGCCAAAGCCTAACTGAGATCTAAGAGAGAAAATCTCTTTCTGTCTCTTGAATGTAAATGTTTATAAACCAAATATACATATATACATTTAGGTATATAACGAAAGGTCATTTTCAAACATTTACATTCACAGAGTGTTTCGGAGCTACGAATGCTCTCGATATAAAATAAAAAACCCACTAAACTTTCGAATGAAAAAAATAAAATAAAATAAAATGATTGTCTATTATTTAAAATAAGAAAAAAAAACTTTAATTATTATACGTGTAAAAATATATAAAGTCACGTTATAACTAATAATCTCTCTAAATTTTTTTTTCTCAAGTATTACTAACAAATATTTGAATGCATATCATTAGCATATATTATCCTATGAATACAATCGAAAAAATAGAATATATATGTACATATATATTATTGAAAGAAATTAGGTTCTATTTTTATCTTTAGGATAGGGCGAAGATAAGAAAAGAGACATATACGAATGTAAATAGGACATGCTGATGAAATTTAAATGATGATGAAATAATATAATAGAAAGGGCTGTGTTGACTTGCATATATAAATATTAATCTTCCGAGTTGATTTGACGATGGTCCGGTCACATAATTCGTAGCAATCACAATTTAAAAAAAAATATGAGGGCTCTGTACTCGTATATATGTATTGCACTCGACCTGACGATTATTATTTTATCATCGTTGATTTTTATGTGAGCCGAAATTGAGATAGAACTTAATACAAATGAATACGAAATAAATATATATTTATATTTAAATATTCATATTTATATTTATATTTATATTTTATCATTGATGACACACATAACGCCACTTTTGATATTAATATCATAATTTAAATTATGTTATATTTTTTATTCATCGATTGTTTCATACTTTTTTTTCTTTATCTATTTATCCTGAAATTAAATTTTAAAATGAAAGACCAAGTAATTGACAAGTAAAATTTCTTTTCAAACCTGTTCAACGAGTTGTATTTTACGGTTTTACAAGTGGGGTATTATCCCACCTACCGACACCATATATTTATTCCAATAGTGTAATTGACAAATAGCAATTGCATATTTCATTTTCCCCAATCTTCGACACTGAAATATCAAATTCATCATCATTATTACAGTATAATTATTTTACGTCCATTTATTAATTAAAATTTTTTGTTTCTTTACCATCGTTCAATGTGTTCTGCATTCCTTTTTGTCATTCAATACTTTCAGTTATGATTAAATGATTGGGAACTATAAATAATTAAAGAAAAAAATAAGACGAAGGTGAAAAATAAATAATCATATGGGGATAAATAATTATTTACATGTCTAGACAATTTATCCTCGTCCTCATTCGCATTTTCATCGTCGTTGTCGTCGTTAGCATCAGGGACATGCTTCGTTTATTCTCAAAGGGAAATGCGAGACGTGCGACCAAGTTCGTTACCGTGAAAAATAAATAATTATCTGCAAAAAAAAAAAAATAAACAAAGAACAAGTTTATATTATTTGTAATACTGTCACTAAGAGTTTAAGGTTTTATATTAAACAGGAAGAGAAATAATAACCATACATATGTTTCTCCCTACTGATATATTAAAATAGTATTTTAAGAAAAATAATCCCCTGTTTTATGTATTTTTATAGATATTCTAATAATAATTCATCAATCAACATATTTACTTCATTTTTCCACAGTGTTATTTATATTATTACGTATATATGCATATAATTGTTCATTCATTTGTTATAATAATATGTGAAAGAGCTGGAAACTTTGCTCTGTAATATTCCACATATAATAGAAATGTTAATTATAAATACATTTAATTTTCTCCGCTTCAGTTAGTAAAAATATATGTTCTGCCATTCATATTATGGAAATCAAGACAGGCGACGATATCACTTTCTCATGCGCGTGTGTATCTGTAATATAAATAAATATTATTTATTTTTTTTTAAACATGTAGATTAAAATGTGAGGGTACCATGTAGTCTTCTATAAAAGAAATATCTGGGACGTTTGCATTTGTGATTATTATAGCGTCCTGAATGATTGGTGATAAATATTATAGAGAAAAAAATCAAGAAATTTTATTCATTGCATGAATTGAAACTTTGCCAAGGGCGCCAAGATTTGCAAATTTATATATGTATATAGAATTTTGATGGAACATTTTCATTCGTTTATTTAAATGTATTATTAGATTTTATATTAATAGACGTGTTGAAGGACCAAAATATCATTCAATGCGGGAAAATGCGCAACGCGTTTGGACATGTCACCTCGAAGAGAGCAAAAAGATTTGTTAAATGCACAATGTATATTTTTATTATTGATATTGAATTTAAAACTTGAAATAATATTATGTATACGATAATTATATTTTGTTCCCACGTTATTATATAATTAGATGGATGAGTACATTAAATCCATTTTTATCTAAATTAATACACAACTTTCTGATTAAATGTAAATAAAAAATTCTAAATGAAAATAAATAAGTCATAATAACATTCTAATGACACATAAAAAATGTCATCAAAGACAATTTAATAGCTGTGTGATACACATTTTTAATGGATAATAATTAATGTTGAACTATTAAATCACTTTCTTGACATTATTATCGCTTTTATTTGGGTTCAAATATATAATCACTTATACCTAGATAAGAATATTTATATATAAGAATATATTACGACATAAAGTGTATATATATAATATTACATCTTAAATAACTCATACATAAAATCAATGATGTAGACAAAACCGTGATATGAATAAAACTAAGATAAATAAAAAAGACTTTGGGCCATTTCAAGAGTTATAACTATTATAAAACTGCAAAAAAAAAATACAATTTTAAATTAACGAGAACGAGGACTTCATTATATGTACATTATACATAAATATATACAAACATAACCTCAATTTACCTTATTTTAAACACGAATTAAATCATCATGGTAATTACACATTTTATTACAGATCTAAATGTGCTCTATAGCAATGCCTGGGGAATTATTATTGGGACATAGTCCACCTGTATACAATCATCTTCTTTACAATCCATTAATGGTTACTGCAGCAAAATCACCGATTGCTGGTCGATCGGTACCGCCAAGAATACGGCCATGTTTATCTACAGGATCGTTGCCCATTTGTGGATTGCACAATACAATAGCCAATGATAATAAACAAAAAAAACGGGTTGTATTTGCTGATGCGCGAGGCCTTTCACTTACGCATGTAAATAATTATTATTGTTGTTAAATTTACTCTGCATTATAATTTATAAGGTTATTTCGTATAATGTTCTCTATATAATTAATATTTACCGTTTTTTATAGGTTAGGGTTATGTCTGAACCAAGTAATATGCCTCCTCTATGGGCAAATACATATTTGGCGGGAGTAACAAGCGGTTTGAAAGCAGAAGCAGTTTCAAGTCCTTGGGAAACATCATTTCAACAGCCAGCCAGTGATTATTTGGCATTTCGACAAAAACTTGAGCAACAGGCTGTTAGTTTGGAAAATGTTATTATCCGTGAAGCTGAACAATGTTTAATAGGAACAGTTAAAGTCAAAAATTTGGCTTATGATAAAGAGGTTATAGTAAGAGCAAGTAGTGATGAATGGGCTACGCAAGAGGATGTTCATTGTAGTTATGTTGAACAACCAGGAAATGGATTACAAGCTGCACTTAATTTATATGATACATTTCGTTTCAAACTCACTTTACCTGTGAAATATAATAAAATTGAATTTTGCGTATGTTATCGCACCAATGATAAAGAATATTGGGACAATAATGAAAAAACTAATTACATTGTGCAAAAACGAAAAAAGGTATTATTAAATATATATTAATATTTATTTAAATATTTCATACAATTCTTAGTATTTTATATACATTGAATATAATTAATTATTTTATATAATTTTTTTTTATAGCCACGTTTGCCAATTCGATCAAAAACAACCGGAAATCATATTGATACTTCAAGTCCATGTCGAAATGATAATGTAATCAAACTAGCTGATGCCACGAGAGCAAATTTAAGAACATGGAGTGAATTTGCATCGTGGCAACATTTAAATAATGACGCACCTTATTGGTAAGAAATAAAATTACCAGAGTAATAAACAAAGTCTTCTTCGCTACGAGAAAAAAAAAATAATTAATTAGTGTAAAGTAAAAATGATACATATATATACATATATATACGAAAAATAAATTGAATATCAAACTCATCAATCATATCAACAGCATCAACAATGTTCTTATGAAGCTATTTCATCAGAAAATCATACGGAAATACTCCAATTATAAAATTATAAATTTCATCACGTGATGAAACATATCCACTACACCTTATTGTATATATATAAACAATTATATCGTGAGATGTAAAAACCATATACAAAAGACTCAAATGAAGAATGGATAATGAGTTGGTGGGACCATAAGCTGCGAAAATAATCATTAATGCGCAATGAAAACGGCATGAATGAAATTTATTCAACTTAACCTAAAAAAAAAAAACATTCCCAATAACAGACGACAATCACAAATAGTTTACAATGCATCATCAGCCTTCAAACTTCTGGTGAGTGATAAACTTTACATTATTAATTTTCTATTAATTAATAACAAACAAAAAAATCAAACTAAAATCATTTATATACATGAAATATTATCTGTATACAAATGAACATTAATCATTAAATTATATTCAATCTCAGTAGCATGTGACGCTCGATATAATCGCCAAATAGTTTTCTTATATTCATTCGCAAATCCGATTACACATATACATATATATCTGTGGAATAAATAAATCGATATATAACAGCCAGTGGCTCGTCGAAAGAAGAATGCTTCAAGTGTGAGCGATGAAACACGCAGTTTATCTTTAGACTTGGCTCTCGTATACATTTTATTCTTCTCTTTCTTTTTTTATTTATTTTCTTTATTTCTCTTTGATTTTTATTACAACTTATTTTCTTCATTTACCTTGAACGTTTTATTTTTTATTTACATGGTTGAAATGATCAACGAAGAGTCCTGCACTTTGACTGAGCCGCAATGGGGATTTATTACCAACCAAGCTCTGCAAACTGCGTTACAAATTCCATGGCTTTTAAAGAAAAAATTCGCTGTATGGTGGGCGAAATATTATATGCACATGTATGCATATATAATTTATAACTCTGTTCCTCTTTTACTCTATCTCTGTTACATATACACTTTCCGGTATAAACGACCGTTACTTGCATTGGATTACCTTTCACGCGTATGTCGCCCTGGTGCGTAAAGTCATCCCACGCGTCTAGACATCCCTGGAAAAAGTTTTATCGCCACGCCTTGGTACTTGAAAAAGAGGATATAGTTATACATATCATATAAAACCGGAGCAAAAACCATCATCATCATCATCATCATTTTTTCATCTTATTCAAGTTTTTTATTATATCGTTTTACTCTTTCAAGGCTTTCACAATTTGTAAGCCTTCAATATTTAATATATATATCTCGTTATAATATTTATTTGAGGTGTAATACAAAATGATAAGGTAATGATAAAACCTTTAAGTGTATATAAACGTGGAAATTGATAAAAATTTATATATTTATAGGTATATTTGAAACACTTGAGACTATTTTACAATAAATGTGTGGGAGTATAATAAATCTAAGCTCTCTTATTCGATATTGAAATATATATTTTTTTAGGTCATTGAGAAAGTATTTTTAATATAATACATAGATATTTTAATCTATATATCCATTGAAAGTCGATCAGAGTTGACGTAATGATCATATAACATCTTGGATTTACGAATTATTGTATAGGCATTATCGACTATTTATCTTAAATCCTCTGTCATAAAATTGCACGCTTTATTTTTCTTCAATAAATTATAGCCAACCTATACTCTTGCCAATACATTACACACATAAATATATATTCATACATGATGAGATATATTATTTAGACACATTGAGATAAGGAGATTTTATATAGATTATTACCAACAAATTTAATTTTCACCTTTCATAAATATTTTTAATTTATTTCTTCAATCTTTTCTCTAGTGAATTTCATTCACAATTTCAATTTATTAATTCACCATTGGATCTATTTATATTAGAAAAAATAAATAAACATATAGATAAATATGTAAATTATCATACGGGGGTTGAAGATGAAAAATAATTCAAGTGAAAGCAAAATGTGCTTTATTTTTATAGACACACCCATAGACTTATTCTATTCGAGAGTGATTGAACGATTGACTAAACACCTGGATAAATTATACTTGCATTTCTTATTATGTATACATTGGACTTCCTGTTCACACCTTCGCAATTATAATATTCAAGTTACACAAATGGAATATTTATCTCACAATTTAAATCGTTTTATAAATATTATTATATTTCATCGATTGCAAAGAAGATAAATTGATAGGATAAATTTTAATATATTTATTTATTTTTCTTTTTTTTGTGAGTCTTAAAATACACCATGTGATAAACATGGAATATTTAAAAGCAAATAACGGAAATGAATGTCAAGAGAGATAAAAAAAATACATACATTTATATGGCTGTGTTTTGATAAAAGTTTGATCAAAATAGTCAAATGTCGACGCAATAATTTTATGTGTTGCTATATATAAACGTACATTTGTTTAAACACATTTAAGTTGACGATTATTTTCTTAAAAGGTCATGAGCTCTGTGTATGTGAATGTATATATCAATATATATATTTATTTAACTTCCATGACGTAAATATATTGAATGATTGTACGTATATCTATCAATAAGTAATTTGTCATTTGAATTTTATTGTATTGTACATATTTTTCTTCCCCTCTGCACTTATAATAAGGTCAACAATCTTGTTACAAGTGTATTCTCACGCATTGCACGCGTGTCACAATAAATATAATTATTATTTATTGCTGCATTGAAGAAATATGAATTTTTAAACATAATACTGAGAGATTAATTAATTTATTTCATCCATAATTTTTATTTGTATATTTAAAATTATTTATAATTCATTATTTATACCTTTGTTTAATACATGTTATTTTTTTATTTTACAGACAAGGACGACAAGGAGAAGGTCAAAAGGATTTGTTCAACGTTTAATAGATGAGCAGTAGTAAAAATATTTAATTCCTAAAGAATTAATAATCTCCCACGTTTTATCAATTGCATCATTCGAAAAAAATGAAAAAAAAATCTCAGTTGTGCCTTATATAGTTCTTGTTTATATTTTTTACTCGTATATATAAAGCACAAAAGTAAATAAATATACATAAAAAAATGATAAAATGAAAAATAAGAAGGAACAGAAAATATTATCAAAGGAGAAGAATTTATTATAACTCTTCAGATGAATATATTAATTAAATATATATTTATCCAAAAGTAGTCTTTCAAGTTTGACTGTTTGAATATGATTATAATTATTGTTGAGTAATATAAAGAAAAAAAAAATATGACTGACCTAAATTATATATTTTTGACTGGTACTTTACGTTAATAATATATAATTTATGCGATCACATTTTACATGAATAAAATCCGCTCAATATATTTCTAACAAAGCAATTGAAGGAGACTGATAATGTTATATTGTCGTAAATAATTATTATACATATTAAGCAAATGTTCATCAGATGTTTCATTTGTTTATGATTGTGTTTCTATAATCAAAATGAAGAGACAAACACATTTGTGAATAAAAAAGAAAGAAAAAAAATCTGAAAAAATGGAAAAAATATTATATTCATGTAGTTTTTTTTTTTTTTATTATAAATTATATGTATACATATGTACGTTGTATCAAAAATTTAATTGAGTTAACGCCACAGTTGGAGCGAAGCTCGCGATAAATCATTATCATAAGAGAGCCGCAAGACTGATGTATGTGAATCAAATGTGTTATGTGTAAATATGAACATTTTTTCTGCCGTAATTATTGTTATTATTATTGTTATTGTTAATAGATTTACTTCTGAAACTAACCATTAATTAACCATTAAAGTGTAAATATATTTTATTATTTTAATTGGGAATGAATACATGTATTTTCAGTTATTTATCGTTTTCTTTTTTTTTTTTCATTTTTTTTTTCTCTTTTAAATATTAATAATTGTTGTAACGCTTGTTTTATTATTGTATATTTGCTGCTCATGTATATTAATAATGTTTGTGTAATTTTATATATACTACAGATGTGTTATAATAAATAAAATTGACCAATATTGAAGAAAAAATAAAAAGAATGAATAAATAATGAATTAAAATTTTTGTTATTGTTATCAATTAGATTATTTATATTCAAATTAAAATTTTAATCTCAACGTTTACTACCTATAGATTGATAAATGATCTAATAAATAGATAAATTGTTTATACATGTGTGTGTGTGAATGTTAAAAAATAATTATTATAAAATTTTCATATCGCTTTAGGCCAAACAATTTTTTCTATCCAATCAAGATATGAACTTACGCGGGTATAAACTGCTGGTGAATTTTTGAATGCACAAAATTTTCCAAAACTTGTAATACCAAGAATACTGTACATACAGTATGGCTCGGAGAGAACGCGTTGCAGTGGCCCGCCACTATCGCCCTAAAATTAATTTACAAACAAATAGAAAGAAAAAAAAAAAAAAAAGAAAAATAAATAAATATCATACATAAATAATAGCAACAAATATATTCTGTAACACACCTGACATGTGTCTTTACCACCTTCTAACACACCAGCACAGAAAATTGACGATACCAATCCTTGTGGCATTAATTTTCCACCTGTATCACCTTCAAGATATTTCTTACAAACATCTGGATCAATATGATCAAGAGTTACCTTCATCAAGTCATTGCTACCTTTATCTGCTTCTATAAAATAAACAAACAAACAAATAAACAAACAAACAATGCTGTATTATGCACATAATAAATATTTTGTGAAATGAAAAAAATAAATTGTATTTTACCATAACTTGTTCTGCCAAATCCAGTAGCAATAACATGTTTCCCAGGTGGAGACAATTCAAATTCTAAACATCCAGGTCTCACATCTGCATTAAGATCCAATGGTTTATCCAATGTCAGTAATGCAATATCATTATATCGCGATGGTAATTTATAATCAGGATGCTTTTGTCTATTGATAACATTGCGCTCTTGCATATTACTGCCTGCATCATTTAAATTTATGATACCAACTCGTACTTTAATGGCAGGACCCCTCGTAAATAAATAATTCTGAATTATAAAATATCTTTCAATAATGTCATTGTTTTTATTTTATATAATGTGCAGGTAATAATTACTCATTTGGCGAATCGACACAATGAGCAGCAGTTAATATAAAATTTTCTGATATTATTGATCCACCACATTGCCAAAGAATTTTTTTTCCATATCCAATAATTGCCTGGAAATAAAATTAAATAAAATTTTATACAATGGTAATTAATTATGTATGATAAATATAATAATATAATGAATAATTATTACCATATGCGGGAATTCTCTTGGTTTTACTTTGATCCCACCAACAATCAGTGGTGTTTCTACGATACCGCATTTAGATACTACATTGTTACCTGGATTAATCCGCAAAATAGGCGCCGCCTCATCAACATAAACCAGTTTTGCATATTCCGCACACTCTATGGTGACAAGAAAAAAAAAAAATACGGAAATAAATATATTTTATTACCATGAATTTATGAATTTATTAAAATAAATAAATAAGAAACAAAATTTTATATAATTTTTTTTCTTTTCTTATTTCATTTAGTTTACTTTTCTGCGATATTCTTTCAGACAACACATCACTACAATCAAAAATACTGAATATAACAATTAACTTAATCAAATGAATCAATACACGATGCATTTTGAATTGAATTGAAAAATTTGTGTGCTCTCCAATGCCTTTTAAATGTTTGTCCGATGAAACGCCACAATACATTTATCGCTTTGAGCTAATCAAAATATATGTAGCACATTTCATTTAGTTAACGACTTTGATATAGAAGTATACAAAATGATTTTATACTCAATTGATCCAAGGCGATGAGAGCATTATCAATATAGCGTCACTTTAAAATACTGATTCATCATCATATACATATCATGTATAAATTGATTCATGTGAAAAGAATTATAAAAATAATAAAACTTGTGTAATGAAAAATTTTTACATTTCATTTTTCTAGCAATTGTATTACTCGGATTTCCATATGATTATATTCTTCACTTGCATATTCAAATTAAAACGCCCCATAAATAAAATAAAATAAAATAAAATAAAGTCATTTAGTTGAGATACGTCAATCTATGGAAAGATTCACATGAGCGCGTGCAAAGAGCAGGATTCTACTCATATGTATATGTTTAAGTGGGAATATAAAATACACATATGATTATGTATATAAGTCTGCATATATAGTAGCCACAAGAGATGGTATAAAATTATATACAGTGAGAGGCCACACTGAGTTTGAGAAATAAACTGGGATTCATTCAGCACTCAACCATTATAAAATAAACTTACATTCAAGTGTATCATCACAACTTGAAACATCATGTTTACAATAATTTTAATTCATTTTTTACTCTCCGGATTGATTGATGCTCAATTGTATGAAGGTAATCGCAGTGAAGTATCTGTAAAATAAATATATATACATTAAAATCAACAAAAAGTAATCATAAAAAATAAATTTTAACATGCAGTAATTACAAATGAACGTTTTATTTATTAGTTTGTTTACCTGTTAAAATTTATCAATAAATATACACAAATGTGGATATGATTTTAGGTGACTCGTGCAGACTGGAAGATAATTCAAGCGGTGTGTGTAAACGTTTGAAAAACTGTCAGGAGGTTTATCAACAAATCATATCGGGTAAACTTCCAACGAGTAGTTGTGGTTACATATCATACGAGCCAATCGTTTGCTGTCCATTACCTGAAACAATCACAAATACAATTAGTTCAGTGACACGAAGATCAACAGAAGAGAGTACATTGACAGTAACTGATGAATCGGTGAATGTACCAATGTGGGAAAAAATAAATGGAAGAAGTGCATTGTCTCGACGAAGTGAGTATTTGAGTAAATACATTTTTTATTCATTCGTTAATCATTGTTGAATATTGATAAACTAAAATATATTGTTTTAATATTATTTTGAAGAATGTGAAGAATATTCAAAAGCAGTTTATACTACAGTCATTCCACCAACATTAGCTGTTAATCGAAAGCCAGTAAATGTGTCATTATGTTCAATAAAATCTCAGAAATTAATTGTGGGTGGAACAAAGGCTGAGCCTAAAGAATTTCCACATATGGCTGCAGTAGGATTCAATTCCAAATCAGTAGGTATTATTTGGCTGTGTGGTGGAACATTGGTATCTGAATTATTTGTTCTCTCTGCTGCTCATTGCACTTATGCACTTGGAATGTAAGTAAAAAGTATTATTATATTATTGATTGTGAATAAATATAATTTTGTTTGGTATTAATAGGGGCAATGCTGCTTGGATACGTGTTGGTGATCTTATTTTAAAGTCAGATGTTGACGATGCAAGACCACAAGTACGTCGAATTGTTAAGAGAATTCGCTATCCAGATTATAAAAAACCGTTGGAATATCATGACATTGCTCTTCTGAAAATGGAGAGGCCCGTTAAGTTTGATGCATGGGTAAGGCCATCATGTCTGCCTTCATTTGGAGAAGTTGAAAATGTGGAGAAAGCTATAGCAACTGGATGGGGTCGTGTTGATTGGGGTATATGAAATTTTTCTTACAAACTGTTGCTTTGAACATTTTCAATATATATAAAATTATTTTATTTTATTGATGAATTCAGCTGATGAAGATGGATCCGATCATCTTTTGAAAGTAACACTACCAATTGTGCCACATCGAATATGTAATTCATCATTTGGTTCTGCAGTTGATTATAAATTAAATCGTGGAATTATTGATGAGTGGCAAATTTGTGCTGGAGAAGAAGGACGAGACACGTGTCAAGGAGATAGTGGTGGTCCACTTACAATTTATGATCCACAATTTACATGTATGTATGATGTTATTGGTGTAACGAGTTTGGGACGTTTGTGTGGCAGTGAAATTCCTGGAGTTTATACACGAGTTTATAATTACATTGCATGGCTAGAAAATACCATTTGGCCAGATAATTAATTATCTATGTCGTACAATGTATATATATTATATGATTATTTTATATAATATTCAATAAATGATTTTTGATAAATGCTTTTAATGAGACAATATGCTATTTTATGCAGCAATATATTTTTCCAGTTTCATTATCAGCTATTGATTCGTATATATTTGCATGCTCATTTGTTTTACATATTCTTTATTCAGTTCTGGGATTCCCATGAAAATTCCAACTTGCATTGAGCAATATAATTAAATTCATCTTTTGAATAATGAAGTTGTTCTATTGACTATACTTGTGATATTTGAACATGATTATTTTTTTAGTTAAAAATTATATGTTGAGTGAAATAATATTCAATTAATATTTATTGCTCGATTTAGAATTTAACGTGATTTTTCGAATTACAATAACACGTATGTAAGCTTGAGTATATGTATTTTTTTAATTGATTGCAGCTTTAGCGTAACTGTTCTTTAAAACATAACCTCAACTTCATGAATGTTTATCATTTAATTAAAGTAAAATACTTTATCTAAAGTAAATTTAAATATGGCAAGTACTGCACGAGTGTGTAATGCAACTTGAGTACATCTCTTATTATATGTACTATATTTTTATTTGTTTAAACATTCGCATTGTGTGGATGAACAACATATGTATTAACTTGAATAGTATATGTAGACCAAATATATACTTTCAAAGTTGGCGCTGCTCGTGGTCGTTGATGGAACTTGTAACCGATGAGTTCGGTAACCACTTGGTGGCGCTGAGAGGTTATGTCGGAAAAATTACAACTCAGCTTTTTTTCTATAATCATCATTACATCTATGACTCAAATTGGTTTTATATAATTCAACAAACACAGACATATCACATACAGTGACGCTAGTTTCATCCCGGCAAACGTGACTCTGAATTTTGTGAATCGTTTCAGATTTGCTTTAAAGAAGATTTAATTAACAAACTCATTTCATTTGTGATACATCAATTAATTATTATATACAGGTATAATAAGTATAAATATTGTCACATTTATATATTAATTCAAAAGTATTTTGTATTTAATTTTACTTGTAATTATTTACAGATATAAATTGTGTTGGAAATATTTTCTAGAATGTTCTGCAGAATTCTATTTAATTCTATTGAATAAAATTACTGACAGAAATCTTAATTTACATTTCATGATGTTAATCAAATTGTTGAATAAAATTACATATTCATCAGTTCATTTGTTTTACAGATATATTTTTATTAGAATTATTCATATTAATTTTTTTTTTTCATTCCATTTCAGCATGGCGGTAGACATTTCTCCAAAAAATGACGGGGGTGTCCTGAAGGAAATCCTTAAAGAAGGTGAAGGAGATGAATTACCTGCAACTGGAAATAAAGTATCTGTTCACTACACTGGAACTTTGTTAGACGGAACAAAATTTGATTCAAGTAAAGATAGAAATGAGCCATTTACATTTACTTTGGGTCAAAGTCAAGTTATTAAAGCATGGGATATTGGAGTTGCTACAATGAAAAAAGGCGAAGTTGCTATGCTTACTTGTGATGCTAAATATGCATATGGCAAAATGGGATCACCACCAAAAATTCCACCAGATGCGACACTGAAATTCGAGGTGATTAAAATTGGTTGAATTTATTTTTTAATCATTTTTGCAATATAATGGTTATTTATAAATTATGATTTTTATTTATGTAGGTTGAAGTTTTGGGCTGGACTGGTGACGATATTAGTCCAAATAACGATGGGGGAATTGAGAGATACACATTAAAAGCAGGAAAAGATGGAGCAACTCCAAATGATGGTTCATTGGTGGACAGTAAGTAATTAACTTCTAGTTGAAATTTGTTTCTTGCATTGATTATTATTTATTTATTTTCTTTTTTATTTTTCAGTTCATTTGGTTGGAAAATATAATGATAAAGTATTCGACGAACGCGATGTGCAATTCACTTTGGGTGAAGGTGAAGCATCTAATATTATTGAAGGTGTAGAAGAAGCTTTGCAACATTTTAAATTGGGAGAAAAATCACGACTTAAAATTAAAAGCAAATATGCATTCAAGACAATTGGAAATGCTGAATTCAACATTCCTCCTTCTGCTGACGTTGAATATATTGTTGAATTGAAGAATTTCGAGAAGGTATTGTTTTTATTCATTGAATAAATTTATTCCACTTGGGGGAAAAATATTTATTTGTCAATTTAAAAATTTATTTTGTTTTTTATTTTGTTTTAGGGTGCAGAGACATGGTCTTTAGAAGGCCCAGAAAAAATTCAACAAGCAAAACTTTACAAAGATAAAGCAACGAATTATTTCAAAGCTGGAAAATATTCATTAGCAACTAAAATGTGCATGAAAGCTGTAGAATATTTAGACGATGGAACTGTTGATGATGAAATTTCATCAGAACGTAATCAATTGCTTCTATCTGGATATCTCAATCTTGCATTATTTCATTTGAAGACTAATGATCATTTAAAAGCGAAAGGTGCATGTGATAAAGCTTTAGCACTCGATGCAAAAAATGAAAAAGCATTATTTAGAAGAGGACAAGCATTATTAGCACTTACTTCACCTGAAGAAGCTATTAAAGACTTTGAGGCTGTTTTAAAAATTGAACCAAAAAATACTGCAGCTATTAAGCAAATGGCAATTTGTAACAACATGATAAAACAAAATATTGCTAAAGAGAAAAAATTATACGCAAATATGTTTGAAAAATTTGCTCAAGCAGACAAACAGGTTTGTTTATAATTTTTATCATTACATTATCAATTCAAAATTAATTTTTATCTGTACAAATTAAATTATTTATTGTTATTCCAAATTATGTGAACAATTTTCATTTTATTCATTCATTTATTTATTTATTTATTTATTTATTTTCCAATCGTAAATAATTAGTAATGTCACAGAGGGAAGAGGAAATATTACGACGACAACCTGATGTGATGCGTGGAACACTTGGTGAATGGGGACAAGAGGAACGAGAGGGTGGTAGAGATGCTACAGCCTTTGAAAAAGAAAATCCAAATATATTGATGCTTAACGCCAATGGAACTGGTGAATTTAAGAACATGTAAAATATATATTCACGTGCGCCCTTACTTTTGTACAACTCAATTCATCTTTTTCACAATTCATCAATGATTTTGCTTACATATTTCATAAAATACAAAATAATTTGTGATACTCAAACAACATTAAATGAATAAAATGTCATTTGATTATTGTAGTCATTATAAAATACATTTTATCAATTTCATTCCATTATATAAATAATATTCAGATAAAATAAATACGGCTTTTTGGAAGTAAATTTCAATTCTGTGATCATTTATATAAATAAATCACATCCTTTATAAAATAAAGGCTACGAAAAATAATTTAAAGTTTTAGAGTATGAAAAAATCAATTAAAATCAGCTTAGAAATCTTCACAAATTTTGAGTTTTAAAATTAAATATCAATTTTTATTTGTGATTATTAGATATTATTATAAAAAAATAAGTTAATTTATTTTTCCCTCATAGATTTCTTTAGTATTAATTTTTATTTTAATTTTTTCACAGGAAATAATTGATTAAATATAAATATATGAATATATTCATTTTAATTTCGATATCAGCCGAGCCGTTAGAGAAGGTGTCATGTACACACGCGACGTCATTTTGAAGGGTCGAGTTAATTAATCGCCAATATCGTTCAATGGTCAACTTGATATGAGAGACAAAAAGTGCACTCAATATTCCCGCTCGGTGCAATACATTTTTTTTTTTTTTCATTATTCATCATTGAAAGTGAAAGAAAAAAGTAATAAAATCAAAATTAATGAAATAGAATGCTTGATAATTATTTTAAATACACAAATAGATTAAAAAAATATTTAATATTCCTATAAATATTATAACTAAATATTAAATTGCATTGGTTGAAAAATATTATCGTGAACTGCTACATATATATAAAAAGCAAACGTAATGTCGAGAGAAAATTACACTCATGGGAATTGTATTCATCGGGGGTAGATATTCTTTCGCTATACAATTCTACTACTACAACTTTGTCCATTTTATTATTTGCCAACTTTTCCTTCGTAACAATTATCCTCTCTGTATTTGTTCAAATTTTCCTCACTCAATTTTTCCTTTTGTCCTTTTTAACTTTTTACATTTCTTCCTGTCTAACATCAAATCACTGAATAATATTCAATTAATAATATCCACATCCATCAATCGATTAACCTCAAAAATATAATATCAGAAATCTCATAAATTGCAGCCATTTTCAAATTACTATCCAGACAATAAACGATAATAAAAAAAATTAATCGCTATTGATGATTGGGCATTTTAATACCCAAATAATAATAACAGGATAAATTTCATTGTGATAATTAAACAGGAAATAATTATTCTGAAACACGCTAACCAACGTATCCTGCTTCATCATTCAAATAATTTACATTGCGTGATTGAATAGCAATAATTAAATAAAAAATAAAATTTATTACATTTCACATTATGTATTTATCGCCTGGATACATATAGAAAATGTGTATGTATATATATATACACATGACCAATGGCATAAAATTCTATGTGAGTTTCACGTTTTCCCTCGTGAATAAGAAAGACAGAAGGTGAAGAAGATCTTTCTCCCCTTTTGATGCTTTTATATACGTGAGACTGCTCAAACTGCCTGTGCCTTTTCCCGCATGATGGTTTGCCGATCATCCACCATCGTTTCGAATTTTCCCTTACCGACCATATATATGCCCCATGGGCAATACCCATCTCTTCCTGAAATGGATATGCGTGCTGTATATACCGTTATCGGACACGTGAGACACACATGAAATATACGAATATCAACAATTGAAGAAAGAGGCAGAACTGGGACAAATGCATAAATTTTTATTTCTTTCATTGATATGTATGCATACATACATATATAAATGTATATATTTTGTGTATGTGTTTAATATGTAAATAGAAAATATAATATTTATGCATTTACGTTAAGATAAATTGCACTTTGAGGAATGTGATGTGTGTTAGAATTAACTCTGGATTTTATGTGAGTCTAAATTAATTCTCTATTGTTTGTATGAAGCTATTATCTCAATGGCAATTGCTTTTGGTGTTCAAATCGTAAGTTTAAGCTAAGTGATATATATGAACAGATAAATTTCTAAAACTTAAGCTTTCAATGTGAAACAAAAGGTTTATTGGTTTTGAAATATCTTAATCTATTGAACAATTTTGAGAATAACTTGATTAGAAACTTTTGGTGAAATAAAGCGAAGAATAAAAAAGTTTTGTAAAATTTGTAAATCACAAAAAAAAAACAATATAAACAAGAACACATACGATAATCAAATTACATAAACAATAATATTTAGTGTCACCTAACAAAAATTCAAAAACAAACAAAGAATAGTAAATAAGAAACAATCTAACCTCAAAATTGTAAAATAAAATACTGCATTGAACACGACATATTCAACTAAAAATATATTAAACTTGATGTTTACTCACACATGATACAACAATCAACAACAATTCTACAGAGATATATTAATTTCCAAGATGATGGATGGATCTTTAATATAAAAAAACTATCAGGAAAAAAAAAAAACGACGCGCCTATCAATAAATAATAAGCAAAATGAAATGATGTGCAAAAGAACAGTAGCAACCTGGACGTAGTATGTATGTATGTGTTTATATGCCTCGTCTGCTCTTTATCCTCTTAGAGATATATACACAACACACCTAGCCAAACTCACACCATCAGCCTATACTTTTCTCTTTTAAATGAGTTCGAGGCGCGCAGTGAAGCGGATACATGATAAGGGCGTCTACTACTATCTCACACCTCTTTCTCATTCGTTTTATAGATATATGCATTTTCACTTGTGTTTCAGGTTCTCCTACGTGCAAAAATATATATCTATATCCTCATCTTTCTTCATCTTCAATGTGGCCCGCGTATCGCGCGCGCGAGTGAGTTGAGTGTCCTCACTCTTTTTCAAAGAGTGCTTGCCGCAATTTATTCCAATATTTAGTGTGCCAAATCGTAGAACGTCGGGAAATTAGCACACAAGCTATAAAAGTAAAAATAGGCAGAGACACTAGGTACATACAGGTATATAGTATATGTATATATACATACATATATATAAGCACTATCCATTTGGTTTTCCGTACGTCTCTTGATCGGACTTTCAACGAATTGCCTAACGCTTTCACAATTGTAATTCTCCTTTAAGATTCAATCGCCTGCAGATGCCAAAAGCTGCCGAAGAGTATTTTTTTGTTCTTTCTATTTTTTTTTTTTTATTTTTTTTTCATCCATTTATCTCCAATTCAACCATCACGATGAGGAGATAAGCGGTCCTCTCTTCGATGTGGTCGCTGAAAAACAAGGGAATCCTCTTACAGTTTTCGATATGTATATATGCATAACCAAAGGCCTCATCCAATTGCCCACAAACTTCAACAATTTCTAGGTTATGTATTATACTTTATTTCAACTTTGAATTGCATTATTTCGTATCATTTCATCTGTTTATAGTTACTCTCATCCGCAATATTGATATAGAAACTAAAAGAGATAATATGTGAATAATACAACCAAGTGATTGACTTGAAAAGTTAAATCATTGCGATTCTCTTCGTTTATATATATATATTGACATTTAAAGCAGGATAGACATGGAAAAGCGGATATTGAAAATGCTCAGTCTGTATCCCTTGTATGTGCTTTTCTTGACAAACGGATATTCTCGTAAGACACGTTTTCTCATATCCTGAATAAATACATAATACATTATATACATACATAACAAAGTTTATATTGTATCTTTGTAGGTAAAATAATTATGACCAAATACCTGAGACAAAAGAGAAGATGAATTTTCCTTAAACATTATCACTATTCCTTAAGTAGTTTAAAGTTCGTTGTTGTGCTAATATCCGTTGGAATAATGGAGTCGAATAGCAAGCAGATATATGTATACATAACCCATATGTACATGTGTATACTGTATAGTTATGTATGGAGTAGTTTAGAAGGATGTTAAAGTCAGCGTGAGTGGTGTTGGCACATATGTACAAACTGCTAGAGGCAATTCGCACATTGAGAAGTACAGTGAGGAGGTTACTACTACGGTGCCTGCTGTGAATTCACGAGAATAAAATGAAGCAGAGAGTCAAGAGTAGAATTGTATAGAAAGTACGATGTCATGAGTTAAACAGCCAGAGGCTATCAATTCTTGGGCTGGCAACTGGTGCACCAAGCAAAACTGCCTATATAAACTTCCATTGACCTTAACCTCAAAATTATTTTCATATCTTTTGCGACATTGTTAATTCCTAACCTATAATTATCGTTATTGATCATGTAATATCACGCGTTAATTTGCATGAAGATTTTAGAAATGATGTTGATTCAATGTTTATTAATTTGCAATTTTACTTTTCTATTAAATATATTGATGCAATACACATCTCATGCATATTCATGATGAGAGCACGCTCAGTGCATTTTAAACAATTTTATATTTATATACAGATATGTATATTATAAAATAAAATATAAAAAAAAATATGTACTTTCATGTATCTATGTGCTTGCTTTTATCGTTTGAGCTTTAATCAGAGCCAGCACGTGCAATCTCACGAATCGCGTCTGCATGTATAGAACATAACCAAAAAGGAAAATAACGAAAAATAAAAAGGGGGAAAATAAATAATAAATATTCATGTAATATTACGCAGTGGTGAATAAATAGTTGTAAAACATAAGGTACAAGTGAAAATAATGCTATATATATGCATATACATATACATATATATATGATAAAAATTTACGAAAGGTTTCACGCATGGTTACATCAACGCCACCACCACCCATTTCAATTTGGCAACATGGAGACTGACGCTCACCTAAATCCCGAAGCCGTAAAAGTTGAACGGATATAGGATTCACCACGGACTCGTGAAGAATCCGTTACTCTCATTCTATTTCTCTTTTGCTCTATCTATTCCCAACATCCTGCGCACTTCTCTGCTTCATTCCAATTCGAAGCTTTTACCAAAAGACCCCATTTCATTCCACAGCGGATTAGAGAGTTTGACGTATATTTTTTTTTATTCACACGCGACTCTGTATAAAGAGAGAAACCGGGTGATAAAAAATATTTCTTTGATTAACAATAACTCCTTGGATTTTCATGAAAGTTCATTGATCCAGGAAAATAAAATCATTGCGGTTTTACAGTATCAATACAAAATTGATAACGTAAAATGGCAATATCAATCATATTCATATTTCAATATAGGAAAAAAGAAAAAAAATTAAATAAATTGGAAATGTATAACAACAAATATACAAAGAGAATTATTAATTAAATGAAATCATATTTTATTCAAATGAATTCAATGTAATCGATGAATCAATGAATCAATTAATAATTATCAAAGAGAAATTTATATAAACTAAAATTTCATAAAATCGTACACTATTTACAAGGTTTATCATATTAATATTACATATTCCAAGTTAATTGATGTTAAATTATTGAAATATATTTTATTAATCATCGCTGTAAATTTTTGTTTCAGCTTTAATTAACATCACAATCACAGCGCAATTTATCCAATATGTAAAATTATATTTACAATATGAACAAAGAGATAATTAAAAAATATAGTTGATGTACCAACTACAAAGATATTATGTTTGATAGTAACACTATCACCACCGCCAGTAGTGGAAATAGAAGCAGTAGCACCTGATGATGAAAATTTTGTTATTGCCTCCTGGGCAAGTTTCTCATTGCTAGTAGTGAGATATACGATCGCTCTAGTCTCACGAGCCTTGACACCTGGAATTCCTGGTAAAATCGATCGACACACGAGACTCAAACTTCCAACAGCATTAAAGTCATGACGCTGAAGTGACACTGACAATCCAAGTCGTGTTGTAGAGACGACAGTACCCTCGACGTCGCCCTCATCAGGGAGTTGGATAGTTGATGCTTTTTTTGCCTGATAACAGACAGATAATAAGAGCATATGAGAATAAAGTGAACAATGATGTAACAATATTTAATGAATGAGTGTTGAGGTAATTTAACAATTCTTTTAGTATACTACATTTTTATTTGTTTTTTCTAATATTTATGTTTATTTTTATTTCAGTTATTTGTTCAATATAAAATTGAATAACGCGCTTGGTTACTTTTCATCACGGTACAGTCAATTGAATATCAAAACTATTCAAATTTATATATGTTTATATGTGTATGTATATGAACATCACTTGCGGCTAAACTGAAAGTTGAATCTAAATAGAAAATATAACAGCTTCACATTGGGAATATATTCAAAAACAAAAAAAAAAAGTCATACAAAATTTCAAAATTGATATTTGCTTTCGTCTGTATTGATCATGTGAAATTTATTTTTTATACACATGAGATTTATAAATTACAGAAAAAATTTTTATAATATTCAACATGAGTTTTGAGCCAATATAAAAAAAAATGTTTTTTTTTTTTCATTTATTTATTTTTTTCGTGTCTTTTTTTGAATAGAAAATATTAAAAAAATATTGGCTGGAATCTAAACGTTCAAATTGTCATATGTAAATGAATAGTAGTTCATGTATGTACACTAACCGGAATATTATTCAAATGAAATGACAGTTCAGCCGGTGGATAACTTGGTGCTGATGTACATTCAGCAGTGAGTAAATCACCAACATCATAATGAGTACGTAAACCCTCGAGCGCTGGATCACGTTGTGGTAATACACCAACACTAATGTTTGCCACGTCGAAATTAACGTCAAACTTTGGTCCTTCCGCAGTCACTTGGCAGGCATACGATCCACCGAGATTTGCCCACTTATCGCCCTCATGTTGTTGCAGGACAACAAGCTTATCATTACTCTCATCAAGATTCACTCGTATCCCATTAACGTTATATGCATCAACGATTGGCGGTTTACCAGGTATTGGATTCGCCATATAACGAAAAAATTCATCATCTTCTTTGAACCAATTTACGGAAAATAATCCTTTACCAGCCAAATCATAATTGCAGTATAATAATATTTTTTCTGATCGTGGATCCACGATTTGTGGAACTTGGAGATCCACAAATTTTACACATTCACCTGAAATGAAAAGAATAAAATAATATTTCTTTTAGGTTATGCTTGTGGCAGGATTCTTTTAATTGTTTTCCTGAAAATATTGTTGACTATAAAAAAAGCCATAAGTTATTTGATATGATGATTAAATTAATGTATGACTTTATCCAGCAGCGAAAAATTCTTGTTAATTTAATATAAAAGCACTTTTTTACTTCAATCGAGATAAAGTATACGAACAAACAAAAGCCTTATAGAAACTAGAGATTAATTTTGCCTTCTCCAGAACTGAATATCTGTAATTTAAAATAATTGATTATAAAATATGAATAAGAATCTTTACATGATTTTGAATCACTCAAACCTCAATGTGAATATAATGAAGTCTTATAATAAGTAGGCAAGAAATAGGGTCATGACAAAATCGTGAGTATATAGCTGAAGTAAATAAAAAGAACGACGAAAAAAATATTATAGGTTCACCACTAATTTCTAGGCCAAGATTTAATAAGTTTTTTTTTTCTTTCCAACAAACATAACCTCTAAACATTTCTCTTATACATATACATATTTTATATCATCCGTTTGCCAATTCCTTTCGCTATCTCCAATAGCAGCAATTTTATATGAAAATTTTAATGATCTCAGCTTTCAGTTAATTAAAAAAATTAATGGCATTGTAAATATTTATATAACAATTCCAGTTGGTTACTGTATATTGTATAATATGGTTTTGTGAGTAATAATGTTGATTCTGGCTTTTTTTTTTTCAATACATTTTCAGTTGGCAAAAGTATTGGCTTTGTGTCCCATAGAGCAATAAAAAAGTTAACAGCAATACAATGGTGCAATGCAAGCATTGAATGTACGTAGCCCACACCACCAAGCTCCATGGACAATCGTCTGACTCTTTACATTAACTCAACTCCCATGCGGGACAGTATAACTGGGCCTTCTATGTACACTTTTTTCCATCCTCTCTCAACATCTCTAATACAAACATATTTATACATTCTTCCACCGCAATGGGATGTGCATGGTCGAGAGAGCAATAGTTAATTGCACATGGTATGCACATGAAATAAAAGTAAGTAAGATTAACGTTCATATATTGGCTTGGTTAATTATGTGAATGACCAATTAGTCCAAATCCCCCTCATCACCTTACTGCAATTATTTATTAATTTTCTTATTTATTTATTTATTTATTATTCATCATATATTTCGCCATTATCATTATATTAAATATTCATACATATGTATATAATGTATATAATATTTATAATATGAATTCTTGTTAGTGACTTTACCATGAAATTAGCACAAGTTTATTATTCAATGTTCAATGATGGATAAATTAGTCTGTACATATGTGTTTATAAGTCTTGTTAATAATTCTTATCCTTTCTGTTTGTTGCAGATGAGTCGCACGTTGACTTTTATGAAATGTGGGTGGGTCAGGAAAGTCAAGTGGTCAGTCGCCAGTTGGTTATATGACAACTATTTTCTTTATTACATCTATATACATATTGTATATAATATATATATATATATACAATCATCTCAAGGAAGAAATTAAAAGAAGTAATATAAAATAAATAAACGAGTTGAAGAATCATGAAGATAATTAAAATGGGCAAATTAAACGGCGCAAGACTAATTTAGATGGTATATATTATATTTTATGTAATTTCTACGTAGTCGGGTTATGTCTAATAATTGGTTAAAATTTCATTGCGTCAATCTCTATTTCAGAATCAAGTGAGATCTCTAACTTGGACAATTATTCTAGACTCCATTGTCTGTATATAAATTTTGTGTTTATATATATACATACATGTACTATGAATTAATTAGGCTACGATCTTATATGTGTATAGCTGTTGGAAGCAAGTGGACCACACATACTATAAGGAATGTACCTAGTAGCTTATAATGTATTTCAGTGGTGAATTCTTGCCACGAGCTATCCTCCCTAGGGATAATTGCTCTCCAATTTCCTTCAATTGCTTACACAATTCTATGTGATATATAGCAAGCTAGACAATTCAGGCTCACTGCTGTGTGCATTATCATATATAAAAATGTTACATTACATAACCTATAAAAAATTCATGCAAGATGGTAATATCAATAACCAATGAGCGTCGTTTGTAAAGTGCAGGTGACAATAAAAAACCTTATGAACTTTTTAAATAAGGTTATGTATACATTATATGTGCACTCATATATATACATCCATGTAATAAATTGATTTAATATAACAAGACCCTTCAAGTCACTCTATTTTATTTATTTTTTATTTTATTATTACAACTCTTTTTTTTTTTTTCAGCGACAATTGCATACATGAAGTGAGCCAGTAAAATATAATTGAAGATGATGACTCGGGTCGTCGAATGATGTGAGGGGCATAAGGCGGCGAGAAAGAGTAAAAAAGAAAAAAAAATAAAGAGGAAGAGTAGGATAAAAAACTGTATGTATATATGAGGAGAGTTTAAATGACGGCAGTCAGTAGAGCGCAACGTAAACTCATGTCTATTGTTTTCCCATTCATGGTCATGTTACCGTATACTACATGCCAGTTTATATAGGTACGTAGTGAGTAAATAAGAGGAAAAGAGGGAGTAAGTTTTATATATTTATATATATATACATATACATATGTATGTTTCAGCAAGCGGAATCATGAAAGAAGGTTCATATCGATGTGAATATAACAAGAGGAAAAGAGAGAAGGGAGAAATTTGCAATGTGCCGATGAATGCACGTCCGCTTTTGGACACAATACCCCATAGGTTTCAAGTATATGTATATATTGTATATATAACGGAATGCCTCAATTACAATTCCGTTGTTAATTATTACTGAGCGCCAGCCATGGGTTGTTTTTCATTGTTTTTCCATCATTGTCATTCTCTTTTTTGCTTTTCCTGGTGTCTCTTGTTTCAATCTCGAGGGTCTACTACTACCACCACTAACGCCTCTTTTCCTTTTTCATCGTTGCTTTTCGTGCACGCTTATTCGGCTGTCTTATAATTCATTCTGTTACTGGAGAAAAAAATAAAAGGAAAAGAAAAATAAAAAATAGAAGAGACTTGAAAGTATACAGAAATCAAACAGAGCAAAAGAGAGAATAATAACATAAAGTCTTTATAATTAATGACTGTCGTTATATTGAAATGAAAATTTGAAGATTTTATCAAATATTGTTTTATTCATATATTATTATATATCTGCGTGTTTGAATAATACACGGAATTATTAAATTTAACAAATGCCTTTGAATTGTAAATCAGATATTTATGACGAATTAAATTGAAACAATTATAATATTAATATACCTAAATATTATTAAAATATTACTATTGATTCAATTTAAATTGCTTTGTTATTATAAATGTTTATATATTATTCTTCTCTTAATTGACGATATTGTACGTAAATATATTTATGGAGAAGTGGTTATTATTATGTACATGAGAGTCTTTGCGGCTTTTGTTAAGGACTCTCTTGCCAGTTGTTTTCTCTAAACACAAATGACCCTTGAAATGAAGCCAATTTCAACAACAACAAAAAATGTAATCTACACATGAACTCATATATATCTAATTTGATTTTTATAATTATTATTTTGTTAATTTGTTTCAAGGAAAATCTTTCATTATTATACGAGGAAAAATGTTGAATTAAGTCAATGGAAAAAGAGATAAAAATGAGAATCGTCAAGTGCCTACGATTCAGCAATAGCTATTGGAATATCATCAAATATTTTGGTTATATCCTCGCACAATTTATAATCCTAAAATGTCGAACTATATGTATGTATATATACTACTACATACATACATATATGTATATAATGTGGCGTTCACTCGCACCCACGTACATTCCACACACCGAAGAACTCGTTATAGGGGATAATCCTCTGCTTGCTTTCACCCTCTCCCTGTTCCGTTGATATGTTGCACCCTCATCGGATATAAACGTTCAAACGAAAAAAAAAAATATATAAAAAAAAAATAAAACATAAGATTATTTTTTAGGATTGTTCCGGTATAAAAATAAAAATGTTTTTATGATTAATTTTTTTGTGCTTCAGGGTTTAGGATGAATTGAAATGTTCGTGCGGATTTGTTCGCGTGTATATTATCTTTGGAATAAAAAGCGAAAAGGAAAAAAATGAATAAATAAATAAATAAAATGAATATAAAAATCGGAAATAGTCTAGAATGTTTCAATGAAATATATGAGCATAATATTTTAATGAGACGCGTGGGGCCGTCTTCTGTACGGAAGCCAAATGCTTCCTATATTCATTCTACCGTATGTGTTCATGTGAAAATACATGTATATGTTAGTGTGTATTTCCAGTGTAGAATATGGCCTTAAAACTGCGATTATTTGCGGTGCACTTGAATCGAATTCGACGTTGTTTGCATAATATTCTACGACTATAACATCTGCTGGTTGGCTCCACATACGGTTACTTTGTAGCAAAAGAAAGAAAAAAAAAAAAGACATAAAGATATAGAAACAATAAAAGAATGAATAAAAAAGTTTAAGAGATAAAAAAAATAATAACTTGCATTATATATTTTTTATTCTAATTTATTCATTTATTTATTTTTTTATATTTCCCACAGCTATCTTCAATATTTTTACTTCTCACCTGTGCTAAATAATCCAAAAAATACCACTGAGACAAGTAGTAGTAAACACATTCTGGTCAGACGTTTTTTATTCCTCTTCTTCACGTTGAATTTCAATTTTATTTTAAATCCAGGAAAATTTTTTTGAAATATTAATCATCATCTATTAAAATAAAATGTTCAATTAATATTCATTTATATTAACTCACATTTATGTAATGTCAAGTATACATTTACATTCACACATATGCACATAGGTATACTTAAACATAAATGCGTATTTTTTTAATTAACCTGGATTATTAATTACCATCGACTATTAACGTTTAATATTTATTTTATCAACTGTAATGTCTCTTTATATGTCACAGAATTTCAAACTGTGATTCGTTTGGCCTGAAGATAATTCACCAGCACTTTCAGTCAAACCTTTATTGCTAGGAAACTAATTGGCACAACTTAATTAATCTCCGTAGCCACGAGACGAGCTCAAGGACTCCCTCGGTGGTTGACGATCGTTTTATATATACGTATAAACTTTTTTTTTTTCCACTTTTTCACTAACTTTCTTTCTCACTCGATCCCTTGTCGACAATTTCCGCATCAATGATTTAAAACTCAACCATATATTTCCTCACCAACCGCGGAATGAAAAAAATAATAGTAAAAAAAAAAAAAGAAAATATATGTATACATATATAGTTCGCTGGTACTTCCAATTCCATTCGGCATCGAAGCACTTGTTGATTTAACAATTTGAATTAATAACTTGGTGCAATCAGTGGCATTACATTTCATTGATTTCACCAATTAAATTTTTCACACTGTAAATCTCATTTATATAAATAAAACCGAAGTGAAAGAACAAATTCCAACTCTGACAATCGATAATATTAATTAAAATAAATTCATTTTAATTAAAAAGAATGAAAATAAAATAAAAAGAAAAAAAAAAAGTTTCAAATAAAAAATTTAACTTTTTTTTTTACCATTAATTTTTAATGAATTGTGTTATCTAAATAATTGTTAATATTCAGAATATGTGTGAGAGATATAATTACTACAATGTTGGAACTTTGTCAGTGCGATAGCGCACGTTCTATCATTTGGAGTATTAAAACTCCCGTGACGTCTCTCGCGGCGGTTGGAAGTTGACAGAATGAAAAGCCCATAGCGAGATCACGTTCAGGGTAGAATGATACGCGCGAGCCAATGGCGCATGCTCACCATTGGCTTTACACATCGCATAAAACGAACATACATATAATTTTACTCTACCTATATACGAACTTATTCCACTTAACTATTGCAGCAATTCCTCACACCCACAATTCACTCTCATTTCGCTTTGTTCTTGACCATTACCCGCTTATAAATTAGTCTAACACACTGTAGCACTAGCATAGGCCAGTTATAAATGAAATTTTTCACTCTAATGATACTTTAGAATAAATGAAAAACGAAAGAGAAAAAAAATTTTTTATATCAGATATAAAGCTTCATCCAAAGCAGATGATAAAGCTTGAATATATAGTAGCATATAAAATTCCTTAAAAGATATAAATAATTTTTTTTCTCTTTCTCTTTTAGTATTAGTTATTTTTTTTTTTTTATCACAGCGAAAAACTCTCTCATCCATTGGAGCAGCTCATTTAGTATCCGCTTATGTATACGGACTTTCTTTTCTTCAGTGAATCTTTTCAAAACCGCTGTTTGTCATTCGTCAACCTTTGCACATTGTATCCATGTACATATGTGTATATTTATACATACGCATACATGTAAGTATATGTATTTCTATTTTGTAGAGTATATAATTATTTATATTTTAGTGACTTGAACTGTAGTTGTTTTTCCTTCACATGTGCAGGAGCGTGTTAGCCGTATAATGTGAGATCTGAAAGCGGAGAAAAGAAAAGATAAGTGAGAGAAAAATAAATAAATAAGTAAATAAAATAAAATAAATAATGAAATCAAATAAAATGGCAAAAGTACGTTGAGAGAATTGTGCACAGGATATCGCTTTCGGCATTTGCTCTTCTTGTACAGACAGTGAAACTCGAGGTATATATCCAACAACTCACTCTCCGGGGAAATTTTAAACTCAACGTATATCCATCTACCACTCGCTCATTTTCTCCCTCATACTTTTAGCTCTCACTTTGCCCTCTGCATACTGATAAATTGCGCTTTTACATATATGTCCATGTTTAAATATGTATAAATATGTATATAAATATGTATTTTTATATTTATACGAGAAAATATTGTTTCTGAAACATTTTAGAAATGACAAAAATTAGTTGACAGCAAAAAGAAATATTATAAATATTATATTCGCAAATTAATATATATTAATTTATTAATTCAGCAATAGCTTTTAGGATAAAAGATGATTCATCACTGATTAAAACATAACATTGCAGCTAATAATTAATACATATAAATTTAAATAAATTCAAAATTTTAATAAATTAAATTAATTACAAATTCATATTCACTCTCTTCTATTCAACTTTGCCATTTATTTAAATTTAAATAAAATTATATATGAACTTCTCCAAAAATCTAATGATCTTATTAGAGAATAATATAAATAAACAAATAAACTAATTAATTACCAGCTCAAACGAGCAGTATGAACATTTTTTTGTTGATGCTACACATGAGATATCAAAGTTACAAATAATATTATATCTTGATGTTCGTTTCACGCTCAACATTTGTGTGCCATGACTTTTATTATTATTTCCATTATATATATATACATGGAGATATATAATGCGCTCTTATCTCTCACAGTGACTTGAGCCGCGCTTGCGAAAACAATCGGTGATATATTAGACGCAAGTCTATATGACACAAAGAACTTTTACCAAGAAAATAAAAAAAAAAAAAATAAAATGTGTTGGAAACGTTGACGAGAACGTATGAGTTGGGCGCGCGATGTAGAGCCCACTCAATCATTGATAAAATACGCGGGACTTTAAGGTGTATGCAGTACGGGGGACGTTACTTTGCCGTCATTCCACCGCGTCTCACCTTCGTTCACCCTCTGTTGTGCTTCTTCCTTTTTCAAGTTTAAATATTCATTGAGCTGTAAGCTCCCGCCATGGCGCATATCCGCAGACTTTCTTTACTCAGGCTTATACCCATTTTTACGACGTCATTCTTACACACCTCACGCCGCTTACTCTCCATTTATTCCACTTATTTATTTATATTCTTCCTGTTTCATTTTTTTTTTACTCACTTATTTTTTTTTTTTGTATTTTTTTTTTCTTCTTTTTCTTATCATTTGATGATAATTGGTCAAGTTTTAAACGTCTTCCGTCAGTCAATATCACCTGAAAGTTTCAATGAAAAAGTAAAATAAATTTTAAAAAAATAAAAAAACGTCATGATAATAAAGTTAAATAGAAGCGGCAAGTTAGCAACTATATATAATTCTACTTTAATACCAAGTTATCTCGGCGAAACAGGCCTTCAGCATCTTTCACAAAACTCTATACATATATATGTATATAAATAAATATATATATATATATGGAGAAATGTCTTTAAACCGCAAAATGTATCGTGTGATGTTTCTATCGATTGTGTTAAAGATCGTGCAGCTTTACGACAAACTCTTCTCGTATATATATGTATGAAAAAGGCAAGAGCTAGTCTTAACACACATTTAAGAAGAAAAAAAAATATATACACATGGACGTAAACGTATTTTATATCCTTAAAAGCATCAACCTCTTAGACCTCTCCAAGAAGCGTGTCTTTTACCCAACAGTAGCGTCGTATTTTCCCAAAGTTATTCCCGCGACGAGTAAGAGTGAATTACGTTTCACTGTTCACCAACGAAAAATTTCTCTTCAACTTTCGTTACAACCAACATTCTTCTTGTATTTATGTATGTATATATAAGACCTATAACAGAAAAAAATAGAAATAATAATGAGTAATAGAGAATAAAATAATATATAAACTCTTAACTGATGAATTTAATATTTTTTTTATTAGGAATTAGACGAATACGAAAAGTTATATTAATAAACTAGTTGATAGAAGTTATGAGATAATTTTTTATATATTTGTGCAAGATTTTTTATCATAAATAATTTTTTATATTCAGATGTGGATGAAAATAAATTTTTTATAGCTCAATGGAATTATTACTTGAAATACTTGAGGATTTTGATAAATTTAAGAGTGAATTATGCTCTACTTATGTATCAGTGTAAGCAGATTTAAAGATTTGTGAGTAAACATAATTTTCATTTGCTTTTTATAAAACTAAATTAGAAAGTTGCATGAACTTTTGTGCTTTATAGATTTATAAATTCTATTGAAAATAATAGTTGTTTTTCCAATATTTAGACATTAAATATTTTCTCTAGATTCTTGGAGATGTCTATTATTCTTCGGATACATATGATGTATCTAATATAATTTATAAAATATATTAGATAGCTCAAATGCATCATAGTGAAAATGGATTGGCACATACGTTCGTTAGACAGGGGCTGAATT
Organism: Microctonus aethiopoides; assembly: GCA_030347275.1. Classification (NCBI taxonomy): domain Eukaryota; kingdom Metazoa; phylum Arthropoda; class Insecta; order Hymenoptera; family Braconidae; genus Microctonus; species Microctonus aethiopoides. The sequence continues at coordinate 7,063,787 of JAQQBS010001424.1, forward strand.
GAGTACATATATACATATACCTAACAGTATGTGCCTATTAGTAGAACCATTTTGCGTGTCAGAGCTCCGTAAACTCCCAAGGGCTATGATATGACGGCATATACGCTACCAGTCATTATTTATCACTGCGTTGATTGGTGAAACGTCAACAGGGGTTTGGTGAATGTGTATATACGTATACACATTAATAAACTGATAAATATAATATTACTTTTGGTAATCCTCGAAGAAATCTAAAATAAGAAAAAAAAAACAGAAATCATTTAAGATCATTTTTCTTATTTTGTTGCGAAATTGAATTAATAAATAAATAAAATTATTAACAGCTGATAAAGTGAAGATAAAGCGAAAGTTGGAATGAAGAAAAAATAAAAACGGATGAAGCATATCTTCCTTCTTCAGTCTCAAGTATCAGTAGTCACGCGACACTGTATTTTTCCTAATTTTCTCCCTTGTTTTATTCTCTATTTTCTTTTTTTTTAATATTCTTCGTGTTTTGTATATTGAACATGGGAGCGGTTATTAGTTGTGCATGCAATCGTTCAAATAAAATGTGGTTACATGTGGATATACATATAAATATGTATAATAGTTTCAACGTTAAAAATAAAAACCATATGCGTGACTAATTCATTTGAACACTTAGTCTTCATTTTAATTTTGAATATAAACGCAATGTTTTTTTGCTTCCATTAAATAAGAATATATCATTCTAGCAGTAGTTGGAATAAAGTTAGCCTGAACTTTGGAATAGAAGCGTAGGTGAATTTAATGAGGGGTTGAGAAAGTGAGAAACATTGGTACACGCAAAGGCTATTATAACACGAGACACATTACAATGGTATGAGACATCGAAACGTGTGGAAAAACGAAGGGAAAAATTCACGTGCCCAATAGAAAATTCCCCTGAGAGACAATAGATATCCTATATAATGTTTATAGATATATATGTGTATGTTTAGGTGGTAGGGAACCGGAGAAAAACGGCAAGTGAGCGGAAGAGAGGGTAATTATCTGTTTCTCAGGTCCATTACATCCGTGCAAGAGGTAAAAGGAAGGATGAGAGTGAAACTCCCTCGGGGTGGGTGAACGTGAGGGGAAATAAGAATGGGGCAACTGCCATTGCGGAAATTAATCCAACTTCTGTGTTCCTATTTACTCCAATTTGTGACAGCTAGAAAATAGATATACATAAAATTAAATAGTGAATGACAGTGAAATAATATAGTTACCTATGTTATAAAAGTCAATTATTCATTGAAACCATTTACAAAGTGGAGTTGATATTGAGAATCATTATCCTATTATCATCAAATATATAATACATAAAAATGCTTGCACATCTTTCCGGTTATTTTCGTTTTCAATGTCCTTTTTTTATCCGTCTTTTCTACACTCTTAACAAGACAATCGAGTTGGTGGACATAAGAGGCCAGTGCCGGAGATTGGACGCTGTCACCAAGCCAAGTATAACTATCCATTCTCATCAAGTACGTGCTTCTCAGTTTTAATGTCTCTTTGACCACGCAACGATTAACCTCTTTTTCCTTTATCTTCACGCGTTTCCTAAAACACAGTTTAATAAACTAATATAATAATTCTAAATCATATATTCATTGAAATAAAATAAACATAAATAATATTAATTTAACAAACTTTGAGTCTTGAAGTACGTCAGATAACCTCAAATCAACTTTTGATATTTTTCTTTCTCCAGAGCCCTTTGAGACATTTTATATAATAATGGCAGCCATGTTTGATTTAACCTCTATTTGACTTGTTCGACCTTTATTTAAGTAAAAAAATTATTTATATCTATAATATAAACAGACTGACGATTAGTTAGGTTACTTTAATAAAGTCAAATGTAACAGTATATATCTATAATGATAGTAAATATTGCATCTATATTGTGTTTATTCTGTTTGCTATAGAGTTCTTGGCGCAGCAACGGGTTATAACGTACGGAAGTGGGCCGGAAGTCTTCCTCAACTCTGATCGACAAAGTTCTACGTTGAAGAAAGTTAGTAGTGAAACTACGCGAGGGTACGTTGTAGATGTGTGTGAGTCGTCTCGACTCTCGCGCGCATTACACAAAGAAGAAAGAGTGAGAGATATATACACATAGAGTAAAGATAGAGGTTAGGATATACATAGTTAGTTGGCTCGATGGTCGCGCGAGCAGCATTGGACGACGACGACAACGACAACGAAGCTGCAGACGAATAATACATTTATATAAGGATGTCGACAACGTCAACGGAGGACGAAGAAGAGAAGAAGCTCCAGTGAAGCGCAAGAGACCAGAAACGTTAAACGAATAAGAATAAGAGAGATGGAAAATGAGACGAAGCTATATTGGTTTCGCGAACTCTAGTAACTTTAGCGTTAAGATGGGCTAACTTTGATAAGATATCAGTTTACCCTTACTCTCGATTGATTATCTTTCTTCTCCCTTTTGAATGTCCCGTGAGACTGGACTCTATATCACAAATGAACTATCATGTACATGATACATAACAGTATATATTTATTCATTTATTTTTACATAATGTCCACGATTTTTTGTCCATTGCAAAAGATGGAAAGAAAATTCTACTCCACACAGTGAAAAAAAGGTTACCTAAAAAATTAATAAGGTTTTGAATAATAAAATATTAATAAAACTGAAACTACTACATATAAACAAAATTAACTATCATAAAATATTTTATATACATAAATCTATTATCTTTTTATTAAAGATAAGTACTTATAACTCACACGAAAATATTTTTTTTCAGAAATCAGGAAACCGCCATTTTGTCATATTCTACATAACCTGATCAAAAAGAATAAAAATTAAACCGACATATACATAGCTATATATATGCAGTGTACATATGTATGATACATACTATTCAATTGTTACGAGTGTGTTATTAATATGCTGAATTTACCGGTGTGTTGTACATATGATTTAACGATGCAACTCAACCTCAATATCCTTTCATGACTGTGGTATAACTATAATCATATATAGTGGGATTGTCAGACGCTTCGGGTAGTTTAATTGCAAAACGTGGAAATAGTCTACATGTGGTAGCATCGGATATAATAAAATGATGATGGCTTAATATGCTGTATTAATGTATGTAGATGCACTCAAGTGCAAAAGTATTATTTTGTTAATAGTTATATGTATGTTTATTGTACGTGGTTGTAGATGTTGGTGATAAGAGAACAAATTTGTGTGAAAGCAAATGGAGAGACTTGTCGTTGAGAACTAAGCGAAGTTACACACAGTTAGATGTGGTACAAAACTTTTCAATGTACTTATATATAAGCCAAAGGGTCCAGAGAGAGAGATAAATATATTTATATATACATATATAAAGTGAGTGTAGTGGTCATCTGGGAATTCGAATATCAAACTATCTAGTACACTTCGAATACATCCCACTGTGTTCACTTGGATCCAATTACTTACTAAAGGATACACTGTATACTTGTATGGATTTGCCCAATTTGACTTTGATGTAACTTCAATTACAAATCGTCTCTTGAATGTATCAACTTTATTTCATTTCAATTTATATATCTAGACTTTGGATTTGAATTTATAACTGTGTGAATGGTAATGTAGAAGTTTCTTTGTTCATGTTCAATTTATATTTCATTTTTTTATAAATTAAGATTGGATAAAATTATAATTATTTGAAGATATTTAATTACATGCATAAATATTTTTTTTTGTTTCAGTGTTGAATTTTATCGAGTTTTTGTGGAGATTTTTGTAACGATTGGTCTTGTTGATCACTTTGTTACCAACATTTGATAGTAATATCATTATCATGAGATAATATGCCGATGAAATTACATTTTTTGTACATCAACTTCGTGATTGTTGGTGCATTACTAACAAGTACATCAAATTAGGACGAGTATATAACCTGTATAACCAACTTCAGTTGGCTTTATCCTTAACTGTGAAGTATGAGCCATGAGGAATCCTCAACTCGCTGAACTCTGGTTACATTAATTTGAAAAGTCTCCTAATGGGCGATGAAAAAAATTGTTACAAATTAACCGAAAAACACATTACTAGTAATTATATTTAGATATTTTTTAAAACTCCGGAAATAACGTCATTATTGCTGCGTCTGCGCATAACTTTTCTCGAAAAAAAAATATATTTGAAAAATTAATATCAAATTTCTTATTTTTATTATTAATAAATAAAACTCTCACAAGTATTATAATTAATCTTAAGATCAATCAAAAACAAAATACAATAGATTGTTAATACTTTTAATTTATTAATAATATAATGATAATTTGATATATTACTTGCATTACTGCAGGGATTCAATCATTCATAAACACTGATAAACACGTGTTGAAAACACTGAAATAAATATCAAACATTTTTCTCCAAGATTACGATTACCTATAATAATTAGAGGTAAGATTATTATAACAATTCTGATAATGATATTTAATCGTTGAACTAAAGTTAATACCTTATTATATTTGTTATTAATTAATAATTTGTATTCACAGTATTGATAAAAAAATTTATATACTTTCATCATGTTTAACCTATATTCGCCTGATATTTCGTGTACATAACCTCAAACTTAGATTGGATTGAAAAAACGTAAATATTTTATTATTAAAGATGCCTGAAGCAGATAGTCCACCAAGACCGGAGATGGACGACGAAGAGGATTTTGATGAAGAGGAAATGATTTATGTTGGAGATGCTGATGAAGTGATTGAGGAACTAGAAGCCGAAAATGATTATGAAATGATGGACGAAGATGCTGTTGCAATAGACGATGCAATCACAGTGTTCAGCAAACATGAAAGTAATAGAGATAATTCATTTTTATGTATAATCACTGGTTAATATGTGTAATATAATGTAATTTATAGGTTATACATGCTGATTATTAAAAATGAGCTGTAAACGTGATGAATAAATTTGATTTCAGAGTCGGTTTTTTGTGGATCATTGACCAATGATGGAAAAATAGCAGTTACTGGTGGGGAAGACGATGTGGCATATTTGTGGGACACATTGTCAGGAGAAATTATTCACAAATGTACTGGACATGAGGATAGTGTTTTTTTTGCTGAATTTAATCATGATTTCACGTATTTGGCAACTGGTGATATGAAGGGTATTATCAAAGTATGGAGAATGCGTGACAAAGCTATTATATGGGATTATAATATAGGAGATGCGAGTGTAAGTAAATAAATAAAATGTCGTTCAATTAATATAATTTTATGATATCAATTATTATTATTTATATGATTATTTATATTTTTTTTCTTTTTATAGTGGATGAGATGGCATAATTTAGCTAATGTTTTATTTGCTGGTAGTGTAGAGGGTGAAATATATATGTGGAAAATTCCTAGTGGAGAATGTAAAGTTTTTCAAGGTTATGGACAGAAGAGTGAAGCTGCTACTGTGATAACTGACGGTATAACTTTTTAAAATTATTAACAATCATTTAAATTAACATTTTTATCATATTCATTTGATGAGTTAACAATTTGTTATTTTTTTTTTTGTAGGTAAAAAATTAATTGCAGGTTATGAAGATGGAACAATTCGTGTTTTGGATTTGAAAGAAGGCACAGTTCAAGTGACAATTTCTGCAGCACATTCCGAGAGTATTACATCTTTAGATTGTCAATCAGACGGTAAATTAATAGCATCAGCAGCACTTGATGGAAAAACTGTACTCAGCACAGTACAAACTGGAAAAATAGTGGCGATATTACAAAATTTACAGGAAAATAAATCAAATAATTCAGATACAAATGCCGAAGAGAGTAATGATGAACTTGAGAATAAAAATTATACTGAGGCTGTGGCATTTTGTAAAGATCCTGAACTCCATATGGTAGTGAGTGGAACTATTCGCGGTGAAATATTTATTTGGGACACTGTGAAACAAGCAATTAGACACAAAATAGTCCAAGAGGGTGGCGTAAGCAAACTCATATGGAAAGGAATAACTCCATTTATATGTTCAGCTGGATTGGATGGTGTTTTAAGATGTTATGATGCACGAACTGCTGAATGTTGCAAAACATGTTGTGGTCATTCCAATTATATTTTAGATGTTTCAATCTCAAAGTAAGTTTTCGTTTCTTTTTTATTTTATTTGTTTAATTAGTTTAAATAATATATATTAACCTTTGTAATCATTGATATTATTTTATTAGGAATTCTGAAAAAATTTTAACGACATCTGACGATTCCACTGCACGAATTTTTGACATATCTGATTGTCAATGAAACAAAATAATTTAGGTAAATAATGAAATAAATAACATTATGATAATTATAAAAAATATTTATATTTAATTATATCAATTAATGAGACATAATTGTTTATATAAATTTGACATTTTCATTTATTGAACGAATAGAAAATTATAAAATTAATTATTTTTCTAATATTTTATCACTGTACCATTTTGTATCTAATTCATATTGAGTTGATTTCCAGGTAAAATGTGTAGGATTTAAATTTTCACCATTTTCAAATTTAAATGAATTACTAAATTCTATAGCAAGTTTTGATCTTACTAAACCAATACCACCAATAATTTCTGGCGCTGGATGATAAACTCGACCTGTAAGAATACTCATACACAATTTATTTGGTTGGAATGGAAAAACAAGTAATTCTCCAGCATGACCATAACTAAATAAATTTTGTTGACCAACATTTTTATTATTATTATCATTAATTTCAAGCACGTGTGTGAAAACTATGGGCAAATCATCGCAACGTACGTAATTACGTTCCCTACCACACAGTGATAGATATGGAAAATCATTGGTATATCGATTTGTCTCATTTCGCCTTAGTCGATTGAAAAAAAATGCCAAGAATTTTTTTTCTGAAACATTTATTCATACACATATAACTAGACATTAAATTACCAAATACCAGCTTTAAATTCTCACGAGTGGATATATATCGTGTGGAATGAAATCAACATCGAGTTGAAGGACACATTTGATGGTAAAATTTTATACGAAGAAAAAATATCTCTATGATTAAATTCATTTTGATGATCAGTAATTCAACAAATAATATTTACCTTTGAAACATGATGTAAAGTTTTTTATTCGTGCATCATCTAAAAATAACTGCAATCATATATATAAATTTGCATTATTCAAAAACATCAAGTGAATATTTCCTCAATAGATAATATACAATGAATAGATTCATTGAGAATTATAAACAAATGAAATGTATTTACCATTCCTTGATGATCAATGTAGTAAAAATATTCACGTGTACGTGGTTGTGGTGATTGTCCTTGTACATATTCAACATAATATCGTACACCAGGTATTTGAATAACAGATCGTAAATGTTTTTGTATAAGCGTGGGCAACATTTTATTATTATTACTATTATTCGCCCACATTCTTCCAGAGAAAGGTCGAAACTTATATCAACTGATTATTATCGATTGATAGAAAATTCATCATAATCTTAAACATTAGATATACATATTATGTCACAAATAATAATAATACTAGCCTTTACATAAATATATATATAATTATACTCTGCATCAAATTATTGCAAATGTAAATTGTTGCAGTGATAAAATGACAAATATCCTTTTTAGGTTAGGGCATAATGAACATAAAGGATGCAATAATTCCATTAATAATGTAGAATTTTATGCCTTTCTTTGGTAAGATTGAGAAAAAAACAATATTTTATATTTTTTGTTATATATGTACACATATGTATGTATATATATAACATTCTGATGATACATAAAAAAAAAATTGTTTAATGTCTCGAGGCGACACCAAGTGGTGAAAATGTAAAGTTTTGAACTTGAACGCATGCGCATTTCAATAACTCGAAAGTCGCAGCGCACGCATACAATTTCATATTTAAAACATTTATATTCACATATATACACACAAGGGTTTCACACAAATGGATTTCGATATATTTCTCAACGTCACACTCGCAGCGACTTCGCGCTACCCACGAATGGACAGATAGATTCAAGAGAAATGAGATGCAACAACGAAAAGAAGGACATTTAATTATTAAAAAAAGAGTTTGTCATATATTTCAAGTGTATTTGGAGGACACAGCTTTGTTTTAAAGTGTCCTCAGTGCCATCATGCTTTATTATCGCTATTATTATTGCTTATTAAATTAATATTGATGATAATTCATGTATTTATATTTCATTAATGATAATGTTTCGACCGTACTTGACCATCAAAGAAAAATTCTTCGTCTGCAGACTCAATGCTCGTTTTATTATTTGTTATAAATAAAATTTGGGTATCACGCAATTATTATACTAAATTATAATGGCTACATCAACAAAAAAATCCTGGAAACTTCGTGAGTAATAAGTCAATGACTCCATTTACATTTATTTTAGTCACCATATTTGTTTTTTTTTTTCCTAATTTTTAATTTACTATTTTTGGGAATATAATTTATAACCTAAATTAATTAAAGTCAAATTTAATTACGATAGTATAAATGTTTATATTAAATATATATTTCATTTATTTTCAGAGGACTTTACTGCTCACACATCAAATGTAAATTGTTTAGCACTTGGTCACAAATCAGGTAGAGTTTTAGTAACTGGAGGTGATGACAAAAAAGTTAACCTATGGGCGGTTGGAAAGCAAAATTGTATAATGAGTTTAAGTGGACATACAACACCAATTGAATGCGTTAAATTTGGACAAACTGAAGATCTTGTGTGTGCTGGTTCACAAACTGGTGCACTGAAAATATGGGATTTGGAACATGCTAAACTTGCTAGAACATTAACTGGTCATAAAGCTGGTATTCGATGTATGGACTTTCATCCTTATGGTGAATTATTATCGTCTGGTAGTTTAGATACTGGAATTAAATTGTGGGATATACGAAGAAAAGGATGTATATTTACTTACAAAGGTCATGATGAAACAGTAAATAGTTTAAAATTCAGTCCAGATGGTCAATGGATTGCTAGTGCAGGCGAAGAAGGAATGGTGAAGGTGTGTGTGTGTTTATGTATCATTGAATTATATTTTTATTTGTAGGTTATGATTAATTAATATTTTTTTTTTTGTTTATACAGTTGTGGGATTTGAGAGCAGGACGACAATTACGTGAATTTTCGGAACACAAAAGAGCTGCCACAACTGTAGAATTTCATCCACATGAATTTTTACTTGTTAGTGGTAGCATGGATCGTACTGTACACTTTTGGGACTTGGAATCATTTCAATTGGTATCATCGACTGAACCAAATTTAACAGCAATTAGATGTTTGCACTTTAGTCAAGGTGGTGAATGTTTATTTGCCGGTAGTCAAGATTTATTGAAAGTACATTGTTGGGAACCAGCACGTACATTAGACACTGTAACAACTGGTTGGGGAAAAATACAAGATATGGCAATTGCCCAAAGTCAATTAATTGCTGCGAGTTCTAGTGGAACAAATGTTGTACTATTTGTTTGTGATTTGAAAAAAATAGCGCCATTTACAAATTTTTCACAATCAACATCGCCATTTACGCATGGTAATCCAACGCGACGAAGTTTTACAAAAGAAAGCATCAAAAAACTCAAGTAAATTTTATTTTATTTTAAATTTATCTATTTATTTATTTCATCTCGTAATTAAATATTAATTCTTTATCATTTTTTTATATTATATATTTCATAATTATTCACAGAGTAAACGTTAAAACGACGATAGAGGAAGGTGATAAATCGGGAACTGATGCAGAAGACGATATGACACATGTAAAGATAACAAAATTATCAGACTCGCGTGATATTTTTCAACCACATCGTTCATGTGAGTAAAATCAAATTTCATTCATCAACATTTTTTCTTTGTGCATACATAACAGCTATGTTCGTTAATGTAAAAACATTGATATTATTATCTAATCAACCTGAATGTTTTTTTGTTTTTCGTAACTGTTTGTGAATGAGCATGATGTGCACGCTATGTTTCAGTGTGCCGCACACCACCACCAGAACCTGAGGCTTTTCCAGAGCCTCAAGATATAGGTAAGTTTTGTGTTGTGTGTTATCAATTAAAAACCCATTTAGATTAATTTTTTACTTTATATTTTCATTTATCATATTGATATTTTAACTTTTAATGGATTTATTTTTATTAAATATAAAATAATATTTCTTTCAGATCCTACTCAACCGCAAATAATACAAAATATCACTACCTCAATCACAAATTTGAGCACCAACGAAATAAATAATTCCGAGGAAAATATATCACCAACGCCATCAACACAATCATCATCACCACCTTCACAATCATCAACATTATTTACAAAACCCGTGTCAGTACGTGGCAATCATATTAAATCATCACCGCCAGTTCAACGACACGTTATAAGTTCAAGCAGTCAAATAAAAGCGAGCTTACAATCAACAAATAATAGCGCAGGAAAAAATGCAAAAAATTTTGCACAAATACCACCGTTACGTCACAGTATAACGCCGATAATTGGTAAAAAATCATTGACAAATAATTCAATGACACAACCAATGGGACCGCAAAGATCAAATTCAACACTAATGTCGCGAGTTGCTCCAATGGCTGCTGTGTCACCAGTAATGGGCGATAGTAAAACAAAAGCACGTGCGCCAAGTCCTGATTCACCAAAGCATTTTTTAAAACGACAAAGCAGCTGTCGTGAAGGTAGCGAGCACGGTTATGAAAGCGATTTTCCAGTTAAAATAAATACAAACATAAAACATAGTCCATCAGATCCGGCATTGAATAGGCCTAATACTGGACAGACACGTTCAAATTCAATGTCAGCACGTAATTTTATAAATTCAGGACCATTGTCAGCGCGAAATTTAGCGGTAAATAAAAAAAATAATCGCGCACAAGTACCGCCAAATCCAAAAGTTGAAATGAGAATACCGCAATTGAGGCCAGCTGTTGATCCAATTGATAAAGATGATTTTGTGCCAATGCTATCGGATAAACCAATTGGTCTTGATGTTGATGATTTTTTACCAAACAGTTATGCTGGATCCACAAGACTTGGATGCAATCAAGGGATGGCTGAGATGTCAGAAGCTGAAGTTATAAATAGTATAATGAGAGGCCACGATTCAATGATGGTTGTATTGACAAATCGTCAAAGATCATTGCAAATTATTTATTCTCTGTGGCATAATAAAGATATTAAATCAGCTATTGACTCGGCTGTTGTTATGAATGATCAATCAGTGATTGTTGACCTTCTCGGTGTTCTCAATTTAAAACCGTAAGAATTGTAATTTATAATTCAATAATTAACATATTAAATTATGCATTCTTAATTTTCTCTTTTATTAAAATTTTAATTCATTTATTTATATTTTTATTTCAGAACAATGTGGAATTTAGATATGTGCAATTCATTTCTCAGGCCCATTGCTGAATTGCTGCAGAGTAAATACGAAATGTAAGTGAAAATTATTTCATAACGTCGAGTAATTTTACAAAAAATATTTTATCTCAGCGTGAATTTTTTTTTTTTTTATTTTTAATTTTAAAACTTGATTTATTCCGCGTGTATTCATGACGACAACAATGACGACGTTGAATGACTTGGAAGTTACGAGACCACGAAAGGCCGAGGTGCATCCTACAGCGGTTTTGCGGTTGCATTTAAAGCCACAGATTTCATTTTATTTTTTATTTTCATTTTGTTTCTTTGGTTTATTGCTTCTCATCTCTCATCTCTCAGTTGATGTTCACAGACAAAGAGAAAGTCTCGAGTTCGCCAAAAATTTTACAGCTACGCTTGGTTTATCTTGTGCTGCAGTGTTTCACACCGATGATAGAGAGAAATTAAATTAAAATACAGGTTATGAAGGAGAAGAATAATAAAAAAAAAATTAATAATACTTTCCCTATTTACGTTCGATGCATAGCCTGTGTTTCATATGTATATTAAAGAAACAAGAGGGATTATCTACATACAATTGCACTGACCATTTTTTTTTTCACAACTATAATCTGATGACTGACGTGAAGCGTTCGAGAAAATTTATTCCATCTCGTTCCCCTGGTTCTCATTCTCTCTTTTAGTAAAAGAAAAAAATAATGATAATAGAATTGAAAAAAAAAAAAACCTTCGGTACTTGTTTTGAATATAAAATTCTCTGTCGATTATTCCACGTATGGGAAAAGCTAATTTACCAACCTAACCCATCGCGGATCAAATATTCACTAGAAGGGTTGATGCTAAATTAGCCAAGACAATAAGAGACACAGTCGGCAGATGCAAATTTGTGTGTGCCGGAGATTTTCATGTCGTGTGCGCACACCATTGTCTGTTGCTCCTCTATTTTTGTGTCTCTTTATATTTATATGTATTATATGTTCAGTTTCAATTTTTTTAAAGGGTCCACAAGTCGCGCACATATGTCCATGGCTCTTTGATTCTTTATGAAGTTTAAAAATCTTTTTTATTCTTGAAATTTCTATAGGATAGAAAATATCTAAGCCACGTGTGTGATGATTTAGTCTCTTCAAATGACAAATTTCTCAAATTGTCATCTCATGTATCAATGTTGTAAATAATTTATTTTTTATATTTAATTGTGGAGTAAATTATAAAAATTTATTTTTGCATGTTTTTTTTTTTTTTTATAAAGACAACAGAGTTTTTAATAGGGTGAGTTCAATAATTAGCCAATTATTTTATGCTCAGTCACAAGCTGTTACAACTGCGCTGACCTGTCGCAAATAAACTGACGTTTCCTTTCTTCATTCATTTTTCTTTTACATGTCACGAACGCACTTGAACTCCTTTTTTTTTTTTTCTGTTTGTAATTGTGTAATACTTTTATTCATCATCTAAGGTCATCAATTATCGGTTTCACGCCTAATAAACATAAAATATTTATTATTAACTTGTTATATTTACTATAAATATCAAATTATAATTATTTCTTTTATAATTTTTTTTTTTACAATTTCTTTTTGTATTTATGTTGTCTGTCGAGTAACATCCGGCTCATTTGTGACTCAGCCATGCTGAAAATTAGTCCTTTTATCATTACCTACACTTAAACGTCAATCAAACCACAACACCAACTAGAATTACCTCGGAATATCCAAAATAATGCGCCATAAAAGTGAATTTTACTGTACAATAATTACCACACGCTCAACAGCTGTCATCAAACAAAAAAGCAAAAAAAAAAAAGGAACTCACTTTTATCTAAATAACAATTTCATATATGTATTATTTATTCCCAAAGATTCTTTTTTCTTTTATTTTCTTAATTACCCTCCAGATAAATTACAAACAAAATTGTTGAATATACAATTAATAATTAATATTACTTATTATGACAACGTGTAATGATCAATTTTCATTCGTTAAATCATCACAATATGTAAACATTTTAATATTCTCAAATGACTTGTACGAAAAAGCCTTTTGTCAAGTTTGCATAACCTACTTGTACATATATTTTCATGGTTCATTCGTCACGGTGTCAATTCCTAACCCCAAAAACTCCGTGAGAAAAAAAATATTGTACACAGTATTTATATTTATGAATAACTTAATTTATTTCTGTCCGCCCATCTCTCTGCCTTCATTTTAATGTATATGTCTCTATCATCATTGACAAAAGATTATTTTATTTACTTATTCATTTGTTTCAGATGAATTAATTAATCATATTCAAGATATTCATGGAATTGAATTTTTATAATGAATATAGGTTATGTTTGAGAAAAATCAAAAATATTATTTACAATTTACGATGGAATAATGCAGAAAAATATATAACATTTTATATTATATATATGAATGTGTATCGAACATGAATTCATGACAGCAATTTGGATTCGTCACAGCGATTTAGGAATGGAGAAAAAAACCCTCACACGCCCTGATGCCTCTAAACCCTTTATCGGTGGTTAAAATTCGAGCGCACCGAATTTTACCTCGTACATTCGCGTGTCTACATTCATTGTTATTTATTAGTATCGTTACATCGTTTGCAATAAAAGAGATTTCAAGCTGGAAATATAAAAGGCGTGTAGCACAGTGGGTGTCATTGCAATTGCAATGGATTACACATATCAAATATATTTAAAGCGAAACGGAATTTATTTTTTTTTTCTCTCTCTAACTGATCAATAAATTTTTTTTTTTTATTAAATTTCTTTAGTTTTTATATTGTAAATATAGTAAGGAATTAATTATTATATATACATATTGTATATTTTTAACTTTCAAATTAAGATGATATTTAAATTGTTGATTTGTGTCGTTTTTAAATTTTGAAAAAAAAAATATTTGTTAAATATAATTAATACATTGAGCGAGGCGAATTATTCTGCATAGGAATTGAAAATGTTTATTAAAATATGAAAGAGAAATTTTTGAAAAGAAGAAAACACTTTGTTAAATATGTCACTATGCCACAGTGTCACAAGATGATTAACATACTTTTTTGTAAATTAAATTAATACATCGGATATAATTGGGTTAATATTAATTATTTCAGATTAAAACAATTATATATTCAAAAATTCTCTTCGTATATTAATTACAAGAGATGAAAAATTAGAAAATAAATTAAATACTAAAATTCTTGTTTGTTTATTTGTTCAGGTATGTAACGGTCGGTTGCACAGCATTGAAATTAATCCTGCGGAACTTTGCCCCGGTGATCAAGTCGAATGTCGAAGCACCATTGCACACAATCGGCGTGGACGTTTCCCGTGAAGAAAGGTAAAATTAAATTAATTTATTACTTCTTTGCAATTCATTAACCCAATATTAATTCCTCATCAACATTTAACTCAATTAATCAATTTAATAAATTTATATATTAATTTAATTTAATTAATTTTATTTTTTTACTTTTCTACGTATTATGATTCTTTATTTTTCTATTTTAATTATTTATTTATAGATATCATAAATGTCTGGCGTGTTATGAAAAGTTGGAAGCTATGCGTGGTTTAATACAGAAGAAACAATCAAGTGCGGGTCAAGTTGGTTCATTCTTCCGTGAGATTAATGTGTTGATGAATACATTAGTGTGACCGCGGCGTTTACATGCCGTTGTAATACCGGTGCTACGTGAAACTTCCATAAAGTGTAAAAAATGTCAATTACACAGACTTGAGACTGAGGTATAAAAAAGAAAAAAAAAATGTTTAAATATAAATATTTAATAATCAACTGGCCTCACAACTTGCCCGGCTAGTCCTTCCTTGCACTATAGAGAAAGTGAAAGAGAAAGAATAAATAATAAATAAATTAAAATACAAAATATAAAGACATGTATAATGAATGTGACAATTTTAATTATTATGAGTAAAGCATAAACAAATAATTTTATTTAATAACTACATTTATATGTGAAATGGTGAATGAATTTTTTTTTTTAATTGCAAACTTGTGTTAAAGTCATCGTTTCAATAATTGCCATAAAAATCGATGATAATCAAGTGGTAGAGATAAAATTTTATTAATATCTGTATATAATTTTTATCTGTTTTTGTTTTCATTAGTTAAATATATATATATATTTTTTGTTTGTTTTTGGTAGATAAATTTGTGCTCGACCAATATGTAACATTTATTAATTAATTATTTTTATTGTATTTCATTATCGTGATACATGTCATAAGCTCAAAGTGAGGTTAGAAATAATTATCGTGAGGGCACAATAGTATATTTGTAATAAAGTTCATTATTAAAAAATTTTAACGAAGGTAATGGTGAAAAAATATACATATGTATTTGTATATATGTGTATTATAGATATAAATATAAACATATGTATTTTATAAGGCGTTGAAGCATTTATCGGCTCAATGCGCGCATTCAATTTTGCATATATTAATATTTAATATCAAATAATAAACAATTCAGTGAGATCATTATCACTATTTAATAACTAAAACAAAAATACAAAGACATTTTTTTAAGTCGAAATATATTCATGATTGTATTTTTGCAAGGAGGATTAATCTGATGAACATATAGTAGTGGAGGGAAAAAAAAAAAAAGTAATGAACAAATTTTATATCGATGAATAGAAAAAAACAAAAATGCCTGTACAAGATATTGTGTGTGAAAATATTTTTTGAAAAATTGGAAAATGTCAATGGGGAACAAGACAAATGAAAATAATAATTGATAAATATTAATGGAATAAGAGGAAAAAAAAAAGGTGTGAAATGACAATGAATAAAAAATTGTTTATTTCACAAAAAAGTGATGAAAAAAAAAATTATTACTTTGATAGATCTTTTTTCTTTTTGATTTTACAATTCCAGTTTCACACAATGGAGTGCGACGAATCGATCGTTTCTCAAGTGAAACGATGACCCAATATCACGCATTGAACATTACTTTGCTTTGTATATATATATCTATAAATATATTCTCAATACTTTCTCATTACTTTTTTCCTCAAGCGATGAAGCATGATTGAAGTTCTCATTCATTTCTATATAATATCTCCTTGTGAGTTTATTAAAAAAGAGAATAAAAAAACGTAATTTCATCGTGCTTTTGAAGAAATGAAATAAATCAGCATGCTATATGTATTATATACATTCAGCTGAGCATATAAATATATAATAACTACATAAAATAGACACAAATTAAAAGAAAATAATTGTTTTAATGAATATTTAAAAACAAAATTAATCAATTACGTTTAATATGATATTCTTAGATTAAAAATTTTTTAAAAAAACTAAAAATTAATAATATTCCACAATGCTAAAATAATTGATAATTAAATGTTGCAAGAAAACAAAATGATAATAAAAACAAGATAAAAATGCAATAAAAAAAAGTGTAAGTGAGCTCGTTAACAATCCGTCCATTAAATGAAATAAATTAATGTAAAAAAGAGCATAAATGAATGAAAAATAGAAGTTTGCATGTACTTAAATAATTTATTTGCTTGATGTTTAATTTTTGTTTCCTTTATTTATCATGCAATTGATAAATTATCTGTTATACAATTTTATAATGCATGAAAAAACAAAACAACCTATGTAATAGTTAACTAATTTGTTTTATTTAATTGTTTACGATTGTTTTTAATAGTTGACAAGTTTTATTTGTTCAAATACTCCAGATTTCATAACCTCAAAGACTGTGTAAATCTTTCGTCTTCAAAAATTGTTTTTCATTTATGTATATCATGCCACGATATTTTTCAATTAAATTTCAAGTTTGTTTTATAAATAATATTTCCAAATTCATTTTTATATTTAATGTGTGCATAAGATTGTATGTTTGCGTATAGAAATAGAAAAAAAAATAGAATGAAGATATCAATATCAAAACTTGTTCGTTTTCTTTGATTACAACAAAAGCAATTATTGTACATGTTAATTAATATAAATAAGAATATTTATATACATAATTGATGAAATATTGGCCTTTGTTAATGATCTTTTTCTTCAAATTTATAAATTTCTCTGTACTATTTTCTTTTTTTCTTATTCTTTCTGCATTAATTACGATTTATAAATATTTCATATCTTCTTTCTTCACTCGTATCGGGCATGTCTTTTTTTACAAGCTTGTCAAATGGCATTAATAAAGTTAACAATAATTATGACGATAATATAATGACAATGTTAAATACAATTTAATTACTTCCATAAGAATTTAGTTCTCTCAAAAAAAAAACCAAGCAATTGTAAAAAAAAATTAATACAAAAAAAAAGAATAATGAACATAAAAAAAAATATAAATACAAATTTAATTTCGTTATCAACTATACAAATAGATTTATTTTTATATAAAAATAATTCTCAATCCTATCCTGTATTTCTATTATAAATATCTCTCGTCATCCATCAACAATTTTCATTACAAAATATGTACAAAAAATTGGGGAAAAAAATAAAAATGCAATGCAATCTACGTAAAAAGAAGAATATATTCAATCAGATCGAGATGTATTTATTTATTTATCTCGACTTATGTAGTTATATGTGATAAAAAAAAAAAAGAACGAGCTTATATAACCGAATAAATATCATGATTGACGACGAAACGAACATGCAATCGATCTCGATTATGTCGCGATAGAGCATGAAAGAAATATAAGTATATATAAATATATATAATATACATATAGTTGATTTTAATCCGTGAAATATCGCGAGCATATAAAACATAAAAAACATTTGATATGTACGCGTGCCCAATGTTTACCCACGCGATTTCGTATTCATAGGATTATATAAGGTTATGCACAAAGGGTGTGACAGACATTTTATGTATTAGATACATAATATATATAAATACACATATACATATACATATACATATCCATATAATAACCCTTTGTGTATTTGGTGCATTGAACGAAACATCATTTGTGATTATATTTCTTTTTGAAATCGCCATATTGAAAAAGTGAACAACTTCATGTTACATGATTAATATTTTATTGCAGATTGATAACAGGTATTTGTTTATCGCTTGCAGTGATCAATTGTTCTTAAATGATCTTTTGAAATTACATCAGACATTTTATAATTCAATTTGTTTCAAATATTTCAGATAAATTCAACTCTTGATCCATCAAATTCATCGCAATAGTGTATAAGTGAGGTTAGGTGCAGTGATTATGTCAATGAGGATTGAATGACAAAGTATAGAATATAAAAAAAAAGCTTTTATTAATTTTATATAGATACAAACATGTATGTATATGTATAATATGTATTTGTTTCTTATTATTTACGCTATATTTATTTTTCTCTTGTCGGTAGGTCGATATAAATGTATAAGTGCATATAAGTGAATATAGCCGCGGTTGAATTATTCTTCCTCTGTGTTGTGACGGAGAGATAAGTTAAGTTCGTTCTTGTCATCACCTCGAGCGACAAAAATACTGTTTTCTCACAAAACGCGGGAACAATAGCACCGACAACAAATACATTGGGATACTTACGATGCAACGACACGAAAACGAAGATGCAGCGAGCGATTTTGTTTGGCGAGTGAGTGAGATGAATGAAAGAATATATAAGCAAAGTGAATGAGAAAGAAGAAAATGCCTGAGGACGCAATGAAGAGATCGAATAAGAAGAAGAGACTACTTTTACCTTACATAAGCGGATTATCCCAACAAACTACTGAGAAACCGATACTCAGCTATACAGAAAATTTACCTCTTATAATCTATCGCTTTTCACTCTGTTCTTTTTCTTCCTCATCGTTTTCTTCTATTGCATTTTTTTTTTCTTTTTTCATTTCTTAAATAACGTTTATGTATAATCGCTATCTTTGCTTCATCTCCTTGTAAGTATAACAATAATTTCTATTCCTTTTTTTTTTTTTAAATTGTGTTTTTTTTTTTTAGGTAAAATATTCCTTGTGAATGTCTGTGGATTAAATATGGAGAAAAAAAAGACAATATGGATAAACAATATTTGCTTTAGGTATATTAATATCTACATATAAATATAGAATTATTTATGAAATTATTTATTTTTTATTTTATTATTTGAGGTTAACCATTGATGTACGATACTAATTAAATTTGCGTTTGAAATTAATTAATTCATAACTGAATTTGATATGTATAGTTAGCAATTTTGATTATTAACTTTCTCGAAAAAGATGACATCAATTTACAAAGTTTAATGTCATTATTAAACTTATTATTCAAGAATTGAAACATTAATTTTAATTAATTCATCATAGAACAACTTTTAAATTTAAAAAATCATATTCTAACCTCAAATTTTTCATACATTTCAGACAATATACTCACAAATAAAATGGTAAAGAAAATTCCTCGAAGTTTGAAGAATATAAACCAATAAAATCAAAGTCTGCAACGACTTTAAACAACAAACTGAATATGGTGGATGTGATTTAATCCACTCTACCGTAAATTATTAATATTCCCGGATGGACATAAAAGAAAAAAGTCCCAGCATGATTGGTAGACATATAGAAAATTCGCCCTGGGTGCTGCAATGTCCTCAATATTCTCTTATATATGACCATAGCTATATAATTCCCCTCTCGCAATCCGATTGGCTAATTATACATTCACTATATAGCTACATCAGAGGGAGAATAAAATTCCAGACGATAGTATGTATGATCACGTACATGTGTGTATGTTTAATCGTGACATGGGGCGGATTTTAAAGCAATCTGATTGGTCGATGTAGGGGATGAATACACCATTATATCCCACCTCTTTGACTGTACGCACCAACGCGCAGGGTGGGTTTGTGCGCATATTCACCCCAACGAAACAGCAGCTTTTTCGCAAAGGGGATGTATCGTATTACTCGTGAGGGGAAATCAATGTATATACACATTCATATTCCAAGGGGATTTCTATGGGCGGCGACGTGAAACGAAAAATAGAAGGAAAAAAAAAAAAGAAAAGAGAATAAGTAAAAAGGTCGAAGGGTGAAATAACAGGAAATATATTTATATAGGGAGCAAGGTGGGGCAAAGTGGCCTAAACTAAAAAATTATTAACAATACTTTTTATCTTTAAAATTCATCGTATTGAATTTTTTGTAAAGATTAGTTTGATGAGGTAGGATTTAGTTATTGTTTAGGATTTTATATTCATTATTATCTTATAATATTTGGATATTCTTTCATGTTAATTGAAAAATATTCAAAATTTTTATCTTAAATTTGAAATTAATAAATCTTTACAATTTTATAAGTAATAATATTTAAAAAAATCATCAAACTTAATCAAACTAATGCATATTTTCTTCGTAGAAATACTCTATTCAACTCTTTTTCTATTTTCAAATTCCTTTTTTTTAAACATATTATTTTATCCATTTATATTTTGTTTCATTTATCGATTTCTGTATTAATAATTTTTTTTTTAATTCCAGGTGCACAATTTAAAAATTCTGAAATAATTATCTATAAGTAACAGCAATATGAGACTAAATTATTTCACACAGAATAATAAATTCTTTAGTATAATAGACAAATATAAAAATAATGATACATAGAAAAAGAATTATAAATGTATATATCTATACACAAAATAAAGATGAGAATATATAATTCAAGAAGATCACGCACGCGCCAGATGGATGCCGAAGGCACTCAAGAAACACGTTCTTGTCTATACATGTTAACATACATATCCACTTTGACTTTGATAACTCCTGCACGATGCTTTTGCCACAATCATCCAGCTGACAGACAATATACATACATGCACACATATTTATATATGTCGTTATTATAATTGCTTATACACAATCGTATTAGTAAAGATATTGCAGTGAATGTCGCATCTCTATGTCTACAATCTATATAAAATGAATATTTAAAGGAGTCTTGAAGAAACTGATCGTCCGTTGGAGACCTTGCGTGTGCCTGCTTTATATTAAATTACTTGTATCGATATCAAATTATCCGGCATCTTGAATCGATATCACATAAAAAAAATACACGCTGTGGTGAAAGAAAAAAAGGATACATATTCAAATAAAAATTGAGATTATATCTCTTGTAGTAGAATGAATGAAAAAGAAATTGATATAAAAAAAAAATGTTGATTGGTAAAGAAATAATACAGGTGGATATATATCTAGAGTACATAATAATGCATGTGCATATAGAAACAAATTCGTTGAAGAGTGTAGTATAGCAGTATCGAACACGCGCAAGAAAAGAATAAAAGAAGAAAAAAAAAAATTGAAATAAAATAAAAACCGACTTTGTTATATCCGCGAGCGAACGATATTCTTTGTGTGGTTTTCTCTTCAACGTCAGCAGGATGATTGCCATTAGAATATATACATATTCTGTCTTATGTGTGCAGTATAAATATGAAGCTAGAGAGAAACTTGAAGAATATATGCCCAAGTAAAAAATAGAAAATATATATTTATATATTTTTCTTTTTTTTTTTTCAATGAAGAAATCAAAGTAACCGTGTAAAATTGAAACGAAGAAAAAATTTTTTTGAGAACGAACCCTCCTCCATGACGAATGCAATATATATATACAATTCACAATACTGTATCGTGAATTTTACAAAAGACATGCATAAACAGAAAAAATGTGAATGAGCAAAAGAAGAGGGATCTAAGTATAGTTAGTATGAAGACATACGTGAGCTGGGTTTGATGAAATGATTGGAAATATTTTTGTTGATGGTTATATATTGACAACAGCAAAAAGCACCAATAGAAAATAATTTCTAGAGTGTGAAAATAAACATCTGCATGTTATGTATATGTATATAATAATACGTATATGTGTCACATAGTTGCCATGATTTTTCAAGGATCTTCCATGTGTATATAATAATTTTCCCCTATTATATATATTTATATATATATATATACGTCGTGGCTATATATCGTTTCTTAGATGTAGGGTCAAGCCTGCGTAAACAGACCAAGCATAAACGTACACACAACTTCCGGCGTGTCGCACGAGCAATTAATTTATGTATTGACCATTTATATATTCTTCAATTTTAACACTCTCGTCAGGATAATCAAGAAATCAATCAATTATAATCTGGATAAATGTTTAATTGAAGAAGATTCTATATGATCTCGAGTTGACATTTTATATGCTACTTTAAATCTCATTATTGGAATTTATTGAGGAAGGTTGCTTGGAAATATTTTAATAGAAAATACAACTCCTCGAAGAAGGAACTTGCGTCTGAATTTATTATGAAATAAAATATTACAATGTTTTGTTGGATATAAAAAGCATCAAACTAAGTTGAATCTTAAATTTTTAAAAGTTCCTCAGATTCAAAGATGTTTAATCAACTATACTAGAAGACTTAGAGAATCAGAAAAATTTCAACTCTGGATGAGCAAAGAAAATATAAATGTTGTTATAAGAATATTTTTCTTATTGTGCTTTTTAAAACTATTTAATTATTCAATTTTTTTATACATGTGAAAAGAACATGATGGCTGATTATATGATTCATACAAATTACATATATAAACGTGCGGGGGTGGAAGTGTTTACTTGAAAAAAAAAAACATGTTAATGAAGAAAGAAAAAGAGTGAAAAAAGTATGTGTACATGTAGGTGTGTAGTAATGAGTGACGTTTGAGTGTGAAGAAAGAACAAAGCATTGATTAAAACGAGAATTGGGGAATTATGTATTTAGGTACCTTATGTCCTCTGTTCGCACCCCTTTTATTATGTATATTCACTTTTATTATGTACATTTTCACCCTTCTCACATCAAGAGATCCAATGCTATACACTGTCGTTCACTCCTTTACCCGTGAAATTGTTGGAAGATGCACCGGGTGTATTTTATGATCAGTTTTACTATACAGTTAACTTGATATATACTTCATCATTTTTCATCATAAATTAATATCCAATAGCTACCCGACATGGACATGCATTAGAGTACAATATAAAAAAGTGTAATATTATTAAATGTCAAAATGTAATTCTTACTGCAGTTTATAATATTTATACGCATCAATCAATATATAATGAGGTTATGATATGTTTTAAATTGGGGTAAAATTTTGTATGAATTTGAAGGTTATATGTATAAATTCGTGAACCCCTTTCATCACAAAAAAATGAAAGAAAATTAAATACGTGACGAGGACAAATTAATTTTACCTCCCTCACGTTTAATAATATACGTATAAATATAATTGTACTCTTGATTGATTATCATACCAGGTGATGGAACATCAATTTATAAATATAATTAATTTTTCTTCTTTTCTCTATTTTTTTTTTTTTTCATTCATAAAATTCTTGTATACAGTTACGCCCACGGAAAAGTCTCTTTACACATCGCAGAATGATTCAGGAAATTATTTATTATTAAGTCACTCTGTTTTCTTTTTGACTACAAAAAGATTCTGAACGTCATGAAAAATCGTTATACAAAATAGTTTAGAAAAAGAATATATTCACAGATGATTTTTTTAATGTATGTATAAATTGTATATATGTACAAAGTATTGCGTAAATTTATCTTCTACATATATATGAACTTATAAATACGCAAATAGTTAATTCAAGATTTTTTTTCCAGGGATGCAGCGGCAATATCGTGGAATAAGATGAACATTTCTTCGCAAAATGAATTTAATACATGTGAAGATATATTTTTATTAGTGTATATATGGATATATACTTTTGTAGTCTACCGTCGCAACACATTAAAGTATATAATTATATGTATACATATATTGTATGTAGATTGCCAGAACATCAGAAAGACTTATGATGAGCCAGGGTTAGTTTATCTAAATAAACATGTGTGCCCATACGGCCTTGTTTTATTATCGACAAAGCGGCAGTTTTATTACAACAAAATGTTTGCATTTGGTGTGGAACCATTGGACATTTTGTGATTATATATATATATATATATATATATATATATATATATATATATACATATATGAATGATAATATAATATTTAATGTCGCGGACCCTTTGACGTTATCATTAAAATAAATATAAAAAATAATACTAAAAATTAATATGAATGAACGACAGTTGCAAGATTATTTTTCTTCATCCGGTTTTATATTTTTTCTTTAAACTTTTTTTTAATCACAGAAATATGTGTGTTTTGCATATTAATATATATAAAAGAGTATTAAAATTCATCTTATCATTTATAAATTACAAAATTAACATTATTTTGAAATAATCAAAAAATTCATTTAGATCAATAATTGATATAAATATTCATTTTAATTAATTATAATTCAGTTCAGATGATTATTCTAT
>JAQQBS010001424.1:7088698-7157619 GCA_030347275.1 Microctonus aethiopoides
ATAAAAGTATTAAAATTCATCTTATCATTTATAAATTTCAAAATTAACATTATTTTGAAATAATTAAAAAATTCATTTGGATCAATAATTGATATAAATATTCATTTTAATTAATTATAATTCAGTCCAGATGATTATTTCATCCCATAGGATTATATATATTATTTTAAATATAGATAAAATAAATTACGAACTAAATTGAATATTAAATATCGAAGAAAAATAGTTATTCAATATACAAATTAAATATTTTCTTTTATTCTATCTATACTATATTCAATTTTACTTGAATATTAATTTTTTTCCCACCTTTATTTTGGTGAATTTTGATAAAAAAAAAAACAAAAATTACAATAATAATAATACTAACAATAAAATGAGTGACCGCATGCGGATGACCGTGGTCCAGTAACGCGAAAACGAACAATGTGCGATACGTCCGCCCATTAAAATTACCACGATCGCAAAATTGGCAGTGCGTCCGGCCTAGAGGTGCGGTCAGTTTGTTCGATTTCTTTTAGAAATTTACATATTGCCAATACACAAACACACACACATTAATTCTTCATAAGTATAAAGTACTGAATAAGAGAAAAAAAAATGTTGAAGCACGTTTGTCATCATCATCATTGAGACACAAATTTTTTTATATTACACAACACACAAATCATTTGTACAAGGGAAATTGTCGTGTGTAAAATCATGAACGAAAGACGCAGCTGCATTCGTATACGTTATTGTCACATAATTGAAGGAAAGAGACGACACAACAGGAGATCGTGCCTCCCCTATAATTCGATCATAAACCCCTTGACGCCCAACAATGTTGACATTTGGTTATTTTGACATCATGCTGTTATTGCTCTGCTAGAATCTCTCGTTGTCGTGTTATCGTCATTTCTAGTTACGCGTTAAAAAGAATATTTATATATGTAACGATTTGCTCTTTCTCGCCATCATTTTACACAACCCTTCGTTCATAGTATGTATATATATTAATGTATTTGTCCATTTAAACCCCTGATCGACCTCCTGTAGTCAATCATGTTACAGTTATGTTTCAAAATTTATACTCATGATAGACTTTAAAAAGAGAAAAAATTATGATTATATAGAGAATATAATTAAACAATGTGGGAAAAAATAGAAAATTAAATAAAAAAGGTGGCTAAATGTTGGGATTAAAATTATATATTGCTGGTGAAATAAGAGGAACTCGTAAGGATATTATTTGTTTCGGCACTTCTCTGTGAACAATTCTAATGGAATATGATGTCAAAATAGAAGAGAGAATGTAACGGGCGTGATATAAATCATTTTGAGTTATCGTTCTTTAAATGACTGTGAAATTAGCGGTTGCTATATACTCTTAATCTTCATTTTTATATATATATATTTATATACTTTATGTATATATATTTTTTTTTTATATTTTTCATTGCGGATGAAACTCGTAACTGTCTTCTAGGTGCTAAATTTTCGGGACCACGAGATATACTTTTACGTTGTAGCTGAACACATTTTCAAATATCTATTTATATAATTTGCTACTCATATATGAATGTATGTATGAGTATTTACAATTTTTTCTGTTATTGAACAAGAATTAGGCGACAATATTTATAGAGTGCACAGCTTTCGATATAATAGTTCAGCATAATTTAATATTTTGTAATATTTTTGAATGAAGAATTGGAGTATAGTCTTTTTTTCTTTTAATTTTTTTGTAGGATATTTATTCACACACGAAATTTGCCCATCGCCTAATGACAACTTCCTCTCTTTTGTGCTTCAAGTATGTATGAATGAAGAAATAAAATCTGTGGAATATTTTTCTTTTATATTATGAATGAAAAGTCGAAGGGTTTTTAATATTTTTTTTTTTTCCTGAATAATTCAGAGATGCTGAAAAATAAAATGAATTAACAAATTATACAGCAAAGTATTTCATATTTATAAATATATATCTTCGAAATAATATTCATCGATTTATTTTTCGAATGTCTTAAACCTTTTTTTTTTTTTTTTAAATCAGCTCGGTCTTCTTCATTCGCTGACTTTTGAATAGTTCACTTCGACAATGTGTCAATGTGTATTGTCATTCACAATTGCAGCCCCAAAAATCCACTGACAGCAGAAATATATACACATTATTTTTTTCATTTTCTTCACGAAATAACATTTTTTCTTGTGCCACATTCGCCTTTTTGTATTGTCCACACTATAAAAAAATATAAGATGAAATTATTTATACACAATATTTTTTTTCATTCCAAGAGAATTAAACTAATAAAAAAAATTAAAATTGACATGAGACAAGCGTGTATGACAGTATACTTAAATCATACATTTCAACAGATACAAAATTTTTCCTATACCTTTTTATTCAATTTATCGTCCACTTTATGGAATAAAAAAGAAAAATAGGGGGAAAAAAAAGTGCGCACACGAAACTAGAGAAATGAATACCAATGCCGCTTCTTTACACTAACGAAAAACGAACAATGTAAATATATATTCCAGTGAGGGTATAGATATCCTCTTATGTGCGCGAATTACACGGATCAGCATCCATCAATAGCTATCAATCACTTCCGTTTGTCCATATACACTGCTACAGTGATCGTTCAAAACTGGCCATCGTCACAGTTGAGTGCAATTCACTTTCTCTTTATTCTATTTTTATTTATTTATTTCATTCTCCATACCTGAAACTATATTTACATTTTACAGAACATCACACAGGTCAATGTATACATATAACAAAAATAAAATACAACATGCGAATTGCATTATGTATTATACAATTGGTTCAGCGCCATCCTTACCTAACCTCCAAATCATTGTTCAGGAAATAATGAGAGACAATGTAGAGTTGTAATTAAAAATTAACCAATATAGTTTGAATAAATATGTAAATAGTTACTCGAATAAATAAAATATTCTTCTAAAATAACATTACAAAGTAAAAAATTAAACATATTAGCATAATACTGACGAAGGTAAAAATTTATAGGTTAAACACGCGGATGGTATCGAGCCACTTATATTGCATGAAATATTCTATAACATTCGTTTAACTTTTTGTTTAAATCCAACTGCAAACAGGATATATCCTCGTATATACAAAATAATTCTCTTATACTGATTTTAATTCCATAGAGATGGGTATACATATGTGATGCATGTATTTGTGTATCAATGTAAAGTAAAAAAAAATTTTGTGAAAGAGGTTATGAATTGAAAATGGAGAATGATCCGCGTCATGTGCCGTCGGCGGAATCAGCGGATTAGCCGACAAGACATGAATGCCATCAATAAAGGGACCACCCCATCCGCCTTCTCCGTTTTTTTTTTTTCATTTCAATGAATAGTGACACGAGGTGAGCTAGCTAGTAAAAGAGAACTGGTGAAAGCCAAAGCCGAGAGCAGAGCAAAGAAAAAAAAAATATGTATAAAAGAATAAAGGACGAACGGAAGGTTTCTTATTGCAATATATGCCGTTGGGAATTATTCAGTATTTATTATATTTTCTGTTGTAAGTGTAAATGCGTCCCTGTATGTTTACATGAATGTAATAAAAGTAATGCAATACGCCAATAAACAACGTTTTATATTTTTATTTATATGAAATAGGATCTGATAGAAAACAACACTTGTAAAAGTTCCTTTTTCTTTTTGTTATGAAATTACAATAAAATATTTATCATTCAATTCATATAATCAACATAACCTCGAAATTCTTAAAATAATTAATAGTTTCATTAAAGATGACTTGAAAACTGTTTTTACAACATTCAATAAATGACAAAAAAGTTGAAAAAAAAGTATTCCAGATAAACTGTACATAATAAAATCTATATATACATTATATTTGATTGAATCTTTAAAGAATACCGACGTGGATATTATTTCGATGAAAAAGATTGTTCGATTTTATCGCTCATCAATCGAAACAGATACTTTCCTTTCTTATATTCTTCAATATGTTATACACATAATATATAAAATATATGTCGCTTCATCAGCTATGTATAACGATTCAAAATTATTTCGATGCCGACGGAAGCATTAGAGACGATCAGAATTATATATAACAACTATCGAAGCGTGTCCATAATAATCTCTACATCTTTTTTGTAATATACTCTTAAAAATAACCTCACTTTTATACATAGAAAAAAATCTTATTATTCGTTTTAAACAAATATAATTTGTTTGCTCAATAATAACAATAAAACTTATGAAAATAATTATTAATATAAATCTCATTGAATATATCTATTAAAACTTCACTTAATTCTTCACAGCAATATAATTTTTTTTTCTTCAATCCCAGTCGTTTGTATGTTTGCGTTTCCCATATTATAGACGAATTTGAACAATTTTCGTGGTAAACTGGGCCTTTAAGTCTGTATATATATATTATTTGTATCGTTTCAATTCACATTTGGTAAATAGGTGACGAGGGACGAATAATAGTCATCGGAATCCGATTATGTCGTTTGATGTTGGTAGTGACGTGTGTGTCTATTTGAAGAGAAAAATAAAAGGGGTGAAATAAGCGCACGCCTTTTTTTTTTCTTTCCTGATTCACGTAAATTTCAATTCCATGTGCAAACTATTATTAAATATATAAAGAGAGTCGAGAAGTTAAGCGGATTACAGCAAGATATTATATCTATTAGTTATTTTGATACATATTAAAATTTATTATTTTTAAATAAAAACTTGCAATGCTACCAAAAGGAAAACCGCAAGATTATATTTATTTTCTTTATCATTTCCTGTTGTTAAAACAAATGATTAAATAAATGTTCTTATACTACTATATCGTTACTGATATTTTTTTTTTTTTTGTTGCTGTTGATGATGACTATCATATATGAGTCATATGGAGCGGAACAAATGTCGCTTGTCCATAACGGATAAAAAAAATTATAATTTTACTGATAAAGATGGAAATTTCGTCGACAGCAAAACGAACCCCTTTTTTTTTTTTAGATAACATTTTTTTTTTCTACTTTGAACTACATTCCGTTTATCGATGCGACACATGTCCATGTGATGGGGTTGAAGAATAGAGTTTTTTACCCCAAATCAAAATTTCGTATCGCCGGGTCGTAAATCAAGGGTGTGAAATCAATTACCACTTATCCCACGTGTTACAAATAAAGTTGCTGAGAGTATAAAAAAATATGTCACAACCTGTTTCATTCAGATAATTCAACGCCCACATAACTTTGACTCAATTTATATTTAAATTAAATTTGATGATTTAATTTTCTCTGACGATATCAAATTATGATAATGTCAATTTAATTGATTGTTTCTTCCTATTCTTTTTGCCTGTAAACCAAATTAATTATCATCAGTAAAGTATAAATCCATTTGATAAATTTAAAACGTGCATGCTGAAGATATATCATTTCAAAGCAGAGAAAATAAAAATTGTTTAAAATATACATACTTTATACAACAGATATATATAATAATACATAGTCTAAGAGTTTATATAGGTGCTGCAGGTAACTCTTTAGATTCTTTTTTAGACTTCTAGCGTGAGTGTTTGAGTTGTATTCACTCCCCTAGTCTGATTTTTCTGCTCTGCCACCCGTCTCTTTATACATATCGCTGCTTTTGCTCCCTGTTATATTTGTTGGCTCGTCTATAGAGTATAGTTGTGCCTTTATTTTGATTTATACGACGTTAACGTGCTTTGACGTTCATTCGGTTGTGCCTCTGTCTCGTCTAAGAACGTGCCAACGAATTAAAACTGATGAAATTATTATAAATTTATATACCTATAAAAATAATTATTTGTTATAAAAAATATTATAATCTATAATATATAAGTAAAAATAATAAATAAATAAATTGAAAAGTATTCTTAAATATAATAAATACGTAATTATATTGCAAATATCGTTTTAATAATACAAATAAATAAAAAACTATCATATAACCTCAAAATGCATTTGGGATTCAACACAACTCAAGTTTTCTAATCATTGTAGACAGCTATTGAGCTTTAAATAATATTAAAATTATTATACAGATGTGGTGAATATATTTATTTCTTCATTTTTAATATTCTTTTATCCTGCAGAAATTGCAGAATTCATTTATTGCAAAAATTAATAATTGCGAATGAGACGAATTACGCATGCGCGACGTCGATTCGACGGCCATGATCATTTCCGTTGTCATGGATACACACGTTCTATACGACGTCGACGTTGGAGGGCGGGAAGAGATGAAAAAGAAGAAGAGTAACTCTCCCATGTAAAATGTATCGATCGCGGACACAGAACATTTATACCAGACAACATGGCCATCGTTAATAAAAAATAAAATCTTATATAATGCACATAATTTCTCAAACGAATAAGAGAATAAAATTCAAATTAATAATACTTTACTTCAAATATCTGAAAATAAAATAACATATGTATTCTTCTATACAAATCAGCTGATGTTTTATGTAAAAAACAACTTTATAAAATGATTGAGACGTACATATGTACATTCATGACACGAGAAGGGATCAATGACAAGAGGGCAACAAGATGAGAGTCACAACAATAAAAGAGCATTCGGTTTGTTACTTTGGTACTACGTATTTTATTTTATTTTTTTTCATTTTATAATCCGGGTCTGGCTTATTATTGGTGCTAAAAGGGTTTCCCTTTTTCTATTCCAGCTCTCTTCGTCTTTCTCTCGTTCTAATATTTCCCTCACGTTTTTTTTTTTTTCATTCATTCTGTCTCATTGTCCGTTGTAATTTACTGTCTGCAAACAGCCAGGGTTACCAATGTAAAACATGTGCAAACACATTCAGCTAGCAGATTACTACGCATACAAAGTACATATATATAGTGTAAATGAACGAAAATACGAAATGCACATCGAGATTTAACGTGAGAATTAGAACAACCGTGGTCAACATCACATATATATATACATATAATATTTAAATTTACATATGTAAATTTAAATAAATAAAAAAAGTTCTAGAACTATTTGAAAAAATAACTATTTTTAGAGCCAATCGCTTATAAAAAATGGCGGATAATATATATATCGATATTAATTTAATATATCGATATTTTTTATAGGCCGTCGCGTCCATCTTTAAAAGCAATATGATTATATAAAGACGTCAGCAAGCCTTGTACGTGACATACGTGTAATTAAACATAGATATATATGTTAACATATATACTAAAATACATATCAGAAATATGTACATATATGCATATAGATGAGAGGAAGAAAGAGAAAAAGAGTCGCGTGGCACCATGGCAAGCGTGATCGTTGTCGTGATCCCCCGTGATGCTGGCAATTATCGTAGGCTTAGTGCGAACGACCATGCACATACATTGACAGAGGGTATTTCCCTCTATTTATCTCTCTCCCTCTGTTACACTCTTATTCAACGACCGTTTCAACATACATATATGTACATATATACATAAATACGCACACTTATTTATATATATATATATATATATACGAATCCAATCGTGTGTACTTCTGCGGCACGCGTAACATAACCTCTTCAATATTCATATATACGTATATAAAGTGCCCCGACGTGCATATTCTTCATATTTAAACACAGGTACAAGCACACTTGTTAAAACAAAACAAAATTTGTATGTATATTTATATATATACATGTATATTAATATATAAATATTCAAAAGGAACATACGCGCATGACTGTAAAATATATATTTTATTTTTAATTGCAGAGTCATATGATAAACTGTTTATTGAATCATCACATGGTGTGATACATATTTAATACTCCTGTCACGTCATCGTTGAATTAATTTCCTGGCTTAAACAGGTGTGACATTGTTCACTGGCAAATGCTAATCATCATCATCATCATCATGTTACCTATTCCATTTATGTATGGATCATATATATACCTGTGTGTGTTTTATATGCATATAGAAATACACACTGGTGATTTGTAATTTGACCCTCGTTTGTATTTATACATATGATCATGGAGGAAATCAATCGCATTGTCAAATTGTCTAATAGACGATTCTCGATGACTCTTCGTGTGGCGTATATTCATTTTATTTTATTGTACTTTATTCTTTTATTTTTTCAATGAACAAAACTGGTTGTATGAGTACATTCACGTCAAATAATTTCATGTGTACTTTGCGCTCAATCGTAGTAATGACGCCCTGTCAATGCAATGCCAGTAAGGATATATATTAAATGAATAGGCAATATATATATATATATATATTTAATAATATATACATGTATGTGTGTATTATGTTTCATTTGTTCATTCGCTTTCTCTATTTTTCATCCGCCCTCGCAAAATGTAGGGTCAATATTGTGCTTGGGCTATTGAGACATGGGGCATTTTGTTTGCTCCTAAACGACAGGTTTTCTAATATAACAATTAGTAGCAATTAGAAAAAAATATATATTAATGTAATTTATTTATTGGTAAATATAATTAAATTTATTTTTATATCAGTGAATTAAATATTTAATGTAACTTTATAATTTTATTTCTTTTATTTTCAGTTGGTTGAGTTGTAAAACGTGTGTTATTTCACACCGACTGAGTATAGTCAATAAGATTAACTATTATTCATTATCAAAAATTTATTATCGTTCATCTTAAATCAAATGATGGATATAAAGAGATACGATAGCACTATCCATTACATATAATCCACTTTACGCTTTACCATTATGTAAATTTCGTTGGGTGAGATATGCAAATTTTCAATTTATTGACCCTGTCAATGGATATTCACATTGTATAACGTGACGTTTTCATTTTATCCCCAGAAAGAAATTTTCGTCATTGTGTCGAATAATATTTTACAATGCAAAATAAATATACACAAATGACTATTTAAATATTACAAATAATTTTTTATTTTGATACTGTTATAAAGGTGAGACTTTTTATTTTTTATTATTCATTATAATATAAGGGCAATATATGTATTTAAGAATATTGTGTGACGATAAATATTTCTTCTTTTTCTTTTTTTCTTTTTAGAAAAACGAGTGAGATTGGAATTTTGTATGGGACAGAGATCAATTGAATCTGTGCCCTTATATATTATACGAACGCACGCATTGTCCCATGTGACGTTGATTTGACGTAATTGGCACCAGGAAGAAGAAGAAATAAAGGGAAAAAAGGGCAAAAAAAAGAAGTGATATCAATGATTGTA
The DNA here is from genome assembly GCA_030347275.1 of Microctonus aethiopoides. Classification (NCBI taxonomy): domain Eukaryota; kingdom Metazoa; phylum Arthropoda; class Insecta; order Hymenoptera; family Braconidae; genus Microctonus; species Microctonus aethiopoides. Next base: position 7,097,929 of record JAQQBS010001424.1, read on the forward strand.
TAAGCTCGAGTGAGATGGAAATGATTGGGATAAGCCAGCGAATAAGCTGGGGATAAGCCGAGTGTGTATGGATCACGATCAACGTTTTAGAAGGGTGATGTACCTTCGCTTTATTTATTTTATAAATGTATATACGTATTACAATATATAATAAATAAATTTTCATTTTTATACTCAGTTTATTTTTTTATATTCATTTGTTTAAATTAATGTACGTTTTATTTTTGGTATTTTCAGAGGGAGTAACATGTGTGGAGTAGTGCATTTTGATGTAATTCAATTGTCAAATATACTTGAGAATGTTTATCATCCCTTTTTGGAGGGTTCGTTTCACTTATGGGAAAATGAACACCTGAGTATTTTATATTTTATTGACACGGGAGCTAGTATAGATAAGTATTAATCGCCTTGATCTTCTTCAATCTACTTCTAGTAACTATCATCATTGATAAAAAAATAAAATATAAATATTGTTTGAATTATATTTCATTTTTGTGAATAATTTTTTAGGTTAATCGTGGAAATTAATTTATTATTCAAATAAAATCTGCATAAAATAAAAATAAATTTTCATTTTATCTTACATGATAAATCAATATTGAAAATACATTGAGGTTTCTCGGGCTCTTGTATTAAATAATGGAAAAAATAAATAAAAAAAAAACTAGTGATGATTTCACGCAATTTAAAATGAGGTGCATGTGCATATATGTATATATTTATGCACCTATACAAATATATACAGTAAAAAAAAGAGCACGATAGCATCTGCAAGAGGGGTAAGAGCGTTAAATTTAAATAAATGTTACCCAAAGAAATATACAAACCCGTGTGCCGGATACGGTGCATTAGGTAACATGCTAATCCATCCGCCCTTATATAAAAAATTGCAATGAATCATTTAATTTGTGATTGTCACCTTCCAATGACAATCCATTATTCAAATTATAATTTCACCGTGGACACAAGTGTATTCTTTACAATTGTCCTTTTAAAACATGTCAGTAGCCTACTTTTTTTTCATTCATATCAATTAAATAATTTCTTAATTAAAATTTAAAAAAAACCTTATAATATATATTTTACATAATTTTAAATTTATTATTTTAATCATCGTTTATTATTTTTTTTTATTCTTTCCAGATTCTATAATTATTTGTATAAATGAAGAGCAACCAGTTGGTGAATAATTCACATTTATTTTCATCCCTCAGTCACGCCCGACTGGATCAATCGACTGGAAGAAAATTCAGAGACTGTCGAACACATAACCTCAAAATTCTCATAACACTAAAATACATTGAGGACCGCATCAGTAATATCACCTGGTACTTCAGTACATAAACTCGCATTCGCTTCATTGTCCTGGACAAAGATACAAATAATTCCTCACTCGATAATATAAAGGGTTAAAAATATGTTTCCATAATTGTTTCATTCGTTCCTCTCTGACTTTGCACACGGTTGAAAAAATCTATTTTAAAAATAAAAATGATTTATGAAATCTCTTCATAAAAAACATAACAACAATACCAATTTTAAGCTTGAAAAATAATTAATTATCATTCAATAAACAGATTTCACACTAACATAACCAAAAAAAAAAAAATTATCAAAAGTACAAAAAATAAATAATTTCTAAAACATTAAAAAAATTTATATAATTTTCATATATTGACGAATAATATAAACATATATCGCAGATATATATTTATACATATAAGTGTGGCTATTTTTTTTTATATTAAGCGTCCGCCCTCATTTAAATGAAGAACACAACAAAATGTAAAAGAAAGTACGCGCAGCAAGCAAAAGACCATAAATCATGATAAATACGCACGTGTTCCCTCTTGTGTAGGACTAAACGAAAACTATTAACACTCCTGGCATAGCACGTCATCATGCCTGATGTATAATAACATCCATACATAAGTAAAAGATTTTGTATGTATAAAAATACAGCATATAAGAGAAAGGGAGAGGGTTTAAATAAGGCTCAGGGGTTACAATCAAAAGTGAGAATGAGATAAAACATACATATCAAATTCAGGGATCTGTAATCGGCCACATTTTTGCATATGCTCAAATTCTCCATGCTTATTTCATTATTATTATTATTATTATTTAAATTCTCCCCTATCATTTTTATTTGTCAACGTTGTATCGCGTGAGCTTTAAAAAGTCAGCTTATATAAATATATCAATATATTTTATCGCGCTATCTGATTATATTCAAACGTTTCTGATAAGAGCTGCAACAAACATTATCATAATTAATATATTAAACAAGAAAAAAAAATAGATTTATTAAATCAATTTTTATATAATAATATAATAAAAAATACTTTAAGAATTATTTATTTATTATAATAAATACATGTATATATGTTGATTATATATAAATGAAAGAGAGTGTGGAATGCAATAATGAACGTATAAGGAACGTGAACTATTTAATCGTGAAATTAACCCTTAGAATAAAAATAAAAGAAAATGCCCCTTCAAAATTATGTATTTGTACATGTATATATGTATTTATATGCATGTATTGGGGATGGCACATCTGCGCAATGCTCTTTGGTTGCGCGAGAGTTTGTGAATTTACTGTACGCGCGAGGGATCGTTTTATTAATTCACTCCCTCGTCGACAAAAACGAATACAACAAGGGGTGGGTGGTCGTATTTATTACCTAATTGCTGCCCGGTTTTATGTATGTATTCTTGTATGTGTGCAATTCTATTCTTTGGCAGGTGTATGAGCGTATTTAAAATACAAGAGACAAAAAAAGAAATTTATTATTATAATTACCGAATTAATTTGTCGTTATTTGAATTTTTGAATATTTAATTTAATTATATTGAGATTTATTTATTAACGATTGCTTTGGAAGTATATATATGTGCTTAATTGATAAAACTATATATTTTTCATATGAATTTTATATGTCAATTATTGAATTATAATTAAATTAATTGAATCAATTGAATCTTCAAATATAATAGATTAAATTAGTATAAAAGAAACAGCTAAAAAGACCAATGACCCGCATGCTCAGTCTGAATTATGATGTAAAAAATCAAGGATTGTATCACATATTATTTATATATGTGTGAGCAATGTGTGTAATACTTAATACTTGATAGCAGCTATATAGCTTCTATCGAGATGTGGGACAAGAGCAACAGTGCAAAAGAAATAATAAAAGAAAAAAAAAAAAGGATCTGTACGTGTTATAGAGTTACCCCGTCGCGTCGTGTATGCCAACAGACTAAATGTGTTTCACAGATGACCGCCTTCATTCAATGCAGCCGTATTTAGTGCTCTATATATTTACCAGTTCATCTACGCACTTCAATGCATTGTCATATATTTTTGATATATAGATATATATATATAAGTACACAACTTTATTGTCCATCGTAATTTTTTAGTTGCTTTTATATTTTGTTTATTATTGCAGTTGATATTATGAACATCATCAGGGTCGTTGAATCATACTAAAAGAAAAGAAAGACAAAGTGTAAGTTAAAATGTTGATAGAATAGATATTAAATGTAATTTAATAATAAAGATCGATTCCTAACCTATAAAACGGTTATAAAATGAATTGATAAATTGTTAATAATTATATATATATATCAATTTATCGTGATATAATAATCTATACTTACAGCTTAGATGTTTATTGTAAAATCCATCATGCAAATAATCGAAAAAAATGTTAATTGCGTACTGTAATATGTAACTGAAAAAAAAAAAATTGAGGTAGAATATATTAGAAACACATAATAGAGGTTATGAAAATGGCGCGAAAACGGCGAAGCGTGGATGTGTGACGAGAACTAGAAAATATATACAAAAGGAAATCAGATGCTGTTATTCTTCATGCGAGCACGTACGTTGTCAAAATACGTCGTAAACGATTGAACTGAACAAACGACATGCTCCAACAGGCACTCACATCTTTGCTTTTAATTTATCTATGTTTTCAAAACATAACCTAATTTGTTTTGGAGAAAAAAATAAAATTATTTTCTACTCTCTGCAACTGTTACTCATTAATATGATATATTTTCTAATGTATGTATTTAAATTCTTTTTTTATCATTATCAACTAAGTATGTATAATAAATTATACAAATTCATTTAATTCATTACAAATATACAAGTCAAATGTATTAATAATTAATCGACATTTATTACATGATTTCAGAAGTAAATTATTAAAAATGATGAATATAAATGAAATATTGGAACCAATTTTTTGGAAATGTGTTCATCTATGTACTTAAATATCAACAAATACATATTTCTATGTAAGTATATATTTTTACAAGCCAGCAAAGAAGATTGTTGAACACTCAAAGTCATCAATTATATATATGATTTCGAAAATAAATCGAAGGCAGATGCGACGAGTGTGCCAACAGGGTCACGGCGGGTGATCATCAGTAAACGGGCACGAAAAATATTTTTTTCACCCCTCACCCCTACGGACAATGCTGTTTTTACAAATACAAAACGATACATTTACGAATGTGTTGAGAGAGTGCAATATATACATACATATATTTATATTTATTCCATCTCTCTAGATTCATCTGACCCTCTATCTTTATATAATTCTCCCCTATACACTTCTAGCTTACATATAAAACTGTATTAACAGATTTATCCGTAGGCGGTCTTGAGGAATTTGCAAACGTCAATTATTTATCGATATATAAAATGTATACATAACTCAAGTGGGCCACATACTTTATATATACATAAGTATATATTTATGTTTTTCATATTGTGTGAAATATGTTGTATTAATTATATTCACGGTATGGTGTATATTAATTATTATATTAAATGAAAATTCTTATCAAATATATAATGACTAATACAAGTCAATTGATATGTTCTAATATCATTAAACAAAAGTTTTGAATGTATTTATTTCTTCTACTGGATATAGTTATATGAATTTATTTTTGAGATTAAATTCTAGACATCTTTTCGTGGGAATTAAATGTCTTTTACTTTTATAAAACTTTTTTTTCGTGTTCTTTTAGCTCGTGGACGATATATGGCTTCTTATAAGAATTCCTTGTACATATAAAAAAATAAAATAATGAAAGGTAGACAGAGAACGATCGTATTACAAACTGTCATTGCATATATACCTGTTGTTTATTCAAGAGAATTAATTTTGCAACATTATTTATGAATATATGCATGTAAAAATGTGTTTGTTTGATAGGAGAATAAAATTTGAGGTTAGAATGTCTATTCAATTTATAATATGGTTTATGTATGGATTTGTGGAGTAAAATTATTTTAAATAAATAGTTGGGTCTACATTGATCCTTTTTAATTGATTCAATGGAGTCGCTTGAAACAATAAAGGGGTCGTGCACTCGATCGGATTTATATATACATGTATATATATATATATAAGAATTTTTATAGGGTGAACTGCGGGATATATCCATAGGGATTGCAATCAGTATTTCTCCGTGTGTATATGAGATGGAGAATGTGCATGCTAATGTCGGATTTCCACGGTTCAACACCCCCGTCGTGTTTCCGTCAGCGAAAACAACCCCTATATGCGATGAGTAAATATGCGCACGCGCCGCTGAATCATTTAAAATAAAATCCCAATTCAATTTCATACTACATCTCTTTAATATTTCAAAATAGATATTTATGAGAAAAAAAAAAAGTTATTTTTGAGTATATGATTGGGGATGTAATTTTTAATATTAAATTCCGATATTTTCATTGTCAACCTAACCTAAAAGTCACTCTCTTGAAGTGAATGTATATCGTTATTATATTGTCCAAATTCTTTGTTGAATTATATCTATGTATTTTTGAATGAACAAAAAAAAATAAAGAATTTTAAACTACCCTCCCGCCTTGAGGGCGCATACACAAGGGACATCTAGATGTTTCACTCAATAAATAAAATACACAATCGTGGAAAAAGTTAAATGGAATTGATTAATGGTTTTCTTAAATTTTTCTTTTTTTATTTACAGAATGGAGATTTTTTTTTCTTTGAAGACGAAAGAACATGAAATCTTTTCATTATTTCCTCGGATATGTATTCATATACAACCTTGTTAATGTCTGTATTCATATACAACAAGTATACATTTTATTTTTTGAGTGCACACGTGGAATTTTTGGCAAAAGATTTATATATAAAAGAGAGTTTACACGACATGGACATGAAAAATTGAATATAAAAGTCTCTGATATTTTATAAAAATAAATAAAATAAGCTATTTATTGTATAAGAATATTAAATAATGATTAATAAATATTTAGAATAAATATTATATCTCCTTATAATAATTAATTTAAATAAATAAGTAAATATAGAGTGTAGAATTTAAGGGCGTAAAAATAAATTGTATTTATAATATTTTGTTATACTGAAATTTAATATTTTATAATCATAGACTCTTTGACAAATATTTACAATACATAACAAAAATTCTCATACAACGTAGAAGAATGTAAATTAAGTGACAATAATACATATTTATATCGGATGATGTGACAAGAATAAAAAGAAAAAAAAATTCGAGAAAATAGAGAATGAGTCATTTGAATTATAATTATGCTGAGAATTGTCTGATTCATAATTTAAGTATGCAATTTTTATTCTCTATTTATTTCATACATACAACTACGTGTGTATTAATTTATTATTGCATTCCCGAAATTTTTAACTAATGGATTTCATTAATAGATTTGAATTAAAACTGTAAAATAATTGATTAATTTAATCTATTTTTTTTTTATATCTATCTGTCTCTATTTCTTCAATTTTTTTCTTCCTCGCATCATTCACATATCCCTCCATTCAATTACACAAAAATTGAACATTAATTGATTAATTAATTTATTTTTAAGGAAGAAAATTTACAATAAACTCTGATAATCTATTCTTAAAAAAAAATGAAACTATATATTCAATAATATTTCATTATTTGAAATAAAATTCTACGTTGATCTATATTTCATTACAAAATGCTTATCATAAATATGACTTATTGAAAAATTAAAAAACAAATAATGATAATTTAAACTATCAAATAATTCATTGACATAAACAAAAAAAAAAAAGCTAATTTTATTGCAATAGATTTCAAATGATCAAATGAAAATGTTAATTATTTGTTTTACATTGAAATAAATATTTTAACTTTGAAATTCGACTGAATATATATCCATATATGTGATCTATGAATATATTTATATTTTGAACAACAAATATTAAATTAATTGCAAGATCTCAATAAATTTTCCAATATTTTTCTCGTCACTTCGCAGTGGAAATTTCAATTAAATTAATTAGTAAAACTTTTCCGTTGATCCAGGTACACCACCAGCACCACTCACATGATGACCAAGATGATGATGATGATGATGATGATGTGGAAGATGATGATGATTATGATGTGGCTGTTGTGCAGCTGCGTTTCTATATGCTCGTTGTTTTTCATCAAATTGACGTAAACGTTCATTATATCGTTGCAATTGATTGCGTAATTCTTCATTCTCTTGAGCAGCAGCTTCTTCATCAAACTCTAGACATCCAACACCATCAAGACGTTCAAGATCAATCCAACCACGCCACCTCACGCAAACACCATTCATTATCAAGTGAGATCGTAGATGAACCTTTAAACCAAACAAAAAATAAAAATAAATATATAATTAACTCTTATTGAAATGATGGGAAAAAATATTTTATATTCTGCAATATTCCAGGGAATGATTTTTTAAATTTTACTAAATCACTTCACATTAAAATAATAAAGAAACAAAAACTTAAATAACAATATATATATATATATTATACTGATTATTTCTTTTCAATTTAAAAATAGGATATAAATATTCGAGGGGGTTCTGGAGTTGTAGTGATATTTTTTTTCGTTTTGGCCACAAGGCAATTATTATACCGTGCAATTTGCGTAATCGTCTCACTGAAAATGTTTTACAATATACAGTGCCGACGGAATAACTTCGAGCATGAAACCACGTTCGCACGTGCGTTCATGGTAGAAATGATGAGGTTAAATACAAAAAATATTATTATGAACAGCACGAAATTGAAAATTCAGAAATATCATTAAAATAAATCCTGTTATATACACATATATACATATTAAAGTTTAATTTTTATATATTTATTAGCAAGCCTATAAGATTACTAATTCAATTCAATTACTGAAAAAATATTAAATTATAATGAGAAATAAATAACGTTCCAATGTTAAATTTGAGGTTATAACCTCAAATAATTTCAATTTGTTCATTTGAATTTCTAACAATTATTGATTCACTTTTTTCCTACTATCACAAACAATTATAATAAACAGAATAAAAAATAAAAATCAAAAAACAATAATAATAAATGCATTTTAGAACATAAATTATAAAACAATAATAAATAAAGAGCCTTTTTGGGTCAGGCAAATCCTGAGAATTTTCGTAACCTCTAAAATTATACATCTATATCCTTTCTGCGACCAATTATTTTTTGCTACTTTCATTTCCGGTTTTGTCTATATAATATTATACCTCATACACATCCCCAAGCTTCAAAATAAACAATTTCTATTTCTAAAAAAAACTATCAAATAATATAAATCCCAAATCAGGAAAAAAAAAAAGTATTTCAATTATTATTGTATATATTATTTTACAGCATTACACACTTTTTTTTTTATATATTTCCATTCAATTTTCTTTCTTCTCTAGTTTTCTATTGCTATATTACATATATTGCCAGCTGTGAGTATTCATTTTAAAAGTTGTCACGGCGAGAGTCCACCTAAATACACACAGAACATTCATTCGAATTATAATTGAACAACGGGGTGGCCTTCACACATAATGTAGTTATACATACAAATATGTATATTTGTTGTTTAATACCAGGATAAATCATAAATGTCGTCGACTTAATTGTCAATTATTGTATCTCAGCCTTAACAAAATAAAATAAATTCACCATCATGACAACTAAAAACAATTTAAATTGTTTGTCGCTGCAGCAATAATTGTTCCACTGAACACTACAAATTATTTTTACAAATAATAACAAACATGCATTACAAACAATTATTCACAAACGCAATACATAATACACTTCATACATAAATATATACATCAGACATAATTACACAATCTCCCTATTTAATTAACCAATAAATAAATACATATATTTAATTCCAAGTAAATAAATCATAAATTACATATTAAATCGCACTTAATAAATTTATTTTTTTTTCTTACTTAAATTTATATATATTACCTGATAATAATTTATTATCAGCTTGACAATTGTCATAGTTATGACACGACAATTAGTCAAAAATATAATTCATGCTCAGTTTACTATGGCAATTAATAAAACTTTTTTGCAACCCTTTTAATATTTTTTTTTTATATTCTAAATTTCTTTTTGTAACAATGATGATCGTTCTCACGCAAGGAGAGCTAAAAACAAACGAAGAAACTGAGGAATGAAACATAGAAATATAAAATAAATATATATATGTATGTGTTTATATATAAAAAAAAAAAAAAAAAAGGTAGAGAGAAAATTTTAGCGCATTTGGGCGTGACCCATTATCGTCACATAATACCCAGCGATATTTAAACTGTAACTCGTTTTACACAACCCTTTGACTTCGTGGCTCATTTGCATTGCGGGGAAAAAGAGCACGAAATAAAAAAATGAAAACAAAAAATAGAAAAAATACAAAATGCGTTTAAAAGGGTGCGAGAACATTTTACACTTAGGGAACGTTATCATTAAAATAAATGTATCTACATTCATATAAATATAAATATGTATGTATGTGTATATATTAAATGTGTTAACTGTATATGATTTTTCAATGTATTGGATATTTAATTCTTTTTCTATTTGACGCTGGACTATTTTATTTTGTCTCATAGTAAGACGGACAGAAGCCAGACGGTGTCGTTTTAGTGGGCGTCACCCGGCGCCTTTTTTTTTTGCAAAGTCCGGTTTGGATAAAAGCCAGGACATTCGTCATCTAGGTATATATACCATAAGGTCAGCGAGAATTGTATATGCTTTACATACATATGTATCTATTTGTATTGTCATATTCATGTGAAGAAGAAAAAAAAAAATTTCATATTTCGTGAGTTAAATAATTTTTTTTATCAATTTTTCAAGCTATTGCAAATTTTTTTTTTTTTATTATTAACTGAATGTTTTATTGTTATGTTAACATATTGTGTATTGTATTGTTTATTAGATATCCATTTTTATTATTTCATTGATAGATATATATTTAATTGAAGAAGTGGAAATTAATTTTTTTGTAATTCAGGAAAATTAATAATATTTATAATTTAATTTTTTATTTTTATAAATTTTAGGTAGATTATATGAGATATTAATTTGTGAATTAACAGAGATGAATGGAATATTTTCTAGCGAATTTTATAGTATAGTTAATAATTATTAATTAATTTTTTCTATACTTTTGTTTAAAATTTAATTGATAAATTCAACAAAAATTTATTTCATTTCATTTATATATTGTTATTCATAACGTGAATCTGTAGATAATTTTATTAATAAAAATCATCTCGTTTTAAAATAATTAAAAACTTTGTTAAAAAAAAATAAAAAATAAATTTAAAAAAATTTCTTTAATTATTGATGTTTATAAATAATATAATTATTTCTTATTAATATCAAGTGAAAATTTAATTGGAGAACTGATGAATTATACAATGAATATTTCAGCTTAATTATTGGATTATTTAACCGTGTAGATTTCTTATCGTTCTGGCAAAAAAAAAAAAAAGAGAAGTACAATAAAAAAAAAAGGGGGACATTTAATTCTGTACCTCTTTATCATTACCGATCTCACGTAATTATTGCACTCGCCACGGGGCATTGCAATATACCAGGGGTCACGTGTCTTGTGTTTCCTCTTCTTTTATCTACTCGTCGACATTTAAAACAATGACAAGAACAAAAGGGTTATGAGAATTAATAGAAATAAAAATAAAAATAAAAAAAGAAGCGTGGGTGGCAGCAGCTCTATTCTATCAATTCGATTCAATTCCCGACGTATTATATTATTATATAATATAATTAGAATATATATTTTATTTACAATTTAAAATAAAAAGTTTAGATAATTAATAAACGAAAAATTGTTACTGAATAAAATTACTAACTATGAATTTATTTATTCAATATATAATTCATTGTTCTATTATTTTATATTACTCTAAAATTATTTTTCATTCTAATATAATTATAACTGTAGTTATAATTATAATATAATGTCCAATTAGAAATTCTTTATAAATTCAAAATATTATCTAAAGAAATTGAATTTCTAATATGAAATAATAAAAATAACAATTTTATATTATTATATTTTTTGTAAATAAAAATACAATACAAATCTATTTGCCATGATGCGAAAGTGACATTCGACGTTTTTCAAAGATATACGTTAAACAGATTTTTCATAAATTCCAAATACGTGTAAAGCTCAAACTAATATTCTATATCTTTAAAGTTTATTTTATTGCAGCCGATTTACAGTTAAACATGTCACCAAGGACTTGATAAATTTACGATGAGAAATGGTCGCCCTTAACTTTCACTTTTGACCTAACTATAATAAACATCTTCCAAATTTGTTAAAGTGCTGCACCATAATTTTCCCTCTTCCACAATTATAAATATAAAAAAAAAAAAAAACCTACACAGCATCAATAAAAAGTTTATAAACCGACAATAATATATTGTAAAATATTTGTATCTTTCAACTGAATTATATATCTACACAATCACAAAATCTTCTTCTGGACAAAATGGCGGTCCAACGACGCTTTATCGATCGTACTTTGGTACACGAAAAGGCGTCGTCTCATTCAGAGTTTGCGCAATTCAACAAATCTAAAAAAAAAAATACACACCCAAAATCTAAAAATTTAAATATCTTCAAAATAAATTATACCAAATTAAAAAAAATCCTACAAATATAAATTTCATTTGTTTATTTTATACACCCTCAACTATATATACCTTTCTACAATAATCCTAATTTTTTTCTGCCATATATTATTTACAATATACCATTTACGACTGTAAAACTATTCTCCAACATTCCAAGAAGTTCTCTAAAATTTTCCCTACTAAATCTTCAGCAATTTATATATACACACACACACACACATTTACTTCAAGGATCGCTTCTAGAAGACTCTCGTTTTCTTAAATATATTTATTGCTGGACAAAATATAAATTGAAGTCATCACACTGTTATATATATCATAATGTTATAGGTATATACGTATATACACGGCTCTTTTAAGCTTGGTAGAAACTTTAGAGCTCAAATATACATACAAAAAATATATTAAAGCCCTCCCGCAGTGAGGGTACACAGTGCGGGGGTGAAAAGCCGTTCTATATACCAATACGTATATAAATCTAGCAGAGAATTGAGAAATATCGAGGGTGAACGGAAGTCATCAATGATCCTGAACGACACGGACTCATCTATTGTTAAATTGAGGCCATTTCGCGCTGGTCGGCTTTTAACACGTCAAACGTTTATGCGTAATACATATATATATTTATATATATGTATGTAAAAATATTATAACACGATGAGAAAGTAAATGGTAATAGAATTTGTCCGCCTCCAACTGCAGACTTTATAAACACAATGTCCGTGTCCAATAACACTAACACAATATTCGTAAGGGTCTACACAATAAATTGTGTAGATAAAATTTGTCCTAATTGATCCTTCTACGGATATTGAAATATTTTTCACACTTATTCAATGTATTATTCATGTTTATTTGTGTTTATATTTGTTATTTTTTATGTTTATTTCAAAGTTAAATTCAATTCTGTAATTAGAGGTTTATATTGTGGATTAATTTTAATTATAAATATATTTAATTGGGTGAATGTTTAGATCATTTCACTTACTTTTCCTGGTTCCTTATCAAAATCACATTGACTTGGTTCATTGCCGTAATTTCCTGCTGCTTGACCAAATGTCAATTGAAGATTTGTTCCCATTGCTGCAAATGCAATCTCAGTATGGCCCTCACGACAGCCATTATGAAAACGTCCTTGACGTTCTTCCAACGGTCTGTCACGATATCCCGTGTATCTTACCTGGATAACAGGAAAGATAAACAAATAATGAGGAAAAATATTCTGATTTATTATATGTTTAGATATATTTGGACATTTAATTCTCTTTGATGTTCATGAAGTGTATATGATTTTTTGTTTTATTATTTTTCAATGGAAATTGTTATCTTCTTAAGAGATTTACAGAGGATTAAATTGATTAGAGTTAATATTTTCGTGTAAGGATTAACTTATAATCTATACAGTTAAATATATATGGTTAAATTAATTTTGATTTTTCAAGAACAATTCCAGAATGTTTGCTGTATTATTTCTTTTGAAAATCTAAATTATAGGTTTATTAATATGATAATGAACTTTTAAAGTGCATCAAATTGATTAGAATTATCGGATTTTTACACTGAAATATTTATTGCTTCTAAAATCATTTATAGAAGAAAATATATTTTTTTCAATCTAAAAAAAATTAATAAGAATTTTTCTATGTATTTAATATTGTTATAACAATTGTAACGAATAATAATTATCAATTTTTTTGAAATATAGAACAAACTATTGATGAAAAATTGATATTGTATTGAATTAAATAAAATAACTTGAAGAAATATTTGATTAATTTTATTAGAATAATTTCCCTTTTTTTTCCAAGGAGAAGGAGAGCTTTTACATCATCATTATCTCCTTGGAGAGTGATAAATAACGAAGGAAACATTAAAATATAATATAAATATTGGATTATTTACCTCGCACTCACGACTCAATCGTCGAAAGAGCTCATCACTTTCAAATTTTGCCTTTTGATCTGGCACAACCCGAGGCATTTTAAAAACAAATCTTGGTCGTGGTTGTTCATAGAGACCCATGCCATCAAATGGAATGACACCAACACCAAGTCCACCTGCACCGCCGGCATGTTCACTCATTGTGTGCATCATCATTAGGAATTAATTAAACTTCGAGATAAATATCCTTGAATAAATAAATTGTTTCAATGAAAATTAAGTCTTTTTTTTATATACTAATTTTTCACAATAAATGAATATGAAAAATATTTGCAAAATATACACATACACAACACAAATACACACAAAAGTTAGTAGATATTTATGAAATTTGAATTATCAAAAATTCAATTTGATTTTTGAACTAAATGCAAAGTTTATATTGATATTATTTTTTCTATATGTTGCTATGTTCACTTCATTCAAATCGATATCGTGAATGCATTGTATTAATGAAATTAAATATATGATTGTTGGAGAACGCTGTAATATATTTTTAATCGTAATATTTAGACTCACAGAATACACAGAACTACTCACTTTACTTGCCAACGTCCCAGTGAAGACTGAAGCCAGTTGCTCGTTTCACTTTGAGGTTATACGTGGTATGCTCCGCCCTTTGGGTAACGCCCTCGGAAACTGCTTTTCTTCTCCCCCACTAAATTGAAAATAAAAGAAAAAATGTGATGCACTTAGACTTTAAGTCGACCTGTTGTTGTAACAATGATGGAGAATATATTTACATTCAATATTTTATCCTGTCATAAAGTTGAAAAAAAAAATGATAATCAATAAGAATTCTCCATTGTTTCATACGTACATTACAGATGAAAATATTCAATGTCAATATTTGTTTTATAATTATATTTATACATATAACAGAATTTTATATAAATATAAATATAAAACGGGCAAATAATATAATAATATTGTACAGTTAATAAAAAAAATACAACGAATTACCTTTCAGATATAATTGTTAGGTTAAGTACAGGTATTCCTAATGCAATGAAAATTTCCATTACAGGTCACATTACCGTTGACTTTTTGATACAAATTCTTCTTATAGAATGTCAAATATCATTGGTTCTATCATGGCTGATTGAAAAACAGCTCGAAATAGGCAAAATATCCAATATAACCTATCCAATTTTTCAACTATATATAAATCCAAATCGTGCCCCCTTTTTTATACTGTACATATTTGGGGTGCTGAAGAGAAATATGTAGTTATATATTCCTCCTTCATCCCCTCTATTTTTCTCAAGTACGTATGTATACATATACACTCATGAGTATATAGAAATATATTATATTATGTAGTGTATCAACAGCCTCCCCTCAATAGCCTCCGGGGAATAATATATATTGAGTGTGACCGTCCTCTATGTACACATATATACATATATTGCTCACTCTTCCTCTATTTTATTCACTCGCCCTTTTTTTTCTTTCTAGCTGTACGTGTACATATATTTATATAACTATCTATATCTCGCCCTCTTGAGTGGCTCATCCATTCAAGAGGATCATTGTCAAAAATCCAAGTACGATTAAGATCAGCGGGCCCCTTTGCAGCTTTGCGCACATATTGCGCGCATTAGAAAATAGATATACATACATATATACAATTCATTTATCTTTTTCTTATTTCATGTCACATGATGTCGTCCATTTTTTTTTTCCGTTATACTTGTATATCTTTCGGGTAAATAATACACTTCATATGCTGACATGGAAATATTACCCATATAGATAATTATAAATTGATTCAAGAGATAATATATATCAATGTATACATAAATATGTATAATAATAATTATTATGTACAAATATATATGCATATCGAAGATTTGTAAATCTGTAATGGATAATAATAATATATTATTTGAAAATTAGTTTCATAACCTCACATTTTATAGTAATATTTATAATTTTGCTATAACAGCGGCTGTATAGTTATGAATAAAATATTTTTACTTTGTTTATAAACAAAATCTTTGACTTTCATACGCATTTCTATTTTGTTTATTGTTGAAAAATATTTATCATATTTTTCTCAGTTTGGTTTGATCGCCATCAACAATATAAAATTCAAGTGCTAGACAACATTGAATATATGAATAAACGAGGAGCTATCTGAGTACTTGCTATAAAAACACTCAAAAACTATGTATATATATCATTATTCATGTTAGAGGGTTACAAATACCGTTGATACAACACCCCAAAATCTATTTTCTCAACATGTATCACAGCCTCACAGCCATCTCGTAACAACATTTTCATTGGTCCATACCATCAACCAATCGTAGCTAATGCGCACTGGCGAGAGTACACTCATCTCTTCGCTAATGTTTCCATCTATGATTAATGCATATATTCACATCTATATGTATATAATAACACATACACATATTTTATGTATAGATAAATGCAGATAAATGGATAATTGTCGCGTGTTAATATATAGTTATCAGCAGATTTATTATTTTTTCTCCTCTGGATGGATGAATAAAATTGAATTGAATTTTTATATGTATATAGATATATAATTTTGATACAATATAACCTCCAAATAGCTATCATTATTGAGAGAAAGTCAAGAGAATACATGAAATAAAAGTTCTGAACGTTTAAAAAATAACCGTTTGCAGAGTGGTGTTTGACAATAGAAATTTTACTGTACTAAATTTTTTAATCTTCAAAATAAATAAAGAATGTATA
Source organism: Microctonus aethiopoides (assembly GCA_030347275.1). NCBI lineage: Eukaryota > Metazoa > Arthropoda > Insecta > Hymenoptera > Braconidae > Microctonus > Microctonus aethiopoides. Next base: position 7,114,635 of record JAQQBS010001424.1, read on the forward strand.
TTGTAGGTTATATAAGGTCGAGTTGAGAGAGTTTTAAAAGTAGCTTTTGAATGCGATCAATAAAGTACTTGTATACATGACGTTTCGTGTGTTACCAGAGAGATTGAGTATATTTATTTATTAATATCGATTAAACATATTTAGTATTAAATATATTACTTGTGTTGCTTCAACGTATTTTTGATATTTAAAATAATTTATATAATCCAGAAATTTTTCATTTCAATTCTACATTCAGATATAGAAAATATTCATCACTAAGTATATAAAACAAGACATTTATTAATAATTAATATAAATAAATCAATGATTTCATTTAATTATTTATTCTTTTATTTGATAGTGATAATGTCAAAGCCAAGGGCTGTTAATGCAATTGACATGATTTCTTCGGAAAAACGAGCATATGAACGTCATCGTACGCGAGTAAGTAAATAATTTGTGTAAATTAGAAGAATTTCATTCAAAGAGAATGTTGACGATTGAATTTATTATTGTTTATAGGTCAAAACAGCCATATCAACAGTTGATATGAATCCACCTAAACCGAGACCTCATGTGATACGTGATGCAAAACGTTTACAATTGCAGTATGAAAGACAAACTGAAATAATTCGTAATAATTTTATACTACTACGTAATCTTCAAGATATTATGCATGAACGTAGTAGAAAGAAAAATTGTCTTCATGAAAGAAGATAAGAGTATGTGAGAATGTTTTTATTGCTATTTTATATGCAGCATAGACTTGAGCTGAAAAAAAGTATTATACTTTGATACATAACCTCTATCTTTTGTTATTTGTATAATTTAAATTTGTATATTGAATATCAAAATTTCATATGATGATAATGATCATTTGTTTAGTGTTACTCTTTTTCCATTGCTTTTATGGTATTTCAGTTGAAAAGTTGAAATAAATTAAATAATAGTGAAATATTCGCCTGACGGTAAGGGTGAAATTTTATTTATAATACTTCTAATACACACCAGATGGCTTAAGAGTTCTTTATTGATCGAAGGTATATTATATTATATAGTCGAGTATGAGAATTTACAAGTAGCGCCACCTGAGTTTCAAAATGCCGACGATTTAGGAACTAGCTTCAAGATAACTCTCTCAAGTATAATTAATTCTATGCTCAAATTTTAGTTACTAGAATCTAGTACCAGCAGAATCGTGTCGAATAATTTGAACGCATCCGCTCGTTTGAATTGTTTGGAAATACACAAAAATAAATAAAAGTGGGAGATTTACTCACACAAACGTACGTGACTTGATGATGGGCAATGTATTGTAAATCACCACAAGCACATCCTGTACATAATAGCGATATAATAATTGCTACAAATAATAAATTATCTGTTCAATTAAATAAATCCAGAATAATAAAAATCTGATCGATAAAATTGAACAAATAAAAAAAAAGCTCATCATTCACATAATAAAGTTGTTTCGTTATGAATTAATACGTTAAAAATACATCTACAAATATACTATTTTGTAGGTTATGTGCGCTGTGTGTTATTGTTTGGTGGTTTTAGATCTGTTGTTTATTATTGCATTGTCGGTGTTTATTTTTTTATGTAAATAAATAAAGGTAGTAAAGAATAAATAAAAATTGCGTAACGCAAAACTTAATCGACATGGAAAAAAATACAGAAAACTCTCCACGTTTATTATTAAAATCAAAAATATTTACAACTCCAAATGTATATGTAAATTCATCAAATGTGGGAAGCTCTCATTTTACAATTCGAGTAACAGATTTTTCGGAAGATCCAAACACTTGTGAACAATTGAGCAGTAATATAATTTTAAATGATGTATCGCATTCGACTACAAACATTGAACCGCGACAAAATTCTTTTAAAGCATCACCTTTTGATGGAAATTCATCAAGAAAGAAGAGGATAAAAATGTCTGAAGAAATTCCATCAAAACGTGTAGTCTTAGTTTTACCTAATAAATCATTAAAAACATTAGAATCTAATACAGAAAAACAAAATGATATTCAACTAATTAATAGTTTAGCAAATAAAAATGATAAAAAGATTATTATACCAGCGAAAATAAATCAAACAACGAAAGAAATATCAGATAAAATAAATAAACTTAATGGAATAGAATCGATAAATTCGATTTCAAAAAGTAATACAAATGGAGTAAATAATGAAACACAAGTTATTGATATTTCATTACAAAATGATGAAACTCATGATTCAATTATATCATCTGCAACAATCAAAAATTCAAGTACAAAAATAAATGACAATTCAATTCAACAAACACCTCATTTAAATACCTCAATTCCAAAATCACGAAGAAATTCACCTCAAGTAATGGGAATAAAACGATTGAATAATCCAAAATTCATTCTGGCACAAAATTTATTGGCAACAGGAAAATCTATGCAAACACCTTCTTCATCTGTATCAAAACAAGAACCATCAATAAAATCTATTGATAAAACTTCTTTATCGAAAAATGTTCTAGCAGTATTATCACCGCCATCGTCATCATTATCAACTGAAACAAAAAAATTCATTGCAGATAGCATAAATCCAAATTCATCATTGCGCCAAATAAACATCAATGGATTAACATTAAAACCAATTAATTCTGGACTGTTAAATAGTTTAAAATTACAAAATAGAATTAAAATTTGTGATGATTCAAAATTAAATGGAACATCAGTGAATGAAAAAACGCATTTGCTACCAACAGAAATTTCTGAAAGTCTAGTAACAACAACAACTGTTGAATCACCACAAAAAATCAATCAAACAAATAATAATTGCGAAGAATGTTCACAATTGCGTTCAGAAGTGAATGCACAATTGCAAACTATTCTGGATTTGAAACGTGATATTGCAGAATCGATATTATTCACAAATAAAGAATACAAATTGAATTATAAAACAGATAGTAGAACTGAGGACGAACGACACTCGGAAGTTTTAAAAGAATTAAATGATATAAATAAAAAATTGAGAGATGAATTAAAACTAGAGCAATTTTATAACAATAAATTAAAAATTGGGGTTAGTAATCGTGATAGACATATTCAAGAACTTGAATATGAATTGGTGCATGTTTCAAAAATATTTGATGAAATTAAAGTGAAAGCCATATCGTTAAAAAAATTATTCAATGGCGAAAAGAGATAATAAAATTATTTTTAAATTTTGTAAAATTCGTGAACTAATTTTCTGTTCAAATTGCGTATTTTACTTGATATATTTTTTGTAAAAGAAAATTTTGAATACTTTGACAATTAATAAAAATTAAGATACATACATTAAATTTTCTATAAAATTAAATAAAAAGAATTATTTTTTATTCACCATTAATTGTAATTTTTTCTTGATTCTACACCATGATCTTGAGTCTCATCATCTACAGCTTCTTTTCTCTCTTTAATTCCTTGATAAATAATTTCATTTGTCTTTGTACATTCGCACCATGGCGTTATTGATTTATCACAAATCAATGCAATATTTAATATTGTCATAGACACATTTGAAATAGTAATATTTACTACATCATCTATATTATATAAAACATTATTCAAACCAGTTTGTCTATCTCGTTTTCTCGTTACTTCTCGTTGATTAAAACATTTAGCCATGTCACGTTTTCGATGATTTTTGTCATGAATGTGCCTAAATAAATAAAACAACGGATAATATTAACTAAATAAATTATACATTTTTAATCATACAAAATGATTGGTAAATAAATTACTTGAATGTATTGTGTGTTCCAGTTGATACATTGTTTGGACGATGAACTTTTAATTTAGCTTCTTTCAGTCTTACATAAAATTCATCATCTTCCAAACCCCAGCCCCAATATTTATTCGACATTCCATTCACCAACATGAAATGATTCCTATAAATGTAGGTTAAAATTATCGAAAAAATTGAGGTTAGTTTTTGATAAATGAAATTAAAATAAATTTTTTACCTGTTTATAAGTAATATACCACCAATAAATGTCGAATAATGATAACGTGGATGTAAATTCGGTGAGGATATGTGATAAGGTCCAACATTTGGAAATTTATACGATAAATTATCATTCATTGGTAATAAATCCACATCGTGCATGGCAATATAATCAAATTCATTTTTAACATGAATAAAACCGACATTGATGAGAGATGCTCTATTGAATCTAAATTTATCAATCTATGGAAAATTAATTATTTTTCAAAATTACTAATTATTCATTAATGTTTAATTTCAATAAACATCTCGATTAACTTTATTACCTGATGTAATATAAATATGTGATAATGAATATTTTGTTTGTCGAGAAATTGTTTCATATGTGGTGCAAATGATAGCAATTCAGCAAAACGATCACGAAATGGCACCAGTATTGCAAGATGATGATCAAATTTTTGTGATGGTTTCCATCCATGTGATGATATAATTGGTTTTAAATAATTTTCTTTGCTATGGGTTTTACACTCTTCACATTTACAATCATCTATAACGAAAAATAAATAAAATATGTAGTTATTTTATTGAATAAACATCTATTTAAACTTTTATTCGATGAATAGTTTTGAAAGTGATGAACAAACCTGTTCCAAATGGTAATAAACTTATAAAACAAGTTATTACGAATGAAATTAATATACTAATTAGTAAATACTTTGAACGAAATTTCTTCCACTGACTATTCATATTCAGAAATATGTTTTGTTTGCATTGAGAATATAAATAATATTCATGCAAAGTCAATGGCGAAAAGTAGTTTCCGCAAAGTCATTATCAAATTATTCAAGTGATAATCCATTGAAATATTTATTGCATATTATTTTTTACATGCTGAATAAAGAGATAAACAATTGCTAACTCTTAATTTATCGAATGTCATGTCGAAAAATGTTTATAAATATGCACTAACTTTTATAGCTTTGATGTAGAATGTTAATGATCATATGAAACATAACCTATAAATTTCAAGTCTTTAAGGAATGTGAATAGCTCAGAAAAATTCCGAATAACGCCATCTGCTATTCAAATTTTATTCGGATAAATATATAAAATGTCTTGGATTTATTTATTTATATTATGATCCAACAAAAGCTCGATCCATATAATCTTGAAGTAATTGTGAAAAAGGTTGGCTAAATCCTTTTGGTCGTGCTAATTCTTCAATTCTAGTTGAACATGATGCTTTTAATGCTTTAGGATTAACTTTAAAAGGATCTTTGTTAGTGCGATACTGAAATTTTTTAGGTACTGCAAGTTCTTCAAATCGACTGGGCATTTTCATTATTTCTGGTTTTTCCACAGCTTCAATTTCATGCGAATAAAAATTATCAGCGGGAGAATAATAAATTTTAGGCTGTGCCAGGCGTAAAAGTCTTGGTGTCACTGTCCTAAATCGATTGCACGTTGATGATGAATTACTGATGATTGATTTTCCCAATTGTTTATCAATAATACTTTTACTATTTCCAACATTAGCTGAATTCGTTGATGATGATGATGAGTGTAAACGAGATTGATTTTGTTCACGAAATTTCGGTTGAGACAATAATTCAATACGTTTTCGATTTCTTCCTGATCTTTGTCCGCTATTTTTAGATTTCGAACATTTCAATTGTGATTTTGTGATATTTGATACTGATGATTTCAACAGGATCTTTCGAGATGAAGATTGTGTCAAGACTTCTCTTGGTGTAATCCACGAAGATGGATTATTATTTGTTTGTTGATAATTAAATTGTCCGGATTGCGTTTTATAGCTACTACAAATAAAATAACCAACATAATTTTGACATAATAATTATTTAATCATTTACATTATTTATATAAATAATTTACTTTATGTGGGAAGATGAATTTGATGGTAATAAACGACGATAGGGTTTTTTATTTGACATTTTATTACACTAATTTCCCAATATTTCACTTCCAATTTCACCAAAAAAATATAAAATCATAATCAAATGTTTGTGTAATTTTCTCCTAATGTTTCTTTTAGTCAAATTTTTTATAACAAATGAGAAACAAATTATAAATATTAAAACAAAAGCCAACTTGTCTGATAATTAATGATAAAAGATGTCAACAAAATCTCCGAAATATCGACTTCCTTTTATCAAACATTAAATAATAATTCACTCATTCATCAATAAATAATTGTTCATCAATAAATATATATAAAAATGTACAGAGATAAAATAATCAACAATATCCATTATTTATTTATAATGTAAAGTCAAAAACGTCCAGCTCCATATCCAGGAAAAAGTTTTTCTAATACCAATGACAAAGATTCATTGATTGACATTGATTGGGATTTTTTTAAAGGACATCTACAAACTGGACATGTGTGAACATCTGCTTTTAAACTCCTATTCAAACAATAATTGCAAATATTATGCAAACAAGGCATTGTGATGGGTTTCCATACAATTTCTCGACAACATACACAAGTGAATCTGTAAAAATAAATCAGTAAAAAATATAATCAATAAATTATCAAATATCTATTACGATAGTAAAATTATTTTACAATAACTAATTGATATTTATTAATTTATTAATACCTATCTGTAACATTGTTAATAAAAGCAATTTTTCCTTGAGAGAGAAATGATTGACACTCGTTCCATAGTCTCATGTTCATATCATCATTTTTAATTAATTGCAATAAATCTTTATCCAATTTATATTCAATTATTTTTCGTCTTTTTACTTCTACTAATTGTTCTATATTTTTCTGCTTCTTTGTACGTTTCACACCAGTCACCAACTGTTTTGAATTCTCTTTCTTATTTCCATTTGCATATGGAAATTCATAATCAATCATTTCTATTCCTAATGATTCAATTCGTTTTTTTCCTTCTGCTGTCCATGGCGCAGGAATTTCATCATCACGACGTAAAATAAAACGCCAAACAGTGAAACCGCTTTTACCCTTTTCAGGAAAATATTTACAAACTTTGTAAATGCCGTCGTATCTATATGTAATAGTAAATAAAAAAATTATTTAACGTGCGAATAATTTATAAGAAATCATTGAAATATCTATAAGAAAAAATAAAAGTAAGTGACATTGTTGAGAGAAAAATTTTACTGTAATTTTATAACATACCGAAAACCTTGTTCAGGTGCATATTTATGACTTTGTGAATGTTTTCTCATTTTCGCTGATCGAACAACACGAACTGGGATTCCATCACGCCAATTTTCTGCAGCTGCCCCAATAATATCATTAAACTTAGCTTTACAATTCAATGCAAGAGCTTTGTTCATTTTCGTCAATGTTTGGTCAGAACTTTGTGCAGCCGTTCTCTTATTTCCTATTCAATTTGAAATTATGATACGAGATCATTAGTAATTTTGTTATATATTAGCCATAAAAATTAACAATTTTTTTATTTGATTCAATTAAATTACCTGATAAATCTCTACCACCTGATCCTGTGTAAATGAATTCATCTCCATTGTCAACATCATCTTCATAACCGCCTGATAAAACTAAAGAATACGCACATTCACTTTCACGACCATGAATACCTGCTACATGTGGTCGATGCACGCCTGCTTCCGATACCTAAATTATATCAATTCCATCGTGATTCAATGAATTAATAAATAAATAATTAAATAAACGACTGAATTGATTTATTAATCGGTAAAATGAAGTAAAACTATATTTGGATCATTGACTAACTTGTAAACGATATTTCCAACTCATTCCAACTTCAATTCCTGGAACTTCACCACGATGATTTGGTGGAACTATTGTGCATTCTCTGACTCTTCCCATACATCCCATTCCACGACCCCAATCTTTCTGACCTTTTTTCAATTCAACTTTAATTTTTTTCTTCTTCTCGGGCAATCTTTCTCCCACCTAAATAAATAAATAAATAAGTAAATGTAAATTGAATTTATAAATTAATTCACATTTATATACTTTTTCTTATATAATTTTCTTTACCTTTATCACTTGATCAACATCAGTTTTACATTCTGGACAATACCAATCATCTTCTGGAACTTCCTCCAATGCAGGTGTTAAACATGTTATATGATAAGCTTTATCACACTCATCACATAGTATTATTAAATGTGGATTTCGTTTTTCTGAACATACACAGCAGCCACATTCATCGCATTTTTCATTTCTGTTATCATTGCATGCTTCGCATATTATAGCAATTTTTCTCTGTTCTATTTTCTCTTCAAGGTAGTGAATATCAATCGAATCAGGACTTGAGTTCACTTTTGGTTCTTCAATCTTGTAAATCCCATTCTTCACATCAATTTTACAATTATTTATTACCGTTTCATCACTGGGAATGGATCAAAAATATAAAATTAATATCAAAACTTGGGTTCAAAATTGTTGAATATGATTCAAAAAAATCATAAATATTACCTAGCAATGTGGAGAGTACCAACGAGTTGAATGCCTAATTTTATCTTTTTTATTTTCTCGATTGTAAAGTCATACCAATATCCAATTTTTTTAGGATTTTCTGTGTTATAATTAACCATAACACGTTGACCCAATTGAATTTTCTGGATATCAAGACGATTTCTTGCACGTGGTCTTATCATATTCTCAATAACATTGAAAGGCTCTTCATCAATTAGAAATTGCCATTGTACACGGTAAACAAATGAGTTGTCATCTTTATTAACAAAAATTTGTTTAATGATTGCTTCAAACCATGCACCATAAGAGCGATCTATGCAATCAATTAAATCACCAATACGATACAGTGGACTTTTTGCTTCAATCAAATTATTTGATTGTTCGCTTTTAGATATAATTGTTGAACAACCAATTTTATTCTTTGTTGTCGATTGATCAGGCAATTGATCAATGATGGGCATGTTATTTTTCGAAATAACAAATAATTGTACGACATCATGATGATTCAACTCATAATGGCATATACGATAACCATTCTCTAATTGTTTTCCACGATAAAACAATCGAATATCAGCAATGTTCATCGAAAACTTCGTGGCAATTTCAAGCTAAAACAATTAATTATTTATGTTTTATATTAATAAATAGATGTTATATTTGAAATGATTCAATGATTAATGGAAAAAACTTACTTTAAACTCTTTAATTTCCATAAGTTTTGATATTTCAATGCTTTCTTCCACATTGCCATCGATTGTACGCACTTTTACAATCATTATTAATTATTATTTCCAACTGAAAAATTAATATCATGTAATAAGGTGCAAAAAATTAAATATTCGAAAATACTTTGAGGTTAAAAATCATTTGTATCTCATTTACTAATTAATTACGTCTTTTCGTTTAATTCAGTAAATAATTACATGCCGGTAAATTGTTTTTTTGACAAACACATACATTTCATAACCTATAAATGTCGGTGCTGAAACTATAAATGAAAATGTCGAATGACAGTATAACAATGAATTATTATTTATTTGAAATAATTCTTAGACGCACATAAAACAGTAATAGTAACAATGTTCTATAAGAAAACAAATCTACCGAACAAAAATATAAGTAAAATTTTCGTTTTGTCGAATGTTATTATTATATTGTATAATTCTATATATAATAAATTTAAAAATAACGGAAGAAACTGAATTCCAGCGCGCCAATTTCAAATATAAAATAAGAAATGGATAAATTCTTACAAATTAAATTTTTTTTAAATAACTGCCAGTACATCCGTAGACAATAATAATAATAATGAGAAATAGGTTATTTATAAATAATACACTCAATTAGTAAATAACATTATTAAATAATGAAAAATATTTATTATATTTTTGACAATCATTATGCATTTAACTATTTACTATGTACAGTAAAACCTCTGCTATTGGGCCACCTTTAGAAAAGAAAATTTTCGTCGTTGCTATTTTGAGGTTATACTGCAGTAGTTGTGAATAAAAAAAAAGCGCATATTTTTTACTTTACATGGCGATTTATTTTAGAATTTCGACGATCACCTTTCACTTATATTTACAGGTGTTATCTTCATTCATTTTTTTTTATTCTATATTTAATTATATTTTTATAACTAGGAATAAAAATAAAGGATAGGAAAAATATACTAATCTACAAAATTTTGTCATTAGTCCTACATGAACAAAAAAATTGTCGAATATGTAAAAGACTAATGAATTAATCAGAATCAAGTTAAGCACGAAATGAATGTTCTTATTCATTTTATACAAAACAAAGTGAAAAACACATGATATACTACAACAATTTCCTGTAATCTCACAGGAAAACAAACTATAGGCAAACAAGAATGAAAAAAAAAAGCGACAATTAATTAAATTTTTTCATATCTTAGATAAATAATCATAGATGGAAGCAAAAAAACCAAAGCCTTTTTAACCAGATTTCGGTGGGGAATTACAATTGATGAAATTACCTTTTATTTTTCTCAGTCTTTCACTGATAAAAATTATCATTAAAATTAAAATAATCATCAGGTATTCGGTCTCAAAATTGCTTATCCAAAAATATTATTTTTGTTTCTTTTTTCTTCAATCCATTTTTATAAATGTAAACGCAATAAGATGATAAGTCAAATAATTATTAAATATTTCACATAATAACACACCATTTTTTCGGTTCATCCATTTGTTCCATGCCAATTACATGTTCATTATCATTTGTTTTCTTATCATCAATATTAAATTTATATCCAGGTGCCTTTGGTGTTGATACTTGAATGGGTTTTCGTAAATTTCTTAAATATTCAAGTGATGTATTAATTAATCCATAACTCTCATCAGTTTTAATTTTTTTCGTCGATTCATTATAATCATCATTGAATTTACGTTTTCTATCACGATGACTACTGCTTTGATATGGTGAATTCATATCAGAATATCTCGATTGATCATGCAACAGTGATACACCAGATGTATTAACAAATAATGAATCATTGGGTGTTAATAAACGTTCACGAACCGTGACATGTTTCATACGCCTCAGAGAATTACGACCTGAAATACCACGTAACGTTCTACCAAATGATAAATCTTTAAATGTCTCTGACATACTGGCATTTGGATCTGTAACATCTAGAAGCTTTGAATTGTCCTTTAAACAATCATTCAATTTTATTTGTACATCTTTCAACATTATATTTGAATCGTAAGATATTAGAGAAACATCTTCATTCTCTTGGGCGAGTGTATTTGAATCTTTTTTATTTGAATAATTATCAACGTCTTTTACTGGCGATGATTCAGACGTTGTTGACCCAACTAAATCTGATCCTGATTGACAATCTCTATTCTGAACACGCTCATTATCTTCAGTTATCGGTAAAATCAATAAATTTTCTTCTTTCTTTTCTTTGTCATTTTCTTCGTGTTCTCGTTCTACTTTTTCACATTCAGTCAAAGTAATTGTTTCACTTGTCTCTAATGTTTCTGTAATTTCATTTGACTTTTCTTCCAATGTTTTATTTTCCTTATGGCCATTTAAATCATTCTGACCATTTTCAATTTCATCAGTTTTATTTTTAGTCTCATTGTTATCAACATTTTCAATTATTGCGCCTTCATTTTTTATCTCTTCGGCACAATCCACTAAAGAAGATTGCTGTGATTCATGTTGAATAAATTCAACTACAGCAGATTTACCATTAATATTTGATACTGCTGTTTGTTCAGTATTTTCTATTTTAATTTCTTTGCTTTTCTCACCATCATCTTCATTTTTTATTGTTTTAGTTTGTTTAATTTCTTTTCTCGACGCCTTTGTCTGATGGAGCGTTATTGGTTCACTACTATCTTGATGTACTTTCATTGTGCTAAATTGTTTAGAATTATGAAATGATGTTGTTAATGATAAACGCTTATCAACGCTTTTACTTGAGGTTAACTGTGAATTCACTTGAGTGGTGAGAGAAGGTGCCTGTAAAGCTTTTGTTTTTGTCGGGCTCCGTAATTTACTCTATAAAAAATAAAAAACGAACAGATTAATAAATAATTATCCTCATCACTTTATTTATTAATCAATTTTTTTCCTTTTTCTAACCTTAAATTTCTTTCCTTGTGTAGCGTTTGATTGTTTATTTGTTCCAGCGCTGATGTGACTTCTGCAATAAAAGAAATATAAATAAATTAATAAACAAAATTATTAATAACAACATAATAATTGAAAGAATAAATTGTATTTATCAGAATTTTTTATTATCCTACAAAGATTTTGAGGTTATTAGATATAAATACCAAATGTTATATAAAATTTTAAACGATAACCGAAAGAAAAAGATTTTATCACCAGTTGAATGCGTGCTCTTGATTGTAATTTGAGATTGTTACAAACCTTGGATCATGTAATTGTTTCAAATTTTCTTCTAAGATGACTTTCTGAGGGGCATTCGTGACCTTCCTTTGATAATTCTTGTCGTCGCTGTGACGAGATGATTTCGACGATTTACTCATTGCCTACAGGATAATTATTATATACCGATAAAATAATTGAAATTCTTTCGTTCTATAATCCCTTTGATTTTATTTTGACTTGAAATTACACGGTTGTTGAGTCCCTACCCATAAAACCCGGCAACAATAGACAATTACTGTACAAATTCGGCTTATCTATTATTGTAAAATGCAATTTTCAACCACCACTTAATTGATTCTCAACCGAAAAATTTAATTAAATGATAAGTATATTTTATTATTAAAAATCGTGCATTAATAATATTTATCAATTGAATATTATTACAATTTGAGATATTAAAAGACAATTAGATGAAAAAGAAGACGCCATTCAACGCCATTACAAAAACCGTCGTCGCAAATTGTTCACCATGAATATAACCACACATGAACAAGTCTGAATATAGCGGCTGATGCGTAGAAACAACCACGCACACTAATACAGACACACAAATAACCATATATGGAAAAAAGCTCTTGAAACCCTTTGCCCTGTTCTTTTGGGTGTATGTACATTGTGCTTTGTTTCAATATTTAATTATAAATTATATGAAATTTTTTTATCAAAATATTCCAATTGAATTATCATTATAAATATGTTAGTTGAGACACAGCAAACATCATGCAAAAGCAGGTATAAAATTTAGTGGATAATTTAATTACCGGCTTTAATGGAGTATTTTCCACAGGTTCCGTTTGCTCTCTGATGATTTTTCGGTAGCTCCACTGAATAATTAATCATCTAATACATACAACACACGATGCATACGCATACATACACACGTAATTAAACATTCTGAAGTACATACAAAGATTTAATGGAGTATTGCGGCGATTACGCACTTACGTAGATGCAGCTCACGTTGTTATTTTATTTACGACAATAAAAATGTACTACTACCACAGAAAAAAAAAAGTAGATAACAAAAACGTGCTTTTCAACCATGAAATTGCGGTGCTCAATGCCTCTATGACAAACATCCACGTTTCCGGAGTAAATTCTATATTGTTTACGTATCAGTTGCTCATCTGATGATTGGTTAAATATATTTTCGTTCATCAATTGTTCTATATTATTGGCTTATTGCTTGTGGAACTTTTTTTTTTTTGTTCTACAATAGGTAAAACAGTTTTTGGAGGTTAGTTGTAAATATGCCTTTAGTATAATTTGATTTTTCTTCAAATTTATCGAAAATTTTTACTATTATTATGAATAATATTAAAAATTTCCAATCATTTATAGTATTTTCTACCTGAAATAATTGTCATTTATTATATTTATATCAGAAAAATAAAAATAAAAAGGTTTATTTTATTTGTATAAATTTTAGTTCACATATTGAACACCAGAGTTTAGACGTAAGATGGCGTTGAATTTCTAGACATTTTTATTATTCATGATCTATTACGATACTTGAACGTTTATTTTTGGAGTGTGCTTCGCGGTAAACTTTACTGACAACTATATTATTATTTATTATTTTTATTAATGAATATAAATATCTAATGAGATAATCCTCAACGACAATTAAATCTTCATACAAGTTCAATTGAATTTATAAACAAAATGTCGATTGGTGTACCGATAAAAGTGCTTCATGAAGCTGAGGGTCATATTATAACCTGTGAAACGAATACCGGCGAAGTATATCGTGGAACATTAATCGAAGCTGAAGACAATATGAATTGCCAAATGCAAAGCATTACAGTCACATACAGAGACGGTAGAGTTGCACAATTGGAAAATGTTTATATTCGTGGATCAAAAATTCGTTTTCTTATATTGCCGGACATGTTAAAGAATGCACCAATGTTTAAAAGACCTGGTGGGAAAGGTTCAGGCACAGCAGGCAGAGGAAAGTCTGCAATACTTCGAGCTCAAGGTATAAAATTTATTGGTTAATTTTATGTATATTAATTCTATGATTTGGTGAGAAATTTAATTAAGTTTCAATTGGATTGATAGATGAATTTTTATTAATTTAATGTTTTAATTCATAGCGAGAGGTCGAGGTAGAGGACAAAACCAAAGAGGACGTGGTACTGGATCAGCACCATGGTTAAATCAACAAAATCAACCAGGTGGATCACAAGCAGGACGAGGAAGAGGATAATGTTTAAAATTAATCATTCATTTTCTACGGTTTATCATACATAAATCATTCATATTGAAAAATTTTTTTCCATTATAAATAAACAAATATGATAAAAATGTAATAGAGTTTGTTTTTTTATCTAATGGATTATTGAATTAAAATACTTTTTTCAATTATTCGCAATTTGCAAACAGATTTTGTCCTACTATTATTGCATTTTATTTCGTATTTGGAAATAAACAAAAAAATATTGGAATAATTTCGTAAGAATTTTTTGTTATCTATTATTTACATTTAAGTTCACAATTGTATCAATTTATTCAAGATTTTTTCATACAAATAATCAAAACACATTTTTCTTTAGTTTTAATTTGAAATTTATAGGAATAATTTTATATTATATTTTATTCAAACATTTAGAATTATTATTTGTTCAATTATTTTAGGTGTCCAGAAAGCCTGCTCTCTATTGCGCATCGAATTCTGCGCATGAAATTAATACACCTGCATACTTTCGATACGCGCGAGTATTCAAACACATTACGCAGCATCACAACTCGGATTATGTTAATATTTTATTCAAATAAACTTATATTATTATTTTATAAGATCAATTTCATTATAATACTACTATCTTCTGTATTTTCATTTAATTCAAGGAAACGCCATCGCTCACAATGCAACTTACTATCTTATCGTATACCTCGTCTCGTTTTCGTTCCCTAGACGCTGATATTGCAAATCTGTGCCCTGAGAACGCATTAATTTGCTGACCAAATTAAATAAACTTCAAGTCTTTTCTCTCTACAAAAAATCAGTCCTCTTTCAATTCTTCAAGTATTAATATTAAGTCTCCTTTCGAATCTCCAACTATCAACATCAACCTTGTTATTCAAACTGTTAATGACAATATAGTTTATTTTCTGTGTTAATCAATAATAAATCCCTAGATTAAGTGTTATATAAAAGCTAATAATTTATTATTAAGTGATTTCAAATCGTAATTTGCACATCGGTAATATTACTTGGGACATAACCTATTGTGGCAAATTTATTTTCTTTTCAATGACCTCTTTTTGAAATATACTATTGTAATTCTCGAAGGGATAGAAAAGAAACGAACCGGAAATGCACTAGCGCATCTATACGAATTGATTTTGAACGATTCTCTTTGTATGATTATTATAAAAAGCATTCTTCATTGTTCTTTGTTCGCTTTTCACGCTTATATTGTTGGCTTTTATTATTTTTCTATATCTTTATATCTGCCTTTAATTACAAGCAACGAACATAATTCAACCTTTTTGTCCTACACATTAAATATATTACTTAACATAATATATTAATATTATATTTCATACAGTGAATATTTAAAAAAAATGCCTTATTACGCAGTGGCAAAAGGACATAATCCTGGAATTTATCGATATTGGTTAGGAAAACATTAAAAAATATTAAATTATATCTACATAATTAGCCGGCAATTTATGGTATAACCTTCAAATAATAGGTGTAGCAATTTGTTTAAAAAATGGCGGTTATTTAAAAGAATAGTCAAGAATAAATTTAAAAAATTGAGAAATATTTAGAAAATGACCGTTTCTAAAGATTTATTTTAGAAAGTGGTCGATAATAATGGTTTCACTGTAATTGCATTGCTGATTATATTTATATATATATATATATATATATATGTATAGATCATTATCACATTTTGATAAATAGATTGAATAATTTGCAGATTTTTATTTAGTTTCTTTTGTTCATAGGGATGAATGTCTGAATCAGGTACGAGGATATTCTGGAAATGATTTTCGAAGAAGACATTGTTATGATGATGCTCAGCGATTCTTAAGTCGTCAACATATTGTGTATAGGTAATATCTATATATTATGGTAATCAAAAAACAAAATGAATGAAAAGTTGAACAACAAATTTACACTAATTATTATTGTACATTAATATTTTTATATTTTGTTTTAAATATCAGTTATGATTGCGGATATCATGGTGATTTTAAGGACAAGACTGCCCATTTTTACTATGCAATTTCTGGGGGAGAATCACCTGGAATATATCACGTGCCTTGGTAAAAGAAAAATAATTTTAATTATACATTTGGAATTAAAATAAAATGTATAATTCTTATGATACATCATCAGTTATTGAAATTTCAATATTATTTTTATGTATATCATATTCTTCATGCCATTAGTTTTATTATTTGATTTACAAGTTCAGCATAATTCTTAATATTTATTTAAATATTTATTATATAAAGGTATAAATGTAAGGACTTCGTTCGTGGTGGAGCAAAATTAAGAAAGTATCATTGCCTAGCAGATGCAAAATATTTTATGAAACGTCAACATGTTGATGAGTACAGTATTGAATTAAAATTTTTAATTTTAATATTGTTATATTTATCATAAATAATTCATCATTTATATGTAACAAAACTTTTTTTCTGTTTATAGATATGATATAGTTTCAGATGATTCGGACAATTTCGATGAATATTTATAACTAATTCGACAAAAATATAAAAAAGACAAATGAACTAAATGATATATATGTATTAATATATAATTGACATTACTCAAATTGAAAAAAGAAATTGAATATCATTTCAATTCAATATGAAAGAAAGAATAAGTATTTGCGAATATTTTAAGCAAATAGATTTAATTAATTAAATATGTGTATTTTTTTTTGTATTCTTAAGAATATGAACGTTGAATTAAATTTGGTTTTGAAATTTATTTGTTTATTAGCATTTAATTACAGCAATAGTGTTTATACGTATCGCATATGTAGTACGCAATATGTATGTACTTGTGTACATTGATTAAAAGTTCAATTATTTTATGTATGTATGTACTAATTTCATATTTATATAAGAAAGGTTAGTTTGGCGATAGTTTCTCAGTGCTAGCGCCATTTGTCGCTTTGAGCGGAAAGAAAAATAAAAGTAATATTTACCTGAGAATTTGTGTTTATATGAAAGTGATATAGGTTAGGTTTGTTTAAACGCAACTGGATATAAAAATATTTGCATCACAAAATTGGAAATAAAGAGTCATATTGCAAATACATACAATTAATATACGTATAAATAAATATATTAATTTATTGAATATACTGGAAGATTAAATAAAAAATGTCAAATCTCTATGATCAAATTAAACTTTTATATGATCAACAACTGTACTCCAATGTAATATCTTTGGTAAGTTTATTATTTTATTCATTATTATTTACTGTAAAATATAATTCCAAGTAATATATTATTATATATAAATTTTTGCTTTCAGGCTAATTTAGTTTTATCATTGAGTGATCATAATGGTGATTTATTGCCACCAACTGCAAAATTTCTTATTTACGTTCATTGTGCTGATTCGCATTTTCACATGGGAGATTATCGAAAAGCTGAATCATTATACAAAAAATCATTACAATTTCGTAAATTTCTTCTTAAATTAAAAGGCGCTACAAAACCATCACAAGAAAGTTATAAAGATCTTTTATCAGATATTGATATTAAATATCAAATTCACGTGTGTTTGATGAAAATGAAAAGTCAATTGGAAGCGCTCCAAGTATTGCAAAGTATACCAGGAAAGCAACGAACTCCAAAAGTAATATTTATCATCAATATAAATACATAATGTATATTTATAAAACAAAAAACATTGATTTAAATTGTAAATTCATTTAATTTTTTAGGTTAACATGGCATTAGCAAAAATATTTCATGAGCAGGGTATGGAACGATCAGCAATAACAACATATAAAGAAGTTTTGAGAGAAACTCCTTTGGCTTTAGAAGCTGCTGAAGGTCTTTTATCACTTGGCGTTAAAGGAATTGAAGTAAATTCACTTATTGTTGGTTCTACCGCAAATTTACCAAGCCTGGATTGGTTAAACACATGGATTAAAGCTCACGCTCATATACATAATCGTGAATATAATCATGCTGTATCAACATTACGTTCGTTAGACAATGTCAACTTTTTACGAGATAATTTTAATTTATTAGTAACAATGGGCGAATGTTATTATTACTCAGGTGATGAAAAAAATGCCCTAGCATGTTTGAAACGTGCGAGAGCTGTCGAACCTGATACAATTAAAGGGTAAGAAGAAGAATTGAATAAATTTTTTTAAATTATTAAAAAATAATAAACTTTATATTTAATTATAAAATTATTCTCTTGTTTTTATTATTTATTACAGCTTAGATTTGTATACTGCTGTTTTATACAAAACACAACATACCAAAGATTTGGAAAAATTAATACCAACGATTAATACAACAATAACAACTGGTGAATGTTCATCGGAAATTTATGTGGCAATGGCTTATACACTTTATGCATCTAGAAAATTGAATAGAGCAAATACACTGACATCACAAGCAATTAATTTAAATCCAACTAATGTTGAAGCAGTGATATTACGTGGTAATATATTAATAGAGCAAAAAAAATATGGTGATGCGTTGCATCAATTTAGAACGGCAATGCAATTAAAACCATATCGTTATGAACCTCATAAAGGTTGTGTTGATTGTTATGTTGGGATGCATAGATTGAGAGAAGCATTGAATATTGCTAGTAATGCTTGTAAACAACTTGGACATACACCGAGAGTATTATCAGTGAGTTCAATCATATTTGATTGAGTGGTTCAATACCATCCTTGCTTAACCTCAAAATTTTTGTTTGAGAAATAATATGAAAAAAACTAAAGCTTTTATTAAAAAATAACGAATATAGTTTGGTAATATTCAAATGTGTCGACAAAAATTTGTAGGTTAAGCAAATGGTGGTAGTACTACTTATAAAAAATGATAAATTAAATAATATTAATTAAGTAATATAAAATTATTATAGTTGTATGCCTCGGTATTGATGAAAGATCCAGTATCTGTTGGTAAAGCTAAAAATCTTTTGGATAAAGCTCTAGCACAAGACGATTCTTATTTGCCAGCTGTTTATTTTTTGGCTGAAATTTATGAACAAGAAATGAATTTAGAAGCGGCAATTGAATTACTTGAAAGACAAGTTGATATTCAACCAACCTGGAAATTACATCAGATGTTGGGTGACTTATGGGCCCGGGTACATGATGAAGAAAAGGCTCTTAATCATTATACAATTGCATTGAAGTAATATTTTCTTTCTTAATTTATCAATTAGAAACATCGATACATTTCATTAATAATATATTCAACCTGTTTATTTATTTTATTTTCCAGTCTTGATCCAAATAATAGACGTGTGTTAGATGGTATGCATCGCCTGGACAGTACTGCATCAAAATTTGAGTCATCATATTACATGAATGTTGGTGAAGAACATGCAGATACAACTTATGATGTAGGAGATGGTTTACCAGATTCTGATAATGATGAAGCAGCTGAAGAAAGTGAAACTGAAGCTGTATGGTCAGACATGGATTTAGAAGCTAGTAGTCAGTGATATATTACGTATAAATAATTTACATTCTCATGATGTGAAGATATTTAATTGAATTAATTGTTGTATATTATTATATTTCTTTGGATTTTGTTTACCATTAGGATCGAGAGTAAAATAATGAAGAGTTTAAAATTTTTCTACTCACAATGGATTCAATTTTCTAATGGGTTCAATTTTTCAAGACTGAATTTAGATAAATTTATATCTGAAAATAGTTTTTTGCCAACTGTAATCATGAATTTCGATTAATGTACCGATTAATCACTGTGTCATTAATTATGTAATTATTATGTATTTTTTTTCATGAATTATTTAGTTATATTTGTTTTTAATATATCAAATTAAGTTTATTTATTGCAAAGATTATGCTTTGATTTCCCCTCGTTATCTCAACAAATAGGATCACATTGTGCCAGGTCAATGTATGTAATTCATCAATCAACTTTTATATTACTATGTACAATTTTGTCCCATAGCTTATTTGCTAGGACATAAATAAATCAATCAATCAATAATTATATGTAATAATTATAGTAATTATTATTTAAATAATTTTCAAATGTTGTGCTATGATATTTTGTCGTTTTATGTGTGTATATATGTGACTTTAAATTAATCTTTTGTGTGGGTGTAAAGATGGCGGGCGTTCGGGTATTTGGAAGATTTGTTAATAGCTTATTAAGTAAGTTTTACGTTTATAAATCAAAATATTTGCATGTCAACAACATAAAAATTGTCAAGATAATATATTTATCCGAATAATTGTTAAAAAATTCAATGTTTAATGCATATTACGTCGAGTTGTGCAATCGATTGAGTAACTTGAATTTGAGGTTATGTGTTCGTTGAAAATAAATTGCATTATTGGCATTAAAAAGAATGAAAATATGACTAAATATTATTAAATAAATTATGTAAAATTACTTTCAAGTTAATAAATTATATTTTAATCATTTAAATAGCACAACGATCCGTGGGATGTCCATCATCAGTGGGTATAATTGCTAATCAACCATCTCGTAGCAAATATTTCATTATAACAGCAAAAGATAATCCACATTGGCCAGATGCTGAAGTAGATGCGTCATCAGTAGCATTTGCAAGAGAAATGGCTATTGGAATGATGACGACTTTGCATTGTTTCTTTAAAGAGCCTGTAACAATTAATTATCCATTTGAAAAAGGCCCACTGAGTCCGAGGTTTCGAGGTGAACATGCATTGAGAAGGTAATTGATAATTAATTATCAAGATTGATTAAAAACAATAATAATTAATAATTATTTGTTTGGAATAATTAAGATATCCATCGGGTGAAGAGCGATGTATTGCGTGTAAACTTTGTGAAGCTATTTGTCCCGCTCAAGCAATCACAATTGAAGCTGAGGAAAGAGCAGATGGTTCTAGAAGAACAACACGATATGATATTGACATGACCAAGTGTATTTATTGTGGTTTCTGTCAAGAAGCATGTCCAGTTGATGCCATTGTCGAGGTAAAAGATATAAATTTTTGTGTCAAAACAATAAACGATTGGTTAATTAAATTTGTATATTATTTTGCAGGGGCCAAATTTTGAATTCTCGACAGAAACTCATGAAGAATTGCTGTATAATAAGGAAAAATTGTTAAACAATGGTGATAAATGGGAATCAGAAATTGCTAGTAATATTCAAGCTGATCATTTGTATCGTTGATGGAATCACAGACACGTTAGTCTTCGTTTTTCGGCGCTATCGAAATAGTTAATTATTTAAATATCATCAAGTTTCATTTTATCAATTTGAGTTAAATCTTTAACTCGCGGTAAAATTGTATTTTGATGTATTAAAAAGGAAACAAAAGCTATAATGATAATGAAAGATAAATAATTGATTTCGTTTGTATTATTATTAAAAAATTTGTAATGGATAAATGTAAAGATACAAAGTAAATAAAAGTTCATTTGCATTATTTAAATTCGATAAAAAGGATTATTCCTTTATTTTTCTCCATTTGATCTTTATACTTTGTATATGATTATATAACGAAATTGTATCATAGCTTGGATAAAATTGAACGAGCATGGCACACATGTGACAAATTTATATTGATGTATAGTTATTATCACATGAAAATTGACGGGAAAACATTAATAAAATAACATTTATAGGTTATCTTAAGAATTAAATTCCTTTTTCTATAGTATTTTTACATAAACATTAGTGCTCTACATCTTGATAATAACTGACGTGAACTCAAAAAAGTCAAAAGATTATAAATGAATTCCAATGTAAAGATTTGAAAATTATCAAACACCAAAAATATTTTATTCAAAATTTTCTACGAAAGATATCTTCAAATAACTGACCACAATTGATAATTGCAATTAAAAAGCAGATAATTATTAATCATTTATATATTCAACTTATAAATATGATTCATATGGGAGGTCCTAACTACACACAGTATCAAAATATTTGTTCGTCTAAGCCAAATAGTATAACATACTTGCAGATGTTCATCAGTTTTTTTTTATAGAAAAAGGGGTGATATTTTTTCTAATTAACATTATTTTTCTGCATTATTGTTTTGAGATGTTGCAATTCCTTGTTTGAAATATTTTGTTATTTTATTAATTTATATTATTCTGAAATTGAAATTTTTCGTGAAAATTCTTTATTTCGTCTATGCATATTATTTATTTATTTATTTATTTATTCATTCATTTGCCTTAACCTATTTATTATTTTCCAATTTAAACAATTCATGTCAGAGATGATTTATTTTTAAAAAAAGTGTGACAATTATTGATTGTTCGTAATTGATATTATTTTGGCCCCCCCATCAGTGAATTTGATTTATCAAAAGATTTTTGTCAGTGCACTTTTCAAATGCTTTTTGTTCGTTTTTCAAAATATCAAAAATTATCAATAATTTATGTCTTATTTATTTGGTAGCATGCGAAACTGTTTGTTCATTATATCATTTTTATTCAACTGTTTGAGCAATGAAACTTTGAAAAATCCTGATGACAGAGAATATCGATTTTCTTTATAAAAATAAAGCAAAATAAACATTATTTACTGATATCTATATACAAATTATTCTCACATGTATAATCTTCACTATCACAACGAAATAAAAAATCAATTTCATGTAACCTATTCAATTTAATTTTGAATGACATCAAAGAATATTAATAAAGAAAACTTTATAATGTATAATAAACAATAACAAAAAAATTTGAATATTTGTTCCAAATATTGTTCTTATTTAATCATTCTTATTATTAACAGTATATTGAACACAGATGATAAAATAAAATAAAATCATTTCAAATGGTGAATATTACACTAATCATAAGATTATTTAATTATTTATTCATCACTATCAATGATTATCATCCTCAAATTATAAAGCATTTATATCATTCCATCGTGGACCTTGTAGATTATACAATATTTACATTTTGTTTTTATTCGGGGAGTCGGAGAAAATGTGATTTTCATTCGTCATAATAAAAAAAAATTGAAAAAAATAATTGATTTGGATAAATGACTTCGATATTCCCGCCACATTTTCTTTCGTTTTGAATCCTCATATTTTTTGCTATCACACATACACAAGCTCACACATTTCGTATATATTCATGCACATATAGATAACGCGCCAAATAATCAAGGCATTTTATGTATATCATATGAAATTCTATTAATTATTTAATCTGTCGAAGATTTTGTACGCCTGCGATGATGATTGCGTGCAAGCGCATGAATTATTGTTACCAAAAAGTAACACACCATAACCATCACAAATTTATCAAATAACCATGATATCGTTGTCGTTCCCTCCTGTAAAAATAAGAAAATTCAAATTAATTAGTTAAATTTATAGCAAAAATTATAAAAATTTATATTCAAATTGTGGTTTCTTAATATACAAAATTGATTTTTTTTTCTAATTTTTTACTCATCACCGAACACAAATTCAAATTGATAAATAAATATTTAGATTTATAAAAGTAAAATTTACTTAATAATCTATTAATTAATTTCTTCAATTAACTCACCACAGATGTTTTATTGTGAAGTTTATTTTTCTGTTCAACAAGATATTTTTTCAATGGTTCTTGAAACCTGTGACCAATATAAGGTATCACAGCTAATAATCCAATAGCTTTATCTAATAACTCCTCATTGAACGCAACAATAACTGCTAATTGTTGTATATGCATTTTAACAATTGCTTTACCAATTAAAGTCGCACCAAAAAATGTCCAAAATGGAATGCGATAGTGACCACAAGTTAAACCGGCAAGATCAAATAATGGATTTGGTATCTAAACAACAAAAACAAAAATTATCCCAACATAAATAACAAATAAAACATTTAATAAATATAATATTGAAATAATAAATTTTATTAATCAATAAATAGATCAACATACCGAAGCGCAAGCAAGAATTCCAAGAAATCCTGCTTTCTGTACAAAATGTTTCATAGCTAATTTCAGTCTCATCATTAACGGCACATTTTCACCGCTCTCCATTGCTTCAAGTGCCTCCAATTCTTTTAAATCCTCCTGATCATGTTCATGATCTTTATCACTTTGTCGACTATTTCGAGCTGCACGTGCCATAAAATACGGTGGTAATTCGCCTAAAGCTGTTCCCGCACCCCACATCATTGATTCCACCCTCACTTTACGCATAATATTTAATATTCCCGCACTCCATGTGGCATCAACTATTGTCGGACAAACAATAGAGTCGGGATATGGTGGCTCAGGAAAATTTAAACCACCACATTCATACGCAGCCATTGTTACTGCAGCAATATGTGGGCCAAGATAAAGAACAAAGGTATGAAGACCTGTTCCTAAACCAACACTTGATAAAACACCAAGTCCAACCCAATATAGCCACCATAATAAACTACTCTCCCAAGCTTTCACCATCTGTTTAAACAATCAAATAAAAGAAAAAAAAAGAAAAAAGAAATTTATCAATTCTTTAAAATAATCAATTTGTTTTTTATAATTCAGTTTATATTATTGTATTAAAATATTTCTTACTTGTTGCTGAGGACCAGAGACATGTCTCAATGTAATGAACAACCCAATTAAAAATAATACACAAACCAGTGTCTTGCGATGGCGTAATATTCTGTCGCACAAATTCACTGTGTCAATAACTAATTCACGTAAAAAATAATTTAACGTTGTTATTGGATGTTGCCACAATGTTAAACTATCAGGATCAATTGTATTATCTGTTGTCTTCGATGATAAACCAATAGATTTTGATGATGATGATGATGATGATGATGATGAAGACAATAAGACATCACCACTAGTTCGCTGCTGTGTTCCATTTGTATTCGTTGTAAAATCTTTTGCACGTCGTACAGTTGTTGATTTATTGTCCATTGTATTTTCCTCTAATCGTGCTATCTAAAAATAAAAAATAAAATAATTAATAACTGAGTAATAATTTATTTTATTGACCTTCAATTTCAATTTTCAATAACGTCCACGAGTGTTAAAAAAATTACTTATTATTTTTTTTTCTATTTTAAAAATAAAAAAAATTATTAATTATTTACAGAATCTGTTTCCATTTCAATCACTAGACATTCCTTTAATGAAGAGCGTGACATTTTAATAAATCTTGTTACATTTTATTTACATCTCACAGTTTATTGTGTAGCATAAAATATTATTGAAAAAATTAATACAAACACTTTGATATTTGAATAAAAAAAAACAACGTTACATGCGTTAAATTGGTTATAGAATTAAACTACGATGTGATATGAGAAGAGGTCAAAAGGTATCATGGGTTAAATTCTATTTCTTTCGGTTTCTCCCTTCCTCTTTTTATTCATCAACTTTATATTGAGAAAGAGGGGGAGCTCAAATTCTATAATAACATGCATTGGATTGGAGTGCATGACGTGGTTAATATGAAATTACTATTGGTCATTTAGAACAAGACAAGCAACACAAGAATATTTATTTACATGCATAAATTATTTTTTTTTAATAAAAGAAAAACTGCATTGTGATCGCATTAAGTGACTAAGTAAATTTCATGCATAGTGCATAAGTAAATTTATTTATATGATGAAATGCTGAATAGAATTAGTAGCAAAGTATGAAAATATTGAAAAAAAAAAATTAATGACATGCAATTATAAATGTATAGCAGTTTGTACCATATCAGCTTTGCTTCCCCAAAGAGGCAAACCACGTTCCCTTAGCTTGTTTTTAAGACGATCACGTGTCATGCGTCCAAGCTCATTAATAAAATATCTGGTATCACCAGATAATTCAGCATCAACTGATGAATTTGTGGTTAAACTTGGATTGGCAGATGCCGCACCTGATTTGTGACCAGATTTTCTCTTCACCATTTCGTTTTCACAAGTATTTTATTTTTCTTATTATTCTCAATGTTTTTCAATATTTCATTCAGTTGACACAGATATCAATCATTTTTATTTAGTATTTAGTTACTGTGACAACTGTGATGCAATAAATTCATTTATTATATTGTGTGTTACCAATCAATTATTTTCTCATTTGTACCAAAATGTTTTTGTTAACAAACTTTTTTTGTTCTCTTTTCTCTCAATGTTAAAGTGTTAACAAAAAGTTTTTTTTTCATGTATTCAAAAGCCACTAAAGCCACAATTAATTGTTAATACTCAATTTTATGCACGCATCACAATCATATTTCGGCAGAAGAAACTAAAAATGAAAATGAAGACAAAAAGTGAGGTTATGAACCAAAAAATATTTATTTATATAGTAAAAAAAATTAGCAGACAGATATTAATAAGAAAGAATTATGTATATATTATAAAAAATGGAGAAAGTTTAAGAAATAATATTAGTGAAAGTGTTTCAATGTTTAAACAAAAAAAAAGATATTAATTTTTACCACAAACCCCATTGTAATAATGATATACAAATATTCTACGTGAAGATAAATCATTATTCTTTGTTATTTTTTGTTCTTTTGTTAAATATTCATATACACAATAAAATATATTAATCATACAAAACACTGAAAAAATGAAGTGAAGCAGATGGTTAAATAAATAATGCACGTTAAATTCTTCCATTGATTCAATAAATAAAATTAAAATTATAAATATTAATTCTCTTACTTGAATATTATTTACTGTATAACCTAAAAATATTTTTTATTTAAAAATGATCAGTCTTTTTTTTATTATCACTGGATGAAAATGGACAGTGTGAAAACACGATGGAAATTTAATTAACGATGATAAAGAAAAAAATATGTCCTTACGTATTCCTATAATAAAATGCGATTACAACGTGTCACAAGATCAATTCTCATTGGACACTCACACTTAAATATATATACGTTTAACTAGTGACTAAAATTTATATAAAAGCGGTTATTTGACGAGAAAGAATAATGAACAATTTAGAAATCGTAAATTTTATTCCATATAGATTTTAATCGTGCTTTACATTGTATATATGAAAGTAATGTATGTAATATATATGTACATATATGTATACATATTTTGTACATGTATTTTGCTATGTATATGTATTTGTTTATCTGTTAATATGTCTCTATATTGTGCATGTGTGTGTTTATGTGGCGAAAACTTGCAACTAATGCGAAATCACAGATAGGAAATTTTACTTACACATAAACGATCCTGCAACGAAAAACGGACACGTAATGCAAGTGTGTTATAATTTATATTAATTTTTTCCCCGGCAAAGCATCGCGACAATGTTGATCACGCCCACTAATTCACGTGCACCAACATTAATTTTTTTTTTATATGTCTACCAAAAATTATATTGTCATTTTGAAAGGTTGAATACTTCACTCAGTTCACAAAACCACTGTGAAGTTAGTAGGAAAATTATAATTGGTTGATCCAAACGCGCGCCATATTAGATACGCATGCGCAATAAAAATACCGCCAACATTTAAATTTATCATACTTTCGTTGAAAGAAAACAAAAATTTTCATATTTATTTAATACAAAAAAGTTTATTCGTTTAATAATATTCATAACCTATAAATTTATTCAAAACGCTAAAATAAAGTGTTATAATTACTATTACTTATTCTATTAACATATAATTCAAATCAATAATAACGAAAATATAAAGACTTTCAAATTATTATAATTATTAACTTTGTATATTTATATTAAAAATTTTCTTTAATTAATGAATAATTAATAAACAAACTGCATTATTGTGCTAAAAATTCTACAATCCCCCCTGCCGTTAACACGCATGCGCATGCACACGCACGCATTACATATGGACATACAACTCCCAAATAACGGCCATGAAAAAAATTACCAAGTGGCCGTTATATGGAGGGTCAATTATTGAGAGAAAATCAGGAGAATAAATAAATAAAAGTAGCGAGTAATTAAAAAAGACCTTCTGGGGGTGGCCGCTAATTAGAAGTGGCCGCTATTCGGAGGTATATATATGTATATAATATATATATATCAAGCGGCGAGAGTTAAGTGAGTGTGTGCGCACACGCAATGCAAAGGAGAAATGGTTTATTCTAGACAGACTCGCAGTAGTAACGGCCACCTGTCGATCGGACACTGATCTTGCCAAGTAGTCAGTAGCACACCAAGTAGACTCCTCTTAGATTTGTATAGAGATGTAGTTTTCACATATCAAAAATAACAATTAAAAATATAAAGTAATCAACTAATTATTTAATTAATTAATTGATGAAATAAAAATATTTCAATGATTAATTAAAAAAAAAAAAAGAAATTAAATAAAAGAGAAAAAATAAGAAAAAACGAGAATTCAAATCAATTTTAGATTGATAATTATCACTTAAATATTAATTCGAGATTTTTCATTTGTATTGTGAAATGAAATAGATAAATGGAAAAATATGAGGTAATTAAACAATCGCGTTAAGTGATGTTAATTGGAAAAATTAATGAAACAATAAATGAGTAAGTAAATCTACACATTGTCTTCATATTTTCCTATCTCTTTATCTTTATTGCATGAAGATTAATTTTGAATATATAAATTTAATTTCCTTTACATTTCAAAAAATTCTTACAATTTCTGCATGATCATTTTTAAATAATTCAAATTTATTTTTCAGATAATTTTATTTATATTTTAATTTTCTAATTGTCTATATAAATCATTCTATTATTTATTTATTTCTTTATTTCCCAATGCATAAAACATTATCAACCCTGTATAAGTCCTTGAATATACATAAATATAAATGGAAAAAATAAATAAAAATATTCAATGAAAGAAAAAAAAATAGATAAATAAAATTCTCAATGGTCTATTGAAAATATAGAGAATTATGAGGCAACAGCTGGTTTCACACCGGACCCTGTTGATTGTGATATCCTTCATGTACTCTGATAACTTATCTAAACCAAATATAAAAATAAAAATACTTACGGAAATAATATATTCATATATAAAATTTTATTCGATAAAATTCTCTTTCAAATCCATTTAATATTTACTCTTCTTTCATAACTCATTATATTTCCTGGCAAATATCAAATATAATCAGTTACACGCTCCTATTAATCCTCGCATATCCAATGCCTATAAATAAAAATTTCATGTACATACATCTTTATATAAAACTTATATGTATATATACTTCTATGGTTAGTTTAGTACATATTATATTAACAACAAATGATGCGTTATACATATGTACATTACCCCGATACGTCAATAAAAAAAATTAAATTAAAATACTCATGCTCTGCTTTTTCCATTTTACATTAACCTCAAAACCTTATCAATTTATTATTGTTTATACTCTTTTAACATTTTATACAATTTCATGATGATCTTTATTGCGATAGAAATACATTGTCAGATAATATTCACGATATTTTATAAAAAATATATTAATATTCATGTAGAATATTATGAGAGAGCAAATATATGTTGCATGATGAATATAGATTTATAAAAATGAACAATAGAAAAATGGAATATAATTATATAATATATACACTTTTATTATGACTATACTGTACTAAATTATCCTATAACTATATCTATACAAGTCGTCAAAAAGTTGCGCTTACAATTAACCTTGAACCATGCATACGTGGCGTTTTGCTGGCGTTATGAGGCCATGGTCGAAGATTCTATATACGTGTAATATATATGTATATATGTGGCTCGATTTCCCATATATGTATACATATAGGGGTGGGAATTGTGGGATAAATGGGAAAGAAAGAGAGAGAAGCTCAATTGGGTCACCCGGGCAAAACGGAACTCTCCCTGTAATATATATAAATATATTGTACATGTACATTTAATGAACCTAACCTAACATTTAGTCATGGCATGATTTCTCTGTACGCGCCTGTTGCGTCACAGATAATTCATGTCCTCATTCTTGATCAATGTTACTTTCGATTGTTTGTTTTACATTATACAGACTGTAAACTTTTTGTTTGTGATTTTATGCATTATTTATACATCCGTAGAATTTCAACTCATCTAAAAGTTCTCTCTTTCCTTTCTTTTTTTTTTTCATTTTTTTTTCTTTTTATACTCAGCATTGATTATTCTTTTTTATATTACCTCTTTTGAAAAAAAGAATACAAAGAGATTTAAATGAATTATGCACACGCAAAGTTATTTATTTATTTATTTATTTATTTTATTTTATAATAATGTTGAATCAATCTGATAATGATTTGTGTTTTTTTTTTCCAGAAATTCATTCTAATATTAAAGAGAAATAACATTTTGAAGTAATTTAATGTCCAAGTTACATTTGCTATCAAATTGTTTATTTATTAAACACATATTAAATTATTTTTTCAATATTTCAAATCGAGTTATCCAAAATCAATAATAAAAACCTCAAATTTGAAATAAATTAAAATAAGTATTTGTTTGAATGTAATTTATAATTTGGATTTTTTTTTTATTTTATAGGAAGACTCGGGTCAGAAATATAATAGACAATTCAAGATGATGTATTTTATGATCAGATAATTTCAATTAAGTATATATATATATACGTATATATATATATACATTTGAAACATGGAAGCTATGTATCATTCTGGAAGTGGAAGAAATACCAAATGGGTTTGTCCAAATGATCGTCAATTGGCATTACGAGCAAAGTATAATAAACGACTATTGATATTTATTTAATTAATTTGAACATCTGTAAACGAAATCATCTTTATTTTTATTAATTTTTTTCATAATATATTTGTAGGTTAAAGACTGGTTGGTCGGTAAAAAGTAGTTCACTAGATTCCCGATATGACGATTACAATCAATATTCTACATCGTATCCAGGAAATTTATCATCTACGTCAAATGCCAATAGAAATTTACCATTAACTGACGATGAACGTCAACGAATAATTGAAGTTAGTTATGAAAATAAATATGGAGTATAAAAAATTTATTTAATTAATTTATCAATGAGTAATACAGTACAATCTATTTTATCAGCCACCATTTACAAACGGACATTTTTCAAATATTCAAAACGTTTTTTATTTATTCTTGTATATTACCGTAATATAACGGCTATTTTTTAAAACAAATTTTGTTGGCTGATATTTATAGGTTATGTTTGTATATGTATATTATTTTATTGATTAATTTTAATTCCTATTTGATTGGATAAATTCAGGTGATCCAACGTGCAGAGGCTTTAGATCAATCGGAACAGGAGCGAGTGGGTAAATTGGTTGAACGTCTTGATAATATGAAACGGAATGTATCAATGGTAACCTCAACAAGATCAAACGGACGTAATTGCGGGAGTAGATGTATCCGTGGCAACAAATGCATCTGCTGTTGTGCTTTATGCGGTGAAAAGTTCACGGTCTTAGGTGCTGGGCCAACTTTATGTCGAGATTGTCGCAAATATGTCTGTCAAAAATGTGGCGTTGAAACCACAACTGTCGCCGGGGTACCAATATCTAATGCAAAAAGTTTGCAAGCAGATCGTCAACAACGATCAATTTCTGCATCAATAGGAAATTTATCATCGATTGAATCGTTGGTTAATGTTAATCCACCATCAACACCACCAACAAAAGTATTTCTCTGTCGTATATGCACAGAGACACGTGAAATGTGGAAGAAAAGTGGAGCGTGGTTTTTTAAAAGTTTGCCCAAATATATATTACCTGAAAAAAAGGTGATTAAATATAAAAAACAAATAATTGAAGCAATTATATTTCTAATAAATTTTCGATTATGAATTTATATTATTTAAATGAGATATAATATTGTTCGAATATTAATTATAGAAACCACGGAGTGGCTCGAGATGTGCAGCATGGACATTAACTGGCAGTTCACGTTCACTTGAACCGGCTGAAACTCAAGATTCATCATCGGATGAAGATATAACACGAGGTAATGGAACACATCGGAGATTGTTTGTTTCGTCCAGCGTATCATCAGAGCCTGGTGAATCGACATTGACACAAAAACGATTTGAAACACTTGTCGAGGTACACAATAAACGTGGCTCCTCATTGGATTTGAATAATGCATTAATTGAAAATGAAATAAAATCAGTGTCATTACAATTACAACCATCAACACCAAATCTTTTATCACCTGGTCAATTAACAGTACCAAATATTTCATCTACATTAACATCACCAACATCTCCACTTTCTCCACTTTCGCCAACGCGATCTTCAAATCGTCTTCGTGATCAGCGTGACAAAATGACAACAGCATCTGGTAGCAGTCAATCATCAACGTTTTTACGTCAGTTTGCTATTGGTAGTTCAGAGTCAGTTGATCGTGAATCAACAACTGATAATGGAACAAAAAAAAAACTATCTTGTCAAAGTTTAAGTAGAAATTCATCAAATGATAAAATAAATCAAATCCGTGGAGTTGGATCAACTTTGGAATCAACAGATCCCACCAGTAGTCGATATCATTCAACAACATCAAGAAGACAAAGGTAATGTGTCAATTTATTACTGAACGGTGATATCGTACGTGTTTTGTAATATACTTTAGTGATTCAACGCTGCAGTGTGAACAGCGAAAGCAATCTCAGCGAAATGATGGACAGCGGCAAAACGTGCGTCAGCAACAGTCAACACGACCACGATCCAAATCAACCGTTGATATATCGACAAATGGATCTGAATATAGCAGGTGAATTAATACATAAAAATGATCATAAACGTTAAATATTTACAACTGATAATAAATTTAATTGATAGAATAAAATTTTTATTATCAACTCTAATTAATATATTTTCAATGGTATATTATAAAGATGAAACAATAAAATTCTTTGTCATCAAAATAAAGAAGTATTATTTGAAGTAGAAATGGACGAAGAGAAAAATTACGGAACGTTGGAGATAGCCCTACGTTACGAGCCAAACCAAACATCACATTGTCTTCAATGCAAATTGATAAGAGCAAGAGCTCTACGTCCAATGGACATTCACGGTCTCGCGGATCCATTTTGCGTACTCAGCATATTACCGATCGATCCAAAGAGCAATACCACAATGAAATTGAGAAGCAAAACAGTTCCCAAGACACGAGATCCCGAATTCAACGAGCAGCTCAACTTTTACGCGATAACAGAGAGCGATGTAAGTTTTCAAATTGAAACTCTATATATTTATTAAAAATATAAGTGATTCAATCAAATATATATTGTTGTGTGAGCTATAAATAATAATTAATATAAAAAGAAGTGAATGATTATTAAGTTTTTATTATTTTTTTTTTTCAAATAGATGACGAGCGAAAAGGCTTTGCATATAATGATCCTACAGGACGACGAGGCTGGTCGGGACTTTCTAGGCGAAGCCAAATTTCCCTTGCGCGAACTACGGCCATATCAAACGAAATTTTACAACGTCTCGCTGATGGATCATTACCAAGTAATATTCAAATGAATTTATTATTACATAAATAATATTATTTATTCTCCGAATGGGATCAATCAATATCGAATTATAATTAATTCTAAATTAAATGAATTTAAAAATTGATTGATTGTTATTTAGTAATCTTGGAATGAAATTGTTCTGCTGGAATATATGAATTAATTAATATAAATTAACTATTTGAAGGTGGATCAAGAGGAGAATGTTTGGAGCGAAGAATTGAGCAACGGTCGCGGGAAGATATTTCTATCATTGAATTACAACACGAATCGACGGGCGCTGTTAGTTCATGTTCAACGAGCGATGAATTTATTAGCAATGGACAGCAATGGTCTATCTGATCCATTTGTGAAAGTGAGATTATTAATGCCGACTCAGCAACGAGAAGACAATTCAATAAAAATAAATCAAGTTCATATAACAAAGAGCTTAAGAGAAAGTTTCACAAGGAGCTTAACAAAACATCAACCGAAGCAGGGAAAAAAAATAGCAAAAAATACATCATTAACGCACACAACAAAGGTGAAATGGAATACTTTAAATCCAGAATGGAACGAAGAATTTTCATTTGAAACACAATTAAATGATCTCAATACTCTCGCGCTTGTTTTAACAGTTTGGGATAAAGATTTTGGAAAGAAAAATGATTTTCTTGGTGAGTTTAAAAATCTTTTATTGTATACTTTTATAAAGAAAAAAATTATTGTAATATTTATTTTTAATTTTATCTCATTCAATACAGGAAGTCTTGTGTTGAGTTGTAATAGTAAAGGTGCACGACTGCGTCAATGGATTAATGTTATGAAATTTCCAGATCATCAGCATGAAGCTAGTCATGAATTGAGTAAAGAAAAAATATTGTTCGAATGAAATATATCGCACATTTATTTCGATCAACTTAGGCACAATAAAATAAACCAAACTAAACCAAAGAAGACATAAAAAAAAAAAAGAAAAAATAACAATAATAATTAATCATTCCTACTGATTCAGAGTCAATGAGTATCGTCAGATGAATTATATTACTACATGACAATACAATGAAAGAGTAAAAGAAGAAATCGCACAATCATTTCATTTATAAATATATATCTAAACATTTTCTCTTTGTTCAAACGATAATAAATACTTCATCAAGAATTATTAAAACCAAATATCAATGATGGAAATATATTAATATTATATCGATTGAATTTTATCAACTTGTTGGAGATAAATAAAATGAAATAACAAATGATAAATCAATTGAATTAAATTATCGAAATAAATAGACATAAATAGAGAAAAGGGTAATAGAAAAATTGAGAAACAAGTTAAATTTAATTACAATATTTATGTATTCAATTTTTTTTTACATATAATTTTTTGTTTTTTAATCATCATCGGACGATGAATCTTCTTCTGCTTCACTTAACCATTTAATAAACGGCTGAACTGCCACACGAATTTCTTTATTATATAATACATTATCATCATCGTTATCATTATTATCGTCATTATTTTCATGATTATACCATTGCAAAATTTTCTCTTCACTCAATATATCTTTTTCATATAATAAATGTAACAAATATTGAGCAATACCCAAAAAACCTTCAGTGATATTTGCAACTGCCTCAAATGCTCTTAGACAATCTTCTTGTGCATTTTCAGTTTTAATATAATTCTGTAGAATAGTATCGAAATAACTAATCATTACTTTTAATACTTTTTGATAGCCAGTATTAGTTATTGGTTCATTTTGTTCTTTAAAATACGTCAATGGTAACATAAGAATTCCTTTAACAACATTATATGTTACATCACGTATACCAACATTGTAAGCGTAACGCGATGAATTAATTTCTAATATTAAATTGTCACAAATTAATTTCTCTTGATAACCACGCAATAAACTATCAATAACTTCAGATAAAAATCTATCAGTATCATCGGGTAATGGTGAATCAGCTGTAATTGAGCTTCTATCACTTCTTGAATCGTCTGTATCATAACTTTCATCATCTTCACTATCAAATTGTTTTTTAAAATAAACAAATTCAGTGGAATCATTTGTATTATATTCTGTCATTGTGTTTTGCACGATATTACCATCATTTCCATTGTGTATTATAACATTAATATAATTAGACATTGGCAACAGTTTAATATCAGATGAGACAATACAAGTATCAACATTGGCAGATTCATTTAAATGACAATTTGGAAATATTACGCTATCTTTTACAACACAATTATCATTAATTGTGACACAATTTAGAATATGTGAATTTTCAATTATAACATTGTTGCCTATTGTACAATTTTGACCGATTACTGAACCAGTGACTGTTACATTTTTACCAAGAAAACATTTTTCACCCACAATTGTGTCACATTTTAGTACACATCCCCGTTCTAATACTGCACTTCGATGTTTATACGTACTGCGCAATGAATAAATAATACTACGTTTTGGACATAACATTTCTGGTGTTAATGGATAACTTTGACGTTGAAGAATGTCTCGTGTTAATATATGATATGCTGGCCATGATGTTATTGGCATTGCGTAATCATCTGCGTTCAATCGTTGCCAATAAATACGTGAATCTAATATTTCTTCATTCATTAATACGCCACGAATAAAATCTTCCATTGTCTGCAAAATAAAAATACACGATATTAGAATGATTATTTAAGTAATATTATTCAATCTTTGATTTAGTATTATTGTAAATTAACCTGAAAGTCGAAATTGTCTGAAAAAAGTGGTAAAACTGATGGTGAACATATGTAAACATGTGTGTCAATAAAACCAGAATTAATTTCAACTTGATCATGATCAAGAAACCATTCCAATTCAAAATCAATTTTTCTCTCATTTGTTTTCAACTTTTTATAAAATAACATTTTCTTTGATTGTTTATTAGCTACAAGTAGACACGTATCTTTGTCTAATATTGATTTGTTTGTTGAACCGATGTTACGAAAAATAAGTGTCATAGCAGCACCTTTGTCACGTTCTCTTCTTCCGCGATGTTTAGCCATTAAATTAGTTAAATTTGCATTGATAAAAGCATCGCCGCGTATGAGAATAAAATCGCCTCGTATCCAACCTTTTGTATCAATATCTCGCAATGCATCACCAATTGACCGGCATCCATCAGAAACAATTAATGATATTGTAATAATATTTTCAGTGTTTTTTGATGATATATAATTTTTTATTGCATCTATATGATCACTGCAATATATAAAGACTTCTTGCACACCATAACGTATTAGGGTCTCAATAAGATAATCAAAAAGATGTGCATTTGCAATTGGTGTTAAGATTGTTGGAAAGAAATCTTGCATTGGTGCTAAATTATTTGTAAAATCGCTGCCTAATACCACAGCTTGTAAAACTTCTTGTTTTCCCAATTTTACATCTCCCATATTTCCTTTTGATTTCGACATTATTTATTGATTATTATCACTATTATATCACGAATATTATTATTCAATAAATAAATCAACAATAAAACTTGTGAATATACACAAAATACACTACACACGTTTTATTTAAATAGCTGCTGATAATTTTTGAGGTTATGTCGTTTCCTTAATTTAAGTACATGCAATGGCGCGAATTTTTGAATTATATTTATTGTGATTAAATTTGAATACAAAAAAAGATAGAATTATCGTAATAAAATTAAAGCAGTATTATCCACTTATTAAATTTTGAATTTGTTTAAAAACACTTTTACAGAGGTTATAATTATTGGTGCACTCTACCAAATTCCTACTATAATTCAGTTGTTTATGAAGCTCTCAATATTGTCGACTGAGTAAAATTTATAAATAAAAATAGTTCACTCAGTTGTCGCATTTGGCGCAACATAACCTGAAAAACTTTCTCCCATACGCTGATTGGTGGAGAATCACTGCGCAGCATAAAACATGCGCATTTAATTTTTTCATTCCCGATGTCAAAGCTCTGCAATGTCACTCTAAAACTCTAATGCAAGTGATCATTATACGTTTAGACTTTAGAGAGCACTAAATCACGAATTCCCAATTGCCGGAATAATAGTCCACTTCTGAATTATATAAATAATATAAATAAACCAATTCAATATGGGATACAACAAAAAATCTCATATTGAAATCATCGGTGCACTGTCGGTGATTTTACTGATAAATATTCAAGTTGATGCGTTTACAAATTTATATCCAAAATTAAAAAATTTTCCACTTCATGACAATGAAGATGCGGGTAATCCGTTATTTTTAACGCCACTCATTGAATCAGGAAAATATGATGAAGCAAGAAAGCAAGCGACTGTTCAATATGAAGATATGCTCGATGTTGGAAGTTATGCAGGTTACTTGACTGTTAATAAAAAATATAATTCAAATATGTTTTTCTGGTTCTTCCCAGCCCAGGTAAATAATAAAAATGATAAATAATGAATAATTATAATTATAAAATAAACAAAATAATTGATTTAATAATTTATTGCTTTTAGAATCAGCCAAAAAATGCACCAGTTGTATTGTGGCTTCAAGGTGGACCCGGTGCAAGTTCACTCTACGGTTTATTCACAGAGAATGGGCCATTTAAAGTAACAAAAAATAAAACTCTAGCAATGAGAAAATATTCTTGGAGTATATCTCACAATTTAATATACATTGACAATCCAATTGGCACTGGATACAGTTTTACTGATCACGATGAAGGATATGCTACAAATGAAACTCAAGTTGGTGCGAATCTTCATGAGGCATTGACACAATTCTTTGAATTATTCCATGAGCTTCAAGGTAATGATTTTTTTGTTACGGGTGAATCATATGCTGGTAAATATGTGCCGGCATTGTCATATACAATTCATGAAAAAAATCCATCAGCAAAGATTAAGATTAATTTAAAGGGATTGGCAATTGGAAATGGTTTTACTGATCCAATTAATCAACTCAACTATGGCGATTATTTATATCAGCTTGGTTTGCTTGATTTCAATGGAAAAGAACAATTTAATATGCTTCAAAAGCAGGGCATTGATTTTATAAATCAAAGCAAATATGATGAAGCATTTGATGTATTTAATCGTTTAATTGATGGTGATTTAAAAGCGCCACCAAGTTTATTTCAAACTTTAACTGGCTTTGAATTTTACTTCAATTATTTACATACAAAAGATAATAATGAATCTAATTGGATGTCAGAATGGATACAAAGAGCGGATGTTAGACATGCAATTCATGTTGGTAATTGTACATTTAATGTTGAGAGTAGTAAAGTTGAAACGCATTTGAAAAGTGATATTGCACGCTCACAAGCTGATAAAGTTGCTATATTAATTCAACATTATAAAGTTCTTATCTACAATGGTCAGTTGGATATTATTGTAGCGTATCCACTTACAGAGAATTATTTATCAAAGCTAAA
This sequence comes from Microctonus aethiopoides, assembly GCA_030347275.1. NCBI lineage: Eukaryota > Metazoa > Arthropoda > Insecta > Hymenoptera > Braconidae > Microctonus > Microctonus aethiopoides. The sequence continues at coordinate 7,154,027 of JAQQBS010001424.1, forward strand.
GTGGCCTGGCGCTGATGAATATAAAAAAGCAACGAGAAAAATATGGCGTGTTAATGGTGAGATTGCAGGTTATGCTAAGACTGTACGTAATTTAACTGAAGTTATCGTACGTAATGCTGGACACATGGTCCCTGCTGATCAGCCACAATGGGCGTTGGATTTAATCACCAGATTTACTCATGGCAAGGCCATTTAATTTTTAAATTCCGATAAATCGTAGTAATAATAATTATTATCATTAGTGAAGAAGACATCAAATTTTATAATTGTTACTCAATTAATATTCAATATTTTACACTCAGGTTCATGATGACTATTACGCTCTCTTACTTAAAAAATTAATCACTACACTATTGGAAAGAGTGTTAATTATATGTATATGAAAATAATTTTGTATTCAAGACGTATGAAATATTTAAATACTTACAAAATATATTTTGGTCTATATAAAATTGTTTATCGAACATAGGTCAAACTATGTGTTATCATTAGATGTTAATTAATCTTATCAATTTCGTAGGCCGTTGATTTAATTAAATAATTAATGATCACTATTCAATCTCACAGAGTTTGAAGAACACAACACAAATTATTTATCTCTATTATGACTTATGTCCTCATTTTGAAGAGAAAAAAAAAAGAAGAATGAATATTATTAAATTTTTCACTCAAACTTTTCCATCTACTTTATAGATATCGATTGAGAATTTAATTCAAATGTGGTAGAATATATTTTTCTAGTATAGTTATGTTTACATGCCACTCTTTATGTGGAATTCCTGGCACTGTATATGTCGTAAGTTTTTTAGTTTTATCCAAAGTTTTTAAACCAATTGCATCGGTTTTATAAATAGCTCTATCTCGCATTTCCACAACTGAATCATTTACAAAATATCCAAATTGGCTGCTCTGCCATGGTGTAATTACCCCGTCATCAGGACCACCAATTAATACCATCTGTTCTAATTTAATAAGTCCATCCTTAAATTCCGATGTGTTTGTCGATATTTTTTCATTATTTATATAAGGAAGAAATTTGCTATATTCAAAATATAATTTCTGAAATATATAAAAATAGCAAAAATCATTATTTCAATAAATACTATGCAAATTTTGTATATATAGTTATAATTATGGGTAACGAGTGAATGAATTTTTGTTCTTCACCTGATGATAGGGATCGTTCCAATAATTTCCCACACTAGTGTGCTGCCCGAGTTTTGAGTAAAATAATTCATAGGCAGTTTCGCAAACTAAATCAGGAAAAAATAAATGCAGGAATCGAGCTGAAAAAAAAAAATATTTTTCTTTGTAATAAATTATATTCTTTCATTCAAGGCATTGTAAATTATTTTAAAATTCAATCGTACTTCCATATTGTCCAGCTTGAGGTGAACTGAGTGATATAAAAGTCCGCACATTGTGCTGTGGATATCGTTGAAGAATTGCTCGAGCTAACAGACCACCTTGGCTGTAGCCCAACAAATGAATTCCTTCTGGGAATGCATTACCAATAGCCATGACATCCTCTCCAATTTCTTCCACTTGACGCCACATTGGCTCCAAACTAGTCCACCCTGCATAACGTGGAGTATTATAAATTTCCGTTCCCGGATGACTCTGAAATGATAATAAAAGATAAGAATATTTATAAACATTTAAAACATACGAACGAAATACATTTGATAATATAAATATTTAAATTATAATTTACCTGCTGTATCCGCTCACTGATTAATTCCATACTATCGCTATCAGCCATAACACCATGTATTATAACAACAGGACGATATGATAATACATAATTAATATTAATTAAAAATAAAATAACACTACAGAGTGATAAGAGTAATGAATGATTCATCATCGTGTGTTGTTAGTCTGAGGTTTGAGCATTTGAATGGCAACAATGTTATGGCGTCGATGGAATTTTATACAAGTTTCACATTGCGTCTGACGTCAAAATTAAAAGACGATTTTAGATAATGTATACAATACATAATACACATACATATATAATTGTTTATTATTATATATAAAGCGTATGATTAACCAATGAATGATAAATATTAATTTAATATATTATTTACCGTTTGTTGATTATACAGAAATATTATTCATTCACTGCTGATACTTTACCAAACATCGATACAGAACCTACCGCACATATAAAAGAAATTCATCCCCAAACAATAAGTAAATATATATTTTTTTATATTGAATAAAAATTCACAATTTTTAATCAACACGTAGGTAATTTTTATATTCAATAAAAATTGTTTGTGAATAATATTTAAATATTATGGGTGGGGGAAAATAATATAGAAACTTTGTATTCAATAGTATATTACACACTACAATTATTAATAAAAAACATACATATTATCTATTATTATATAATTAAAATAAAAAATTATTATATTTTTTTTTAATGAATTTTATCACAGATTATTCTTTGTATCATCTTTTATTTTGGTCACATGAATAGTAAAATTTGTTTATTACATTTCTATGAAATACGCAATTTTCATTTACATTACATGGATTTTTATTAACTGATGGATTGATTAAAAAAGATTTTGATATTCGTTTACTTGCATCATGATGAGTTGCTGTTTTAATAATTTTAAATAAAACAAATGAAAAAAATACGTATCGGAGAACATAATAAAATTTTTGCTCCCGCTGTAACAAATGACGAGTGCGTAGTTGTACCAGTGCACAAATCTTAAGCTTTTGGCTCTAAAATTGTACGTACTTTCGACCGAGATATAAAGAAAAATATATATTAATGAAGATTTCACCAGAATTAATATCATCTTTATCCTTGATATCATGATGAGCTTTTCGTTATGATATCACTCTTTACAAGTTTCCATCACTCCCCTTTGCACACGCCTCAAATATTTTAGAAGTGAATGTCAGATATGCATTGTTTTGTGCTTTCGTCATCTCCGATTATCGTCACTTTACCATGAATATTTCCCCTCTGACACTTGACAACCCTCCCAAGTCGTAGAAGTAAAGCACTGACGGAGGGTGAGTATATATTCAGTTGTATGACGTACGTATACGTGCGTACATGTGTAGTGAAGATATCGCAGCCCCTCAGAGGTAAAGTGAGCGGTTGTTGTTCTCACATCTTCCATCCATCGTAATTTAAACGTTTTGGTGAACCCATGTACAATACGTCGTGATGACACGTTCTAATTCCAATAATTTTCTTTATACATTTCTATTATCATTATATATATTTTTGCAATATAACTCGCCCTTTGTCACCGATAGCAAAAATATTATCCAGTCATTCCACAACCATTACACACGGATTTTTATCCGTCATCATCGGTAATGAAAATAGAATCGCAATTGAATTTATCACGGGATTATAATCGAAAGGAAAGAAAAATAAAAAAAATACACAACAATTTTTTTTCTAATTGAAATATCGGTGCTTTTTCTTGTTTAATATTTTTCTATCATTATTGACAACCTTTTGATCGTTCCTCATTACTGTTTATTTATCCAAAAAGGTTGTATACTTTTTTATTTGTTTCTTCCTTTTTGTTTTTGAGTCACTTTTTTTTTTTTTT
>JAQQBS010001424.1:7157719-7218950 GCA_030347275.1 Microctonus aethiopoides
AAAAAAAAAAACCAACGACAGAGAGTACATCACGACCAAGTTGGATTACGAATCTCCTATGTAGTATATACATATGTACAATGTACATGCACATATAATGTCAGCACACACACATGAAACGCGCACATTGGACATTGGATCTACCGGCAATTATTAAAAAAAAAGAAAAAGGAAAAAAAAAAGTGGTGAAAATATTTTTTTTTTGCTCTTCAGTATTTTCAATTTTCAAAGTATTTTTGAATTATTTATAAATTACCCGTTGAATATTGATGTTTTTTTATGAAATTGAAAATTACAGTAATATATAAAATAATAATTTGGGTATCAATAGACAAATTTATATATTTATCACGTTCGATTGAAACTAAAAACGATAAGAGGCTTGGAGCAATTTTGAGGAGTCAAATGTTCTTTCAATATATGTGTGCTACTCTGCATGCAGCGATCTTTCTTGATGCTCCCTCAGCGTAGCTCGCTTTCCGTTCGACTTGGTAAGCGGTGTATGGGGAAAAAAAAAAATACAGAAAAAGACGAAGTCGAAGAAAAAAAAAAAAAAGACGAGTCTGCTCAGATATTCAAAGTCGGGAATAGTTTATTCATGGCCGGTCGGGAACTTAGAGAGATATTGGAACCGGTCGGAGCTGAGGCGATATTGGTCGGGCGGAAGTGTCCCCTCGGGGAAATGGTATAAGAGAACATCGTCGTCGTCGTCGTCGTTTCACCGATCCGATAAAATGAGCGCACACATTTTGCGTTATGTGTCGTCCTTATCTTACTTTCACTCTAACCCTCTCATTCTCCACCACCATTTTCTATTACATCTCTTTCGCGGCCTCCACTTCATCCCCTTCATCGTCTCTATACATGTCTGCCTATACAACGAACTTACCCCTGTGGACTATCTTACATGCTTCGGGCCACTACCGTGTGACAAGCGACTCTGACAATAAAATTCAAATAAACTTTGCTATGCATATATACTAAATTATCACGTCCTCCATTATCCTTTCTTGGATAGATGATGCTTCTTTATACTAGTATATATGTTTAAGTGGGGAAATATAAATTGATATATACTTTACCACTTGTATCGCGTTACTTTACTCTTTATTTATACTCCATCTTTTATATTATCGTCATTTTACATTGTATAAATGTCGCTTGAGGTATTTTTCATGTACAATACTTAATGATTTTTGATACAGATGAATTTTTTTTCATTGTCAACAATTTATGTTGTGCATCAGTCAATGTCAGAATCAAATAATTCAAACCCCTTTCACGAATATAATGGACACTGTAATTATTTTTCTATTGACAATATTATTATACTCGTCATTGATCTTTTCACATTACGGAATATATATTGTCGATTTTCCAATTCATCCCTAAACACAAATAAATATTTTGTAATTGAGCTTGTGCATTTTCTTCTAATACGTGTGAATGTATACAAATACATACATATATGTACCTATATACATTTAGGTAATATTTTTTTTTCTCTTTCTTGTTTGGGTCAGCTGGACTTTCCCAGAAACGCCCCAGATTTCAACATTACTCAAAGAGGCTCAACTTGTCATGCTCTATCGTGCGTTACCATTGTTCGTTTTACGCCGTTGTGCTTCTTCTGCCTCAACGCTTACCAACGACGTAAATGTATTTGTATATATTTAAACACTACTCGTCATTGCAAAGCTTCAAGATGATTTGCAAATGCAACTCTCGCAGCATTTGAATGTGCAACGTATCGAAAAGAGGAAAAAAATAAATAAAAGACAATAAAGCAAATGAAATAAATGAGAAACGCAAAAATTATTGTATATTAATAAATAAATTTGATATACACCAACTGATATTTTTTCTTTTAAATTTATTTTGATGACATTCAGTCGATTTGAAGAGTAAAAGATGAGGCGTGAAGTGAAGGGTCGGATGGTGGAAAAGAGAGTCGGAGTTGAGTAGAGTTGAAAGTGGCAAGTCAAGCACACTTGGGATGACTTTAACTCAGTAAGAATTAAAGCGAACTAAAGGTGGTGGCGGACGCAAAATGGAATGAGAGAATGAAGTGAGGATATAAGTGCGACGGTGAGGGGAACAAGTCACACTACGACGCACCACCCCTGACGATTATACTAATAGTCGGGGCGTAGACAACCTGATAGAGGGATGGAGGTCTGGGAGCAGCGCTAATTGTTTTACACCCCTTCGACATTTACTCTTTCTCCTTTTACTTGCTACACATAGCTTCAGACAATTTCGATACTCTCACGAGGTAACAAAACACTTCTCTTGGCTCAGTTAACCATTTTATATGTATATATTTTTTTGCTTTGTCGTTTTTCACCATCGGTGAAACTAAAAGTGAAATAGCAAAATAAATATATAAATGAATTAGAGTAAAAAAATCATTTGAATTTCCTTTTTATCTTTTCATCATAGAACGTTCACGTGAAAATTATGCTTGATTCATTTACATAACATATTTGATTTTTATTATAACAAATGATTCAGTTTTTTTCTCTTCTCTCTGATGTTTATCGTTCATATGTGTATACTTTTATATATTGCGTTACTAATTGATTATTTTCGCCGCAATGTTGTAATATGTATAGGGTGTTTGTCGATCTTTGCATTATGAATGCACCTGATTTCACACTTGTTCATTCACAGCGAGTAAAAGAATGAGCTGGAGGTTGATATTATAGCAAACGATATAAATGCGTGTGTAGGAGATGGATTGTAATGTCTCCATTCGAAACGGGAGAACGCGCGTTCCGCAATTTGTTAGGCTATTGTGGCTCCACTTGCAACCCCTATCACGCCTCGCGATGCCATGCACCGCCCCTTCGATTCACGGATAATAAATCTACAGTTGATGGTATAAAGAATGTCAAAGAGAAAAAAAAATTCAGGAAAATAAAAAGAGTGAAATTTATATTTGAATAAACTTTCACAGGATTATTCAAAAATAATTTTAATTCATCCAAACTAATAACGAAACAAAAAAAAAATGAATTGTATGTAATTGAGTATTAACTCGTCCATTTATATATTATTATTGTCATGAAAAATATATAGAGAACTTATTATTGGGCGTGTAATAACTGCCACGTGGCTGACGTGATGCCAATGAGGGGCGACTGCACCTGTTTTCCCTTTTATCAATTTAGCCCCTTTGCTTTTACATCCAAGGAAGCACAATCAATAAGTTCGATGTAAAATTAACAATTAGAAAATGATATAAAATCAGAATTGAGCAATATACCTATAAATAATAACGGAATAAAGAAATATATTTATTTATATTATGTAAATGTTATATTAGGGGAGCGGCGGTTATAGTACTTGAGGAAAAACATATACATATTTTTTATTTTCGTTTCCAATTGTTTAAAATCTGCACGGAACCATCATTTGAATGGTTTTATGTGGAACCATATTTTTAGCGAATCAAAAGACTCATAAACAAATTTTCTAGGATTGATATTTTGGTACTTTGAAAAAGTGGCGGGTAGTACGGGCCATACCAAATTGGGTAGGTATAAAAATACAAAATATTAATTATTGTTTTCTTAAAGTACAAAATTTCGTTTATCAATCAAAAATACAATTTTTTATTCATTTATTTTGCAATGGTCACAGTAGTAATAGAGTAAATTATGTGTTTTTCGTTTTCTAGAGCTTGAGAGAGTTTTGCAGCAGAGGTAGCAGCATCTTCAGCAGTTGTAGATTGTTGATTTTCTATGTTGGTTACAGCACTCTCCATAAAGTCTGTGAAAATATCTGGGCGAAAATATCAGGCCCATACTACCCGAGAGACCTTGATCAATCAAACATAGTGTCAACAGAAATCGGCTAGAATAAGCGACATTAAATTTTGACATCACAGTGCATAGGTCGTTATACGAGCTAGAATTTAAAAGTAGTACCATATCTTTACAACATAACTTTTGTAGAACAGATAGGCACTAAAAGTAACGCAAGATACTACAAGATATTACATATATATATGTAAAAGTTGCATGAGAAAGGAGAGAGATAGGTTATATTGTATTTTTTCTTTATAATTTATTAAACAATATATCGTAGTGAGTATATGTATCCAAAATAAAGGTATAGCTCTTGAACCTCGCTAAGGAAAAATGAATTAATATATTTGTTTAGTCAATATATTAATTATATCCAATTCATATATTAATCATTTGCACTTTATTTTTTTTTTAATTATTATTGCTCATACATGGTTTTATAATATGCTCGCCAGCACACTAACGTCACAGCATTTATATACCGAATATTTTTATTTAATGATGTTTCTTCCCAAGATCTTTGAAAGCACTGTTTATATATCATATGAATGCATATCGAAATTTATATGGTTTTATCATTTTCACTTATGAATATAATGTTATAGTTAACAAAGCACAATGAAACGTATGACTCGACAAAAAGATGAAACACATGTGTAACATTGGCCGACCGGCGTCAGCGGCGTTTGACGCAGCCTATAATTGTCTCTTGTCATTACGTGGCTGCAGTAGTACGCAATGGTCGAATCTTGCTGATGATTTTATACATGAAACAAATGAGGAATAGATTTGGTAATTCGTAACTTGTACCTTCTTGTACCTACAAGGATGATAATAGAGGTATAAAAAAAGGACAAATTAGGAAAACTATATGGACTTATTAAGGTTCAAATGGATACGAAGGATATAAAAGGTATTGGGAAGTCACTATTTAGGACTGACGAGGAACAATTGAGATACAGTAAGGAGCAGAAAGGTCTAATGTAGGAACAAAATTTCGACTCGGGCAACAACTTGATAGCTACGTCAATCAAATTCTTGCATACATCTCAGCGATCTATGGCGTGTTTTCCAGCCACTCGTGTCTCTACCATCTAGCGGCGTTAGTACCCTAAATGTAGTTGAAATGATCTGGCCGCGAAAAAGAGCAGCGACACGATACGACATATGGCCGATAAAATTGCTGGTAGGGCGCCAGTAACAATATTTACTGAAAGTCCTATAGCAACCCCCGATGTTTTGTCAAGACTGCAGCGCCGCGGGGACTTCTGACGTTTAGCGTCGGGGCGCGTCACTCTTTTATTCTACTGTTACTATATATTTCTTCATACTATACATATACACACATATATAAATGTATTTATGCGTGCCCTCTTTCTCTATCTCCCTCGATAATCCACTGTAATGCTTTTGAGTGATCCTGTTCACAGCTCTGAGTATAATAAACCGCCCTTACATCCTATCTCTACCGACTTACAAGCGCGTTGGAGACGATTAGCATTTTGATTGTGGTTTCACACCGCAATTCGCTTTATTTAAATTTACCTAAACTTCAATGAATTTTATACATGTAAATAAATAATATATATGTATAAAAAAAAAACTTGACTGACATACGGATTATGAGATATAAAATGAAAAATAAAGTGGTAATATAAATATAAAATACAATTTTTTGATATATAAAATTTTAAAATATTTTTTTTCGGTAATTTTTAGTGGATTTGAATTTTTAATTGTAGGGTGTATTTTAATAATAACAGGGTAGTTGATAATATGAAGTAACAAATAAATATATAAATGAGTCAATGAATGAATTAATCTGAGAAATATATGAGGGAAAAATATTATGAATATTTATAATAAATCGTGTTAATATATTAATGAATGAAATTTATTTTTGCGCTGGATATATAATGAGATTGAGAATGTGCAGAGGAGGAAAATATTAGGGCTGATCTTTTAGTTGAAATGTATATTTGCTTGGAAGCTTGGCAATCACGTTCAGGGTGGTCACGTGGACCAACATATATGTATCCACTATGTCGTATGTATACACGTATGAACGTGTCTGTAGTGTGTGTATACCAATATTCATTTCGGTGGCGGCAATGTGAGGATTAGCGAGATCATAATCAGCCAATCGCACGTTAGGGTCGGAAGGATACATAACTGTGTTTGATACATACATATATATGTAGGTATATGTATAAATATATATCCATGGCGAAACGACGACGAGGGTACAAGGTGTCAAATGTCAAATCTCTTGGGAGTTAAACAGACTGAAGGGGGTCGCGAATTGATTTCTCCCCAAATGATCATATGTGACTTGAGGTACAAAAGAAAATTTATATAGAAATATAATTAACATTATATTTGCTATTCAAAACTTTATTATAAATCAATTTTTGTTTTATTTATATATGAGAAAAAATATAGAATAATTTTGTTTTATTATATTAGCTGATGAGAAAATATTTAAGAATTATTTTTGCTTTATTTCCACTCGAAAAATTTTAATTATTATTTATTAATTAAACATTATTATGAATCATTTTTTAGTTTATTTATAAATGAAAAAAAAAAAAAAAAAAAAAAAAAATAGAATAATTTAGTTTTATAATAAAAGCTGCTAAGAAAATATAAAAAAATAATTTGTCTTAATTTCCGCTCGAAAAATATTAATTATTATTCATCAATTAAATATTACAAATTAAACATTATTACGAATCAATTTTTAGTTCATTTATAAATGAAAAAAAAAAAAAAAAAGAATGATTTATTTTTGTAATAAAAGCTGCTAAGAAAATATTAAAAAATTATTTTTCTTAATATGTCCGCTCGAAAAATATTAATTACAATTCATAAATTAAATATTATTAATTAAACATTATTATGAATCAATTTTTAGTTCATTTATAAACTAAAAAAAAAAAAATAGAATAATATAGTTTTATAATAAAAGCTGATAAGAAGATATTTAAAAAATATTTTTCATAATTTCCGCTCGAAAAATATTAATTATTATTAATCAATTAAATATGATTATAAATCAATTTTCTTATTAAATAAATCAAGTAAACAAAAGTTATAATAATAAATTAGAATACCAAATTTTTTTATTGCAAAATTGGAATAAAATATGAGAGGAATGAATCAGCGCGAGAGGAAGGCACAATATTTAAGTAGCGCAGAGGTTCCGGGTGTCTATGTACACATTTTACATCGTTATAAAGTACATTAATGTCTGTACATAATCTATATATATACATTATATGATACACATACATACATAAACACATGTATATATATAAATAAGTATTAAATGATATTATGATGTCTGTCGTACTCTCTCGTTTGCTGCAAAGAATCAAGATTTGCGCGACGAATGCGTGCGAATGGATAGAGGGCGTGGGAACGTTAAATGTGGGTATGAACGCGGATAGCAACCGCGTCCTGGTAATTGCCGTAATTGTGCCGAGTGATTCACACATCAGGATCGACGACGAACAGAGTTGGTGCACCGCATTGAGAGAACCACCAACCACACTATCAATGTATGCGTTGATATACATGTATACTAGACGATGAATGATGAAAAATATAGTGTGTACCACACACTTTATGCGATAATTTCCATTTATACACTATACATTCATTATTTCTCACACAATTATATTTATATACATACATATGTATTTCACATGTGTATGTATATACGCACAATAATGCGTATTTATACTATTGTTTTTTTTTTATTATTATTTATTCTTGTTATTGCTTTTACTCTCTGACTGAAATTTTGCTGATTCTCTTCTTGCGTATTGCGTCTTTTATTCTCTTTCCTCACTTGCCCTTTTAATATTATATTCTCTTTTTTGCTTTTATTAGATTTTTTTTTTATTCTCTTTGGTAACATACAGCCAGTGCATGGCATCTGCGCGGGATTTCGGAAACAATTGCCGACAATTCTCGCCACTTGACTCGCGAGCCTGACTATTACCGTGAGAATCCGCTTAGCGTGGACGTGGTAAAACTCCACACCCCGCGTCGCTTGGTCTTCTTTCAGTGAGGTCATCTTCATTAAATCGTTCTTCGCTAAATGAGCGAATAAGGTTCTTTTTTTCACTATTTTTTTATTATGTATAATGTACATTTTGTATTTGTTTTTTTTTTTTATTTTATACGCCATTTTTGTCTTCATATAGTATCATATAACGCTTCTATTTTATTTCCCGGACTTAACTCTTTTTTTTTATCATACATATTAACCAATCAATCAATCAATCAATCAATCAATCAATATAACATAACTTCACTTCATATACTTTATTTTTCTTCTTCTTTTTTTCTCTTCACTTATCCAGGCGAACTTTAAGTAGTGAAAAAGTTTTAAATAAAAGTTCCAATGTCGTCTGCGAAACATAATAGCAAAATATATATCAAATCCGATTTTTCCAACTATAGAAAAGAAATAAAATTGAATCCCCGAGTCGAAATTTAATTCTTACTTTCAACCTCTAACTTTTCCAGTATGGAGCATATTTAGAAGTAGAAAAGCAGAGGCCTTAACGTAACGTTGATGCTTGCAATGTGATTTAGATGTTCCTTTACGCCTGCAAGTGGGAGAAATTTAGATTTCTTCCACTTTCAGGCGGGAAGGAGAATTCATGTGCCGTAACGCCTGGTTCCCTACTTTTTAATCCTTCGTAGTTTTTTTTTTTATTTTTTTATTATTATTGAAAAACATCACAAATAATAAATTCTACACGAAGAGAATTTTAGGTTAGAAAGCCGTGCAATATACATATAAGTTCAATATTCGGAAACTACGCAAATAAACAAAAAAAGTGAGGTTGTAAGACATCAAGAAAATCAAAGCCTGGAATGAGATTTTTTTTTTTTCAATTTATTCACATCAATACCACCTTTACACTACCCATATATTAACTCTTACGCATTGCATATATGCCAAAGAGTACATCATGAAGCATTTTTACTGACAATAGAGAATGTATAATAATCACTGATTGAAATATACTGCATAACATAAAACTCAATTCCAGCTTCACTTTGTATCATAATAATATAGTTTTCATGGATATTGTATTATCACGTGAATATAATATTATGCTGGTCAAAGTGTAAAATTACATTGGCATAACTGGACAATACAAGATGAAACATGTATAACATCGACACTTCGGAACAGCCTATTGTAGTGTAATCATTTGTCACTATGTCGTTGTTGTGCAATGGTCGAAGATGATTTTACGGTATCGGCCGATCGATCGCTCTTTCGGGAAGTAAAGAAAAGTATAAGCTTTAAATGAATACACATTTAGGCTTGAACTTTTATTTTTTAACGAGGTTGTTAAGAATCGGTATTTGTTTGAAATCTTTTCAATAATTATGATGGCCCAACTGTGTTACTAGGGTCCCCATTATTTATAAGACCACTTAAAATTACTTTTAAATTTATTGCGGATTAAAGTCTGTCACTCTATTGAAAATTATATTCATGAAACCTGTGAATAAACAATTGTTACGAATAATTTACGATCATTTGTTTACAATTAGGCTTCATACATCTTATCCAGCTCTTTTCCTCTTTCAATACCCATCATATATACATATATCCTCCTGATTCTCGAGTATCATCCCTTTCCTATTCGTCCTTCACACACGCTTAACCTCATTCTCTCCATCCCCCTCACCATCTCTCATTCTCCATTCTATAGTTATACACTCATACACTACTATATTTCACTATCTCTTTTTTTGCTATACTACACTAGCACACGTTATACCAACCAAGAGGGGTTGATAAGGCTATCGTACATCCCGTGCATTTAGCATACATTTGAATAACGGGCGGCCGGTAATCCCTTAAACGGGGAAAGCCCTCATTCTGTAACTAGGTATCCTTTCATCTCGCGGCCCGTTTCCCCGGAGTCTGGTGCCTTCAACGTTCCTCTTACTCTCTCTCAATCTATTTCTCGGTCTCTTTCACATTCTCGATCCTCCCACTTCATTGCCAACGTGCTGCAGGCTATATAGTTGCGTATAGCATCGATATCTACATTTATATACGTATGTATACATGTGTATGCGCTACACTATCGAGTTATATAGATAAAGCTCATGTAGACTAGCTAACTCATGTTAGTATTGGATGGTTAGAGCAATAGTATGAGAATATCCTTTTCTATCTCGTTTTTCGTCTGGCTTCTCTTCTCTTTTCACGACCCGTTTAAAGATATTTCGTTAAAATAACAGTCCCATTCTCAACTGCTCAGCACACTGCCCTTACTCATCACACCCTAAATATACATGTATATGTATATATTTATATGTGTATAATTTTGTTCTATACCTTTAGCTATATCCGTGCATGTTGGTATGACGCGGGGGAGGCACTCGAGAGTAACGTTATGGAGGGGGTTTAAAAAGAGGGTGGCATTTGCAATGCAGAGGTTAAATGGGCGCGGTGAGGTATATGTATAGCGTTAGAGGAGATGGAGATGGTTGAAAAAAAAAAAAGAGTACAACGCTGATGCACAGACTCGATTGCTTTTTTACTTCCACCATGATCTTTTTAACTTTGTCTTCTTTTTATTTATTTATTTTTTTTTCTTCTTCTTTTACATTCGTTACTCATTGTCTCTCTTATCTTTCTGCGTTGTTATATTTCTTCCACTTATTTCGTTCATGGCTTTATCTTTATTTATTCTAGTATTATTTGCTTCACATCTTTTTCTTTCTCATTTTCTTTTGTATATAATACGAGTGAAGTTACTTCAACATTCACCATTTTGCTGCATTTGCTGCTAAAGTTTTGCTGTTTCTATTTTTCGCATACATACATATATATATATATATACACAAACACACACATATACGTAGGATGAGAAAAGCCAAAAGAGAAGATATAAAGAGAGAAAGAGACGAGCGAGATTAAACATTTATTTAAATGGCAGCCACCGCTTCTACCATATACTGGTTTGAAACGATCGTTGGAGCTTTTCGTGCGTGGTATATGTATATAGCGCACTCACACATGTACGTATACATATAAGTATTTGTGTGTGTGTGTATATAAGTGCGCAGATGAAGATCCCAGTGTTTTTCACTTATACAAATACTTATTCCATTCAAGTATATAGTCATATGAATGGATATATACGCAAGGTATATATATTCGTGTGTATGTGCATGAATGTGAGAAGGCCCCTGCGTAGATATTACAGCGATATAGGAGAAGTGCGGAGACGCAAGAGGTGAAAAGAAAGAAAGTGGAAGATTAGTCCGGTGGTTTTCAATCCCATTTTCATCGTGTCGGTTTTTTTTTCTTCTTTTTCCCCCGATGCTTACTTTCATCCCTCCATAGTTATATCAACGTTATATTCTCTCTCTCTCTCTCCTCTTACTAACCTCATCCGTACGCGCATAATAAGCTCATGTTTATAAATCAAATGACGAAAGATATTCCACCATGTAAAATAATTCACATGCTATTGAGAAAACAATTTTTTTATTTCTGCTTATTTTCATGATATATTTTCCATTGAAAAATAATACAAATACATGTATTTATATTATATATCCTTCTATTGTATATGTATATATAAATATAGATTGGATAAATGCATTCGTGATATATAAAAATCACTCGAAATTACTATTGTCCCAGTAAATAATTAGTCTAGAGGGTCAGACAGAGGAGCAGCAGTATGTCAGCAGATTTTATGCAATTACTAATAAGAAGTGAGTTGACGTCTACATATATACATATATATATGTATATATATGTATGGACTGTACATTGACGATATAGGAGGGATGGTCGCGCCATATTCACATGGGAATTGAACACGCCCGAATGTGTTCACGCTCGACTTGTCGGGTTTGCTTCTATATCCAGTATATATATTTACAACTCGTGCCCATCGCGCACAATATCCCCAGAGACGAGCGTGACTATCGTCATCCGTAGCGTTACTTCTTTCAACATTACGCCTCGCATGCCGCTTTGCGTCATTGAACGCGTGTGTACTATAACTAAGGAGAGGTTTGAAGAAGTAAATAGGTAGATAGGTAAAGTTTATATGAATACTACTGTACACATTGGCCATTACCAACTGAATAACTTGCGGTTCGCATCCTCAACGGTACTGGTATCCTTGAACGAATAGCTCGTCAACACGCCATACGCAATTTTTTTCTCTTTTTTCCTTCATCTTCATCACATTCAATATGTGTATATAAACGTGTGTGTATGTGCTTAAATTTCTTCGGTAGATTCGCGTGAGCCGATTCGATTCAATTTCATTTGCCATTTTTTTCACCACACCCGTCGGTCCGCACCGACATACAGTCCCGCGAGTACGATACATTTTCTCTCAGTGCCAACGACGACGACGACGACGACGACAATAACGATATGGGGTGTATGTACATATGTGTGTAATATATTTATGTATAAGTCTTCTAGGTATAGGTATATACATATGTTGAAATGGTAAAAATTTTTAGAGGTAAGGTATTTTGAAAATTGTATGTGTTTAAAGGGTGATTGATAATAAGCAGATGCTCCAATCTTCCGTCTGCGATATTAAAATATACTGTAGGAAATAAAATATGTTGGTTGATTTTGTAAATATTTATGTGTAGGTATACTTATTATAAAGTGTTATTATTCTTTGGATGATGAATTAGATTTTTGAAATGTGATGGTGGTGATGATTGAAAAAAAAATAATGATATTTGTACACTGAGAGAATTTCTGATTAAATTTTTACCCCGCAATTATGCATAGTAAGCTTGGGACATACCGATATTTGATAGAAAACTATACACATTTTGAGTAATTTTTTAATATGGGCTGCTGTAAATATTACGCGAATTAAGAATATACTTATTACACCGTTGCAGAGTATAATAAATGAGAGGAATCATTTATAACTCGAAATATATTGAATTGTACTAAATAGTCATGTAATTTTTACAATGTACAACGCTGAATTTTTACCCTTCTACATAGCATTTATCCTACCGGCATGCTAATGTGAAAAAAAAGTTACACAGAGTATTTTTTACTAAACTTTACAGGGTAAACGGTCGATCATGTTCGATTCAGTTCGGATTTCTTCGGTTCTGTTTGTCCCATGATCCACGGCAGTTAATATTCAGTAATAATTATGACATGTATAAACAACAAAATATACTGAGAAAAGATATCATTATGTTACAATTAAAAAATAAAAATATTTTGAACCAAATTTTGTGTATATGTATTTATATTTATTTATTTATATTAATATACTTCCACACAAAATTTATTAAAATATATTTCGAAAGTTAATTGTTTGAATGTCTTTTTTATTTTCCTGAACTAAAGTCTATATGTGTAAAGTATATAAATTAATTTTTGACATATCCAAGAATTTTTGCAATAAAAAAAACAATCTACGATCGATGAAATGAAACAAAATAATATGTATTAATTTTACTCTTCGTTAGAGGTATCTTCTACCATGCTTAGAATGTAAAAATTATTCGGATAATTTTTACTCCCGCGAGGGGTAAAATTTCCTATCACATATAGTAATATCTGCCCCAATTGTCATTATGTCCCAAGGTTACTTGAATGTAGGGTAAATATTGCGCCTCATTTCACCCGAATTTTTACCCAAAAATTCTCTCAGTATAGATATATTTATGATATAGATTAAAAAATAAAAATTCATTTGAAAATTCGGATTTTCTCACACTTTATGTAATAACATCGATTATTCGTGGCTGTGTGGATAATGGAATGTAATAAAGGAGAAGCTATTGTGAGATTATAATCTCTTGTATTGGATATTGAATATACTAGGTGCTGCGGATGAGATAAACTATTTTGTAGACATCGATAAAATCCTGGTGGTTCTTCACTCAAATTAAAACTTCCTTCATCAATATTAAATGCAACCAAAGTAATTTAAAAGTATTTATTATCAACTCATTTACTAAAATAAAATCATTTTGCTCATTCAGAATTCAGGAGATTCGAATCACGCTGGTGATAATTATAAACAAAACAAAAATGATTGTAATGCTCGTCTATGTTGATCTGTTTGAGTATAGCTAGAAAAATTTTAGGATCATCGTATCGTAACAATACTTGATTAGAAAATCAACTAACACAAAATACCATTAATATAAG
Organism: Microctonus aethiopoides; assembly: GCA_030347275.1. NCBI lineage: Eukaryota > Metazoa > Arthropoda > Insecta > Hymenoptera > Braconidae > Microctonus > Microctonus aethiopoides. Next base: position 7,171,745 of record JAQQBS010001424.1, read on the forward strand.
AAATTTTATTCTCTCATCGGATCAATTTCATTTTCTTTATATTCAAAATGAATATAATAATCTCACCAAATTCCTCCACGAATTATTTAATAAATAAATATGATTGACGAATTATATAATAAATAATATGAAGCACATCAATGTCAGATGAAAAATAATATAATATATAAACATAAAATGTTTTGTGCGTGTTCAAATTATTACGCTGTAAAACAATTTCAATAATTATTATAACCGCCACTTAATTGCAATATAATAGCACTCTCCTCTTCCTATATATCTCCAATTCCCCTACATACACAAACTTCATACATTACTTCAACATTTCCATCAACCAATCCAACATATAAATTCCAAAGAATTGCCGAAAAGAATTTTTCTGCAATCAATATAAATCTTGAATCCAATTGATTCAATTCGATAAACCGCTACAGACACAATAATGAAATTATTTCTATCGGCAAAAGCCAATTGGTAATTTAGTACATAACACGATGAGCAATTTCAAGATCGGTTAGTTGTTGCGGTTTCGAATATTATAACAACGTGAATGATCTCGTTTAAGTATAATAGGTACACTGGCATATTATATGTACAGCCTCCATCAATCCTTTCGAATAATGTAGGTAACTAATATACATATATAACGTTGAACAGGGCTTTATATATACATAGACAACTGGGCTGCGGCCAATCCCGGGTGTCTCGTTTGGACTGGTCAGTTAATAACGAGATGAGCGCGAACCGCGCGCGGGTGAGATAGATTCGGTCATATAGACCAAGTGTAACAGAGACAATGAGAGTGTGGAGATGATCTACCCAAGCGTGCAAATATGTTTTGGCCCGTGTACGACAACATTTCCCCGTGACGGCGGGCTTAGAGAGCCATTTATGGAAACAACGGGTTAAACCTTGTTGCACAGGCATATGTGTATGTATATATATTTATCCTCAATGATTATATACATATGTATATTGTTCGGTGTATATATCCATCGTGCATAGAGACTCAATGTCTATTTCCTCACGAATTGGGAGGACTTGTTCCTCGTTTTAATTAAACTCGACGTTGAGAAGTAAGGATATATGACAGCACCTTTTGCATGTGGTATATGTGTGTTATTTATTATAAATATATATGTGATTGTTGTAGATCTGTATGAGTATGTAAGATTGTTCGAATGTATGCCCTTGATATGATGTGATATGTGCTTTCAAGAGCATTATATTCGTTTGTGAAAATTAACAGTCATCAGGATGTGCGCGCAATTGCGTTTATTCACTGTAATTCCGGTTGAATTAAATTGTCATCTCGATTCACACACAATATTTTCGTTTTTATGCTTTTATTAGTGTGCAACATGATATGTAATGTTAGCTTTTTTTTTATTTTTTATTCTCACATTTTCATGACAATTATTTTATTAATTTTATCAATTTTTTTATTCTTTTTTTTTTATTATGGTTTTGTATATTTGATGTTGAACAGCACTTAGTCTCCTGTATTTTTGTGATATACATTTTTGTTTAATTGACTATTGTGGACACACAAGGGAGACATTTACATGTATATAATTTGTGTATTGTATATACTTTTATAAATGTAAAAGAGAGTGAAGATATAAAAAGAATGAGAATCAAGTTGAAGTACAGTAGTCAAGGGTGGTATAACTTGCTCGTCAAACTGCGAATTACCAAGACGTTACCACCCGCCGCCTTATTATTATTACCATTTGGTTATATACACTTTCTTTTTCTCGCCCTTAGCCATTTCTACCCGCCATCATTTGCTATTATTTTCTTTTTTCTTTAATCTCTTTCGTCTCGTCTTCTATACATTTTTTTTTTTTTGCGTTTATTATTAGTCACCGAGCGCTGTTAATGGAGCGCAAGGGCAGAGTCTCACCCATCACTTTACAAGAGAGCGAGAATAAAAAAAAATTGTCTCACCCCTTGGCATTAATGAAAAAAAAAAAAAAATAATAAAATAAAATAAAAAAAATCTTACCAATATTATTTTTTTCCACAATTTTATATTAAATAAAAAAAAAAAAAAACGAATATCGTGATCATGATTATTAATTAACTTGTTATTATTAAAACACCTGTCAGTCACTCCTCTCAATTTACAATATATATATAATTAATTTAATTTAATTTAATTTAATTTAATTAAAGGTCATTAAGGCGATTGGGATAGTAAATGACTTTAGACAATTAATCGCTAGACAGTTTTATTTTGTACATATAAAATTCCACAGGGATCAAACCACCACCGATCTGTGGACATAGAAAAATATATATACAAATATATACATTCATCAAGAGAGGTGGCGGATATAACCGCGCCCCTATTTACCACTCACTACCCCTGATTAGGCATAGGACTTTTTCTGTCCACGAGTCTATTATGTTCATTGCTGACCATCCTCCCGCTGCACATATACATATTTATTTGATCATCGGTTTATACCAAACCATATAGTCACCACTAAGTTTGTCTTGGTTGCTGTCGGAGGGGTTAATGATTGGGCTTGATTGCTTGACAAACATGGGTGAGCCTCTTCCACACAGTCGTATACATATGTTTATATACAGTTAATTTTTATTGGGATTTCTCCGTTCAGTGACTCATTTTATGAAACATATATTTCTATATGTAACCTTTAGTCCTTTACATTGATCTCTCTATAACAATTATAATATAGTTAAATAGCAAAAAAGAAAATTGGGAATATTAAGTATTAATTGGGAGAATAAATTTTTGAAATCAAATGAATTTATTTGATTGAATATTCAATGACTCTAAATCAATAATTAATATTTATTTAATTGAATTTTGATATCGATTATTTAAGATTGTTTGGATATTTTATTGTATGGACAGTGTGGTGCTTTTTTTGAGAGAGCTATTTTTTTTTTTTTTTTCATGGGATGGACGAAATATTACTCTAAACATTTGAAAAAAAATTCTTACCAAAGATGAGCTGTTAATTTTAATATTAAGTACTGCCGCCATCAATTTGAAATTTTCTTATTTAATTAACACGTAAATCTCAATTTTTTTTTTTCATTCATGCATATAGCTTCGCAGCATTTTATGCTATTTAATTTTTCCTCAATGAAAATTGTACAGAAATATATAAACTTCAAAAGTGCTGATCTAAAAATTATTTTCTGTGGACTGCCCTACTGGTAAAAAATGTTAAAGCAGATTTTTGTTCGAATTTCATGATTTTTTCGATTTTTATCGAAAACTATCAACTTTACAGCAGAAGTTAATAGAACCTTTTTTGTAGGAAATTGAATTTCCTACAGAAAAGTATTCTTAACCAAAAACCGTAGAGCTAAAAGTTTTCGAGAAAAATCCAATTAAACAGATGGAAATTCGAAATTTCCCTGTTTAATCTAGATTTTTTTACCAGTGGGGCAGTTCACAAAACAATTTAGTGATCAGCACTTTCAAAGATTATATATTTCTGTATCATTTCTGCTGAGAACCAATTAAATAGCATAAAATGCCACGAAGCTATGCTTAAATGAAAAAAAAAAAATTGAGATTTTCGTGTTAATTTAATAAAAAAATTTCAAATTGATGGCGGCAATTGATATTAAAATTAAAAGCTCATCTTTGGTGTGAATTTTTTTTTGAATGTTTAGAGCAATATTTCGTCCATCCTGCAATAAAAAAAATACCCTAATAAACAGTTTGATTATAATAATTAAATTACGGATATAATTATTGAATTTGAAAAAATAATTTTTTTTCAAGTATAAAAATTATTTCAGTATAAAAATTCATTAAAAAAGAATAATAAAATATTAATAAGCAATATTGTATTGCGTTATTAATATTTGTTTTGATTTTATCACTGAATCACTCACGCAATATAAATAAATTATATTCTCCATTCCTAAATAGTCGTTATAATTGATGTACATTCTTGTGGCTCATGATCTGTAACAAAATAATAGTAAAGTTTATTCTATAGATACACATACGTTATTACATACATATGAATATGTATATATATATTATAGTAAAGATGATGATGATGATGATGACGACTGCGCCACAACATTGTCTTCTCTCTATGAATATGACTCATGTCGTTTGCGTCGAGATTGACGATATCCACCGGGTCAACTGAGGACGGAAGTCTAGAGTTGACCGGCGTCATTTGACCTGGACTCGTTTCTCTCTTTCTGTCTTATTCTTTCTTCGACTACTTACAGCGCGAATTTGGCCAATCATTAAAGTATATAACAAATGACGCCGCGCGCCAACGACCCTCATTGATCCGCGATCAATCGTATTAATTTACGCCGGGTGGGCTCGCGCCATCATTTGCGCTCTGTGAATCACGATAAACTCGGGTTCGACATCCTCTTTATCCTACACATCATCACGATAAAATTATATTATTGTTATCAAAATTGACAGTTTATTTATTATCTTGATAAATGAGCTAATAAAAAAATTTCCTCTGCTGTTTTTCCTATTTATTCATGCATTAAAAAATATAATGAAATATAATACAATTTTTTTCGAGTTGAATTTAAAATTTTGTATCGAAACAAAAATTTTATAATCATTTTCTGTGGGAATGTATGTATATATATTTGATGGGATATATATAGGGTAAAGGCTTTTAGTGGCGCAGGTGGCAGAGACGTGATCACGGGTATCACAGGCTACATTATTTTAGTAGTGTGCTATATTCATGTAGATACATGGAGATCATATATATGGATAAGGGGCGAGAGGGGGCAGAGATTGCCGTGCAGAATATGTGTTCATAGGGTGGATCCAATCCGATCCAACGAATTCATATGCCCTGGCTTTATATAAAATAATCGCTATAGGTAGACGTAAAATATATACCGATCACATGTAGAATATGTACGTGAGGGTGTGCCATTTTTAGGCAACTTTTTTTTTTTTCAACAAATAAACAGGCTGAGAGCTTACTGGACGATGAAGAAAACGCAAAGTGGAGCTCTTAATTTTAATATTTATAGAGGTTGCTCTTCGTTATTTTCGTTTTTTTATAATTTAAATAACTTGGGAAAAAAAAATTTGTTTTTTTTTTATTTTTGGAGCTCGACTTTTGCTCATCATAGAAATAAGCTCATAGCATATTCTTGTGGGAAATTGAACGCTCTATAAAAAAGGTCTCTTGCACTTTTTTCATAAAGACAGCCATTCTAAAGATATTCAAGCCCAAAGCTCCAAATGTACGAAATTTTGAGTTTTTTGTTATTAAATCGATACTAATCATTTTATTATTTTAATAAAAAGACACTTCTATAATTGAAGTTACATTGCTTAATTTCGTTTAGACAGCATAATTTTTATTGCTTTGAAATAATAATAAAATTCATTTAAGATAAGTTATAAATAATTTTTTTACAGTAAATAAAATTTAAAAAAAAAATATCTGACACGTGAGTTCTTTTTTATACATTTAAACATAATTGCTAATAAATATTTTATTTGTATCTCAGAATATTCACTCGATTCCAAATAATGAATCTAGTGAATGAATATTAATTATTAAATTCTAAACATTGCTTATTTAAAACTATTTTTTACGCGTATAATTGATTTAATATTATATTAAAATTTATTCGCTGTTCATGAATTTTCTCTGTAAAATATATACAATTGTTATCAAAAAAAAATTGAGAGTTCAGTTGATTTGTACAATACAAATAAATGATAAAAAATCTCGTGTGTGTCATTAACTTGGGTTGAGATTAAATTATTGATATGCGTTGAAACGAGCAATTAATCATATTTTTTTTTTCTATATCTTATTTTTTATTTTTCTTTATCTCTTATATTCATATTTATAATTTATTTCTATTCATGACTTTAGCCTAAAGAAAATAAGATATATATTATTCATAAGAAATGTAACAGGGTACTGGTCAATATGGATTTTATAAACTTAAAATTTTGATTTCCTCAAGCATATAAAAATAGAATAAAAAATTTTCATCTCAAAGACAAAAATATATATACATCAACGAATAATTTCTTTAGACAAATTACAGGGGATCGTAATATTGGAGAGGGTTTATTCGTCTCTCAATTGAAAATTGAACAGTCTTTGATATGCGAACTGTCGAGCAGTAGCAAATTATCAATTCAAATAGGACAAAACACAACGCACATTTTTCATATATAAAAATATGTATGTAATATGTGTACACATAAAACTACGTGTTTGATCTGGTTCACCCCGATGCAATACATCAAGCCCAGAGGGCTAGCATCATGCTCAGTTTGTCTCATATATGTATACATATGTCCCCCAAAAATAAATTTACTTACATATACATAAATCATTATTTTTATTATTGACCATAAAAAAAAAAAATTATTTTAAACTTTGCGAGCAAAAAAAATAATTCTTTTGAATAAATTCATTTCCTCAATAATTCTATTTATTCTATTCATTTATGCATCTTATTTTTCGGGATTCAATGAAGAAAAAATGAAGGCACCGATGTAAATTGAACGCGGTGCTTCAATCACAATATTTATTAAAATTAATTGTTTTGCCCAATTTTTAATTCTCACCGTCTAAATATAACAGCTGGATGTCCAATTAGAATGTATGTGCGTGTTGAGTTTGATGATGCATCATTATATAAAAAAAAAAACTGGGGAATATACATGGATATTTTTATTTATTGGTTATAACGACGATAAAATGAACGTGGATGCGGGTAAGAAAAGTTATCAACAATAAACGCGATGAAATAAAAATAACTAAAGCTGTTGGTACCAATATAAAATATTCCCCATTGTGTTAATACACGACGGGGAGTCTAAATATTTAACAAAAAATAATTATTTATCTTCAATAAATTAAATTTTTCATCACACCGATAATGAAATAATTTTTTTTATTTTCCATCATTGTCATAGATCTTTCTCGGCGCCAAGAGAAACAATATAATACAACATAATCAGCTTCAGCCATATACAATTTATACCGTACATGTACATATATAACGCAATAATCATTCAATTCCGGCAGTCGTACGCGCAGCAGTTGGCGCCAAGTCAATCTAAGCCCTCTTTGACCGGATATGCCTCTTTTGTCTCCCGACCATTCGCCTATCCCTCCATCATGTAATAATTATCACCCACGATTTTGTTTTTTTATATGTAAAATCTATTGACTATTAATTGAATTGCGACACTAAATAAATAAATAAATAAATAAATAAATACACAATTTATTACATATCATTTGATATTAAAAAAAAAAAATTAAAATAACCATTCGATTAATAAATCTACAATAAAATTTCAATTTCTTAACATTATTTATAAAAATAAAGTAAATTTTCATTTCTCATCTACTCCATCGAAACATTGTGTGTTTAAATAAACCAACAATGACAGATATATAGCAGTGAATTTTCGTAAAGTCCATAAAATTTCATTTTTTTTTTTATCACGTCACGATTTTTATTTTTTATATATAAAATCTATTGACTATTACTTAAATTGTGACACTAAATAAATAAATAAATAAATAAACACTTTATTACATATCACTTAATATTGAAAAAAAAAAAAAAAAAAATTAAAATAACCATTTAAATAATAAATCTAGAATAAAATTCCAATTTCTTGACATTATTTATAAAAATAAAAATAAATTTAAATAAACCAACAATGACAGATACATAGCAATGAATTTACGCAAAGTCCATAACATTTCATTTATTTTTTATCACACGATTTTTATTTTTTATATATAAAATCTATTGACTATTACTTAAATTGTGACACTAAATAAATAAATAAATAAATAAATAAATAAATAAATACACACTTTATTACATATCACTATTAATATTGAAAAAAAAAAAATAAATAAATAAAATAACCATTCGAATAATAAATCTACAATAAAATTTCAATTTCTTAACATTATTTATAAAAATAAAATAAATTTTCCTTTCTCATCTACTCCATCGAAACATTGTGTGTTTAAATAAACCAACAATGACAGATATATAGCAGTGAATTTATTTAAAGTCCATAACATTATTATTATTATTATTATTATTATTATTGTTTTTTTCCATCACACTTTTCTTTTTTTTCCCCTGTCTATACATTGTGTATGACCAACGAGCTAATGAATATCGGCCCTAAATATCAGTCCACAGGGAGCTTGCAAGTATTTTGACTACAAATACATACTCACATACATACACATATATATAAAGTAGACTACTGTATACACGATAAAGGGATACATCATCGTACTATACTCACGCATATGCCCAGTATATTACGTAGGGATATCGCTCTATACAAGCCCTCATATATGTAAATACACATATATATATATTTTTGATGTGTGTATGTACACGTTTATCGTTTATGTACGTATGTATGTATAGGGGTAAACGTCGAAACGCGGCGTAAAAGCGTGCCGGGGTTGGTCACGCTCGTTTATCCCCCGTTAATTCTCACTGTATAGAAATACTAACACTAACGCGACGACGAGTGTGATATATCTCAAGCGTGCCATATGCTTGCTCTCATACGAACGTGATATACCATGTCCTTTATTCAAAAGTATAGATGTATATATGTGTGTATAGCTTGAGTAAGATTTTTGCTGGCGCTAAAAAAAAAAAAAAAATTGGCAGGAAAAAATTAAAATAAAGACATAAGAAAAAAATATGAGAGATGAATAAAATAAAATTGAATTGAAATATATAATTATAAATACACTTGTCAGGTGATAATGTCAATAAGGTGTCAATGAATTGTTAGATATTTACGTTTCTGATTACGATCTATATCGACGCGCAAATCTATGAACGATATATAAATGTTAATGATTAGATATATAAAATAATCATAGCAAGTTCAAGGTAAAGCGAATGAAATAAATATAAAAAATATAATAATGATGAGTACAAGTGGATGGAGAGAAAAAAAAATACATGTGTGTTTTTTTTTTATCTATTATTTGTCGTTAATTTTCGTTGGGGATTAATAAATTTTCCAAACACTTGTATGTCACGATGATATATGTAATAATTAAAGGCAACCCGCAGAGATCCATATGTTCAGCCAGTCAATTTCTACGTAATGAATATATCACATTATTTATTACTCGTTAAATATATTTATTATATATAATTCCATTTTATTTTTTTATATGTATTTTTTTGTCAATTCTTTTTTTCCTCATTCATTTTGTTTGATGATAAAATGTCTGACGACAATAATATGTCGTCAAATGTCACCCACATAATGTTACATGCCGTGTGACACCCAATTGGTAATAAAGACAATCATTAATAAGTCGGTGCTGTTGATTGAGAGTGAGAGTATGAGTCACACATAGTTGTTTGGCATTTTGCTCAGACGCAGCACCTATATGAATAACGTACATGTATATTTATGTGTAAGTATAAATGTATAGATGTAGATAAAGTGTGCTATATGTATACAATAAAACATTAGCAATAGAGTTTGTAGATGGTGTAGTAGGTGGTGTCTAGATAGATGAGGCTTAAAAAATAAATGAACACTCGGGTCATGTTTTAATATATACACAAATATATTTATGCTTGTGTGTACTTGAGGGGACAGGACAATTTACAGAAGTAAATTCGTGGCGCCGCTAATCGCTATCGTCCGTCACACACGCACGACCTTTATTATTTACTTAAATGTGAATTAAAATATAAAAGGAAAAAAAATTTAATTTGTTGATTAATATAAATCACAGAATATATAATTTATGCATGGGGATTTATTAATTATTTTGGTTGAAAATTTATCTACACGTAGAATTTTTGTAGAGAAAATTCAAACAAAAATTACCGTGCTGTCTAGTAATCGAGTCACAATTGTTAGGAAAATAAAAATTATTTACCAACCATATGAATATTGACACTTAATAAAAAATTCTTGCTTTAAAATAAAAATTCACAATTAGCTCCTTAAAATATATCATATGACATCTATATAATTGTATATAGGAACCATTTTATCAGTGAATCTATTCATTTGTTTATAAAATGGTTTTTATACAGAATTATTTAGACATCATGTGATATTTTAAGGGGCTAATTGTGAATTTTTATTTTAAAGCAAGTATTTTTTATCGAGCGTCATTGCTGATTCTCAGACACGAATGAAACAAATTATTAAATATATTAAAATATAAATAACTTATATTAAAAAAATGAGCGAAAAAATCAAATGAATAAATGAGAAAATAAAATGAGTAAATAAATGAAGACATAAATAATTTACAAATTTAATACGATTAATTTGTTTCCAAAGAACACTTTTCAAAGGCAATATTGACCGTTGTCAGTTGCAACACGTTATGACACTACAGAAGGCATTGAAAGGACAATAGACAAGCCAAGTCCCGAAGAAAGCTGATGACCTCTGACGAGTTTTTTTTGAAGCGTCTTATGCGTCAACAAAGACCAAAACATTGGTACCAATGAAGCGAGCCCCAATTGCTAGACAGAACAGTAAAATTTTCTGTGCTGTCACAGAAATTTTATTGTGATGTTACTTAAAAATATCCACACTTATTTTAAATTTACTATAAAATTATATAATTTTTTTTTTTGTTCAATTATTTACTTTTTTTCTTTTTCGTTCAGGTTCTCCTGAGAGTTTATCTTATATTTTACACATTGCGGTGAGAGTAATTCGTCCGTCGCAAGATGGAGCGAATGCGACGACAACTATGGTCGCCAGGACTCTCGGGAACGTCGTCGTGACGAGCCAAGTGAGCGAGTATGATTGATGCAACGCAACGAACAACGACTGTGTATATGTATAAGTACATGAAATATATATGTACATATCATATAGGGATATATTTATGAACTTATATGATCTATATTATTTTTTTTTCCTTCGTATATTTTATATTTCTTTACGTGTCGTTTCATGTCACGCGTCGAGGACACTTGTGAGTCGCAAATCCATTTGTGGAATGAAAAAGAAAAAGGGGAAAAAATATAATGAATAATTAAGAGGGAAAAAGAAAAAAAAAAAGATAAATATATTTTAATAATTGTGAAGATATATATAATAAGTATTCATATGTGAGAACAATGACTTTTTACAATTAATCCAATGGCGAGTATCATACAATCAAAAATAAAATCTTGATTATTTAAATGATAAAAAATAAAATAAAATTAGATTAATATTAATTGACGGATTAAATATATAAAAAATAAATTTCCTTCAATTAATTTAATGAACATATTTAACAACTTTGAATAATTATATTCATTATATCTTTTATTGATTCAGTAAATAATTGATGGTCATGTATTTTAAGATATATAAATATAATTCGTACATTTATCTCATTGATCGTCATAATATTCTTCACATATAAAAATAACTCGTGAATAAAAATTAAATCATTTAAAATAAAAAAATCTTTTTCTTACATATTGATCGTGATATTCATCAATATAAAACATTTACCTCCAGATTTAAATGCTATCTATTTCAATCCTAACATTCTCCTCTACATTCTTGCACCTGCAAGAATTATAAAGTCCAATCCAGTAATCAATTAAATCCTTCCAATCTTTCATAACTCCTCTCTCGTCTCTACAAAATCCCCAAAACTAAATGCCCCAAGATAAAAATAATATCCCTCTCAATCAATCACAAAATCTCTCATCTCTCATTCAAAACCTCAATAAAAAATTGAACAAAAATAAAATTTCAACTTAACCAAAGAAAGAAAAAATCATTAAAAAAAAAAAAAAAAATCTAAATCAACCTCTAAAAAAAAATTCCCCTCTCAACTGAAACCTTAAAAACACCACTCTATAATCATCATCAGGAATTTCCGTATCTCTCCAAAAGGACCTCTGTACTGAAACCTCGAAATTACTACCATATCCTATCCCTTTTTCACCAAGTATATAACCCAGGTTTGCACGACGTCTCAGGTCCACGTCCACAGAATTTCATTCGTCGACTCGTTCACCCTTTCTTCATCCCACACTCAGACATTCCCAACCATATATATCTTTCTTCTTTCACACCCGCCATCTCACACACAACAACAAACACTCCACTCTCTCATACACATATACCATGCTGCGCGCGCTTTTGAAGAGTAAATATATATACATACATAATATTTACTCTCTTACTCTCGTCTGCGCCAAAATACAATTGGTATACACTCTATACACCACACCACTGCAGCACCAAACAGCCGCAGAGGAGAGCAAGTGAGAAAGATAATCATACATGCATGTATATACCTATACAAAACCACCTTCGTCAATTCGCGCCCGCGCGGGGGTGGAGTAGGGATAAAAGTGGGCGTGAATAATAATAGGCGTGGCTTAAAATGAAAATCCCTGACTAAAATCTCTATCTCTTTCTCTCATATTTGTTCTATCCATTCACTTGTCTCCATCAGCATCACTTTGTCTTTCTCGTATTTATCAGCTCACCCTCTTTCACTCATTCACTTAAATATCTATATACATTTATGTATATAAATATATGTATGTATATCATTTGCCCTTTCCTCGCTTTTTCAATCTGTTTCTCCTGTTGTCTCGCTTGCCCCTGTGAACCACTCTTTACTCACCGACTTTCCGTCCGTCAACATACATACACATGCACATACGCTCACAGATATAATACAAATATGTAAGGGGTGGGGGGTGGTGCAAGGGGGGCGCTTGAGGCACTATCAGATCTGTTAACAGCAGTCGACTGTCGAGGCGCACCAGCCATCAACGTCTCTCTCTCTATACTCCTCCCTCGCGCATACAACATCAAAAACACATTGGGAAAATATTGTAATATACAATTATTTAATATAAAAGAAAAAAAATATTATTTTATTTTACGAGAAATATTTAAAAAAAAATTTTTCTTATTTTAATTTTGAACTATTTTTATGTTTATATTCGGTATTGTTGATATTGATTCTGATGTTATAATATTTTTTTTTCTTTTCGTATGCTGAACGATTGTATAAGTAAATTTATAAACGGTAAAAATTAACGCGAGTGTTTTAGTGTAGATTTGTCGGTTTTCCATTTACTATTTTATTTGTTGTTGTTTTGTATAGTCTGCCTCGCTGGTGTGTATGTGTGTAATTGCGGTGGGTGCGCGGGTGTATATCAGTTTGGTATGAAAAAAAAAATAATATAAAAAAAGTGGGCGGAACTATCGTACAAAAAGAGTTGTAACAAATTACGAGCGCGCGCCCCGACATCCGTCGCACTTTTTAGTCATTACTTGACGTTCAATCGCGAGGACACAACAATTGTTAACACGAATATACAAATTATATTATTAATCATGTATGTATGTATGTATGTATATAATTATACATATACAATAATAAACTTGGTGTAAAGTTAATTAATAATTATGTGAAAAATATCCCAACAAAAAAATTAAAATAGAATATAATATAATCTTATATTATATTTATTTTGTTTTTGAAATAAAAATATTGTGTTATTTATAAATAAATGTATATATTTGGATAAAGTGTTTAAAGAGAACTCTTTGATTAATTATAATTGTTCAGTGTCAGCTGATAGTAATCTTTATAAAAGTACGGTGCGCGAATAAAACAATCATGATGGAGGTTCAGCAACAACACTCGCCAGTTTGTGTGGGCCCACTTGATTTTTCTCGTCGTGGAGTCGCTGAAGCATCAGCATTTCGTGTCGTTAAACCAAAACAACCACCGTCATCATTTGTTAACCAACAGCCACATACAAATGAAACAAATAACAATGAAAATATTCAAGAACACACAAGAATTCCAATTGAAACTCGTGAGTATTTTATTCTCAATCCTTATATAAAATCTATATCAATTATTTATTTTTATTCCACACACAAAAGAGCTGAGAGAAAAACGTTTTCCGATTTTCTATACCATACAAAGGTATCTGTGTGTAAGCATGTGTATGCCGGTGATTGCGTGTGCATAGGGATTCGTATACAGTCACATTCAAATATTTTACACCACTCTGAATGCACTCTCTGTCATCACACTGTCAATTATATACCTGACTATTATCCTTGCATGACATTCACACCACTGTTTCGTTCCTCGATGCATTGATACCTCAAATTTTCGTCCCTTCCATTACATCATACCAATTACATTTTATTTATTTCGTTTGATAATTATTCACAAATGTCAATCTTTTTAATTCCATTCATATATATTTTCTATATTAAATTAAATATTATCCAACGGAGAAATGTCAGAGATATATTTTTTTAATTAATTTAAAAATGTAGAAAATATATAAATACATCTTTATGTGTGTATTAAATATTTTTTTTAATCTCAGATTGTTTGAACTGATTTATATAGACATTTATTATATCTGTAAATGAATGAGGGGTTGTGTGTATTGTTGCGTGCAGGTGCGTGAGTCCAAGTTCGTTCAACAGGTGAAGGGGCAATATGCTCATAGAGGAAGGTATTAGACATTTAGAGTAGCGTATCTGTTTATGTAGATATATCTGTGTAATATAATACATACATGTGTCTAGGTAACAAGAATTATACTAATGGGTGATGGTATATCCATCTGAAAGCTTGGCTTATCGCAATGAATTATACATTGTCTGATGTGTACCAAATGTGATTGATGGTCAATATAAACAAATAAATATCTAATTATTACGACCATATATATGTTCGATAAAATTACATATTTATATAAATATTAAAATATCAGATTTAATATTGATACATTTTATTAATCGCGTATGTGATTATTTATTATTCATAATTTTATTATCAAACAAAATATATATTTTTCTTTATTTTTCAATCACGACAAAATAATTTGTTTTTTCTCGATATAAATTGCAAGATCAATCTTATCTTACACAATGTATAATCCCTATTTATTTATTATTTCTCTGAGTCATTTCAACGTAGTGAAAAAAAAATTTTATTTACTGTTTAATTATTTATTTATTTTTTCTATTTTTTTTTTTTTTTCTTGATAAAGAGAAATATATATAAGTGATTATAATAAACATTAAGAACTTGAGTATAAATGAGAGTAAATAAATAATATTGCAGATTTTTGTAAATATGTTTAAATGTATTGGGAGTTTTGTCTTGAATATAGAAATCACGCTGGATTTGCGATTTATAGATTTACGACTTGGGCGATAGCAAAAGCGGGGCCATATAAGCTCAGTTGCATCATGCATATAGCATATATATACACATATATATATATACAGTATACATATGAGAATGTGGTATGTATATTCTGTTTTACCGCAATCATATCGTTTGCACTGTGTCATTGTTGTCAATACTCGTTTCTCTCAGCATAAAACTCCCTCTATCCCTCTGCCTCAGCAAACATTCGCTGTTATCTTTTTTCCAAATGCGTTTGTATGTGCATTTGTTTATAATATATATGTATATATCCAAATGTAAATATATATATGAGGGAAAATATATGATTTATTCTCGATAATCCGGGGAGCGCGATAGCTTTGCGGCAAGGACTGATATTTAATCTGTATACGACATATAGAGACCGAACCTCGCACTTGGTCGAGGCCTATCGGTATGGATTATCCGTAGAATATATTTCTATATTGCCCTGGATTACAAATTTTATTTGTTTTTTCTTATTTTTCATTATATATATTTATACATACTTCACATTTTCTTCTAAGAAAATAATAAATATAACTATTAATAATTATATATAAATATGAATTTGTTATTTATAGAAAATTATTGGGAATAGTTTTTTTTTTATTTGGAGGTGATTTATTAATTTATTTTGTATAGTATTAAAGGGAATATTAATGGAATGAAGTAAAATGTGGGAAAGGTGAAAAAAAAAAAAAGCAAAGTAAAGACTCTGTAGTTTCTATATATAGATAATGTTCTTGAAGGAGCCGAGGTTGATAAATAGACGCGGTGGCGGCCTCTCTTATACACCAAAAAACCCCCTTCGTCCTTCTAATAAAGACGCCCTTGTCGAGGGGTTGATCTTTTCTACGTTGAGAGAATACGAAATTTGGGCGCGCGCGCAACGATGTTTGAGACGTTTCACGTCGAATTCCATTGGGAAAATAAGAGAGAAAAAAATCCTGATGCAATTTACTCTCGACTTTTTCATGAGTAAAAAAACAAAAAAAACTACACTCATACCAAAGAAAAAAAGAATTCATAGAAATGTCTTTGTAAAAAAATTGTTTTTCATCTCTATATATATTTGAATTAATTTCAATTTGATCTTAGCAGGAGGATGCAATGTCCGACTGATGTTTCCAAGGCTGTGGGCACCATTTAACAACACAACTGACGTCACAAGTCTTCCATCATCACTCAGGAAAAATCACACAGGTATAAATAAAATGATCAAATTAATTAAAAATATCAATCAACATCTCAAATATTAATCGCTATATATTACATGAAATACTATTCTAATATTTCGTTTGATCATGATGGAATAAATACACGAGAGAAAAATCGTAGAATTTTTGTAGAGAAAATCAAACAACAATTACCATGCTATAGTAATCGAATCACATTTTCAGAAAAACAAAAATTATTGACCAACCATATGAATATTGACAGTCAATATTTTATTGAGCGCCACTGCTAATTCTAAGACATGAATGAAACAAATTATTGAATATATTAATATATAAATAAATTATATGAAAAAAATAAACGAACAAATCAAATAAATAAATGAGAAAATAAATTGAAGACATAAATAATTTACAAATTTAATACGATTAATTTGTTTCCAAAGAACACTTTTCAATGGCAATGTTGGCCATTGTAAGTTGCAATACGTTATGACGCAACAGAGTGCATTAAAAGGACAATAGACACGCCAAGTCCCGAATAATCCCGATGACCCCCGAAGAGTTTTTTTTTCGGGCGTCTTATGTGTCAACAAAGACCAAAACATTGATACCAATGAAGCGAGCCCCAATTGCTACACAGCACAGTTAGTAAAATTTTCATGAAGTATATCTCAAATTCAGCCTTAGAGCTGCAGCTAAGAAATTTTGGTCAACAGAGTGCTAAAAACGGTTTGTTTGGAAATTTTACTGTGATGTTACTTAAAAATATTCAAACTTATTTAAAATTTACTATGACTCCATATTAATTTTTCTTTGTTTGAAAGATAAGTATTTCTAAAAATGTATAATTCATGACTGTGTTGCAGTGCACAGTAAAGTAAAATTTCGTAGATTTTTCTTTCCTTTATATAATGAAACAACATAATTGAAAAATACAATAAAATTCTAAATAACAAATTTAAAAAGAAAAAGCTCTGACCCGTGGCCTCTAATTTAAATCTATAAACTTCTTCCTGATCGCATTCACTTCACCCGGATGATGACGGCGGAGTTTTTCTTTATCAATCGTCATAAGTATAACCGGTCGCGTTCAATGATTGGGATAAATGGTAGCACGCGTCATATGCGCATAACCTTTTTCCATCTTCCTCTATCTTTACTCTCACTTCATAAACATACATACTAGCCTACGTATATAAATATATATATCTCATAGTTGTCCTGCTCTTCCGCGGCGCTCGACCGTCACCCCAATTGGGGCAGATTAGAGGCACAACACACGGGATTCGGTCGGTCGGCCCCTTTGTACTTGAGCGCCGGCTGCGGCGGCGGATCTCGCATCATAGAGTGTACCTACTCTGAATTAGTAACGTCTTGTCATGTTAAACGCACCCACATACAACCGAGTAAATGCGCGCGAGTTCTACACACATATATGTATATATCTCGCACGTGACCCTCACTCCCTCTTTACTTTTCAAACCATTAAAGTATTTCAACGGAATTGAAACAGATTATAAGCCTCAACTTGCCGCAATATATATCTATATAAATAAATATATATAAATGTACAGTAATACAGTGAATACATGACAAAATGATAGAGCGAGAAAAAAAATAAAAAAAAATAAAAATTGAGCAACTTTTGCTGGAGAGTTAAATTGAAAAGTATTTGAAATGTATAAATATTAAAAATGTTGAATTAAATTTTTTTTTTTCTCTTTTCTTCTCCTTTGGAATTGAATCTTTGTGTATATATGTATATATATACATATATAGGATGGGCAATTAATAATAGCGGATCATTTCCTATACCGGATAAACAACTGACGGACGACAGAGGATTAAAGTTGGCCGTTAACTCGATCTAATTGTCTTTCCCCCATCAGTTTGGCCTTCCTTCATTAATCCCAGGGGCCGTTTGCGATCATCGTCGTTGTCTTCTCCTTCGCAGATACTTTGATAAATATACGCATATATATGTGGGTGTATATAGATATATACAAAAGAATAAAATGGGAAAAAATGAATTTTCTAGTAGTGTATTTTATTTAATTAATTTTCTGCAGTGAATTATTTGAATATTTTCTATGATTATTTTTATTAAATATATTGTGCTAATTATAAATATGAGAATATATTCTTAAAGCAATGTTTGTATATTTATATATTGCAAACTGCACGTGTGTGGTATGATAACATGAATGACCCGGACGTCATCATTATACACTCGTCTCCAAATCACTCATTTTCTTTTCCTTCTTACATTATTTTTTTTGTTCATTTTAATTCATTTTAATTTTTTTATCCGACACTACCATCTGTACAAGTGTTTCACAGTATATAACTGCGGTTGCGTACACGTTCACTGCACTTTTTCATCAACGGCTGCAGTTGGGACAAATTTTTTTTCTTCCATTTTTTATCACATTGAACGCAACGACATTTGCATGAATTAACGGGTGCAGTTGTCTTCATCAATCCTCTGCACATTACTTTTCATCTCTGGGGACTTTGACATGATATATTTTTTTTTATTTTATTCACTTGTTGGGAAATGTATAAAAATAAAAATAAATTAGGAAAATTACTCTGGATAAATAAACACACAATATTATTGAATTAAAAATTGATGGAGGAGTAAATCTTTGACATTTTTATTTGATTGCAAATCAAGGAGCAGTTGGTTGGTGTATACCATCACACACAAATCACCCCTCCTCTCCTTTTATCCTACATAATCATTATTCTCCCTTCAATTTCATACTTTACACGAAACTTTCAGTAGTATATAAATATATATAAATATATAAAATTGCAGCCGGCTGGTTTTAAACGCGATTATGACCACTCTCTTATATAATATACTCAGGCACGTGCCTGCGTGTCACCCACACGGATTATAAATATCATATATAGAAAAGGCAAAAGGGATATTTATTTCATACATGACATGAAGCGCATTATATTCAGTATCATAAATATCACAGTGAAACAATGAATCGCATTCCATTTTCTTTTCACTAGTAACATTTATTACAAATATACTTCTATAGGGTGTTTCAAATTTAGGCGATATTTTTTTTTGCTATTATATTGTTGATTCAGTTTTACAGCGCTTATTGTAAAATAATAATTAATGTCAAATCAATAAATTCCAGTTTAAAAAAATTTCTTGACAATTATAATCAACTTTTACCTTTCCAGCTCTACAACTTGAAAACTGTTGGTCGGAGAGCGTTTGCGATAGAAAACTTTTTTGTAGCAAATTTAATGCCCTACAAAAGCTGTACATTCATTTTTTCCAAAAAAAATTTTTGATTACCAAAAAATCTAGTTGAAGTCGAAAAAAAAATTTTCTCGTGTTATTTTAATTAATTTTTTAATTCGCTAAGCCTCTAATTAACTTAGAATTTTTTTTCAAACAGCAATACTTTTTTTATTATAAATTATTAGATTTTCAAATGCGACAGATAAAAAAAAATATCGCCTAAAAATGAAACACCCTAATGTACTTCATTGATTTATTTTTTTCTCAGCTTGTAAAATATTTCATTCACATAAAATAAAAATAATTTTAAATATATAAATACTCCAATCTAAGCACAGTTTTTGCTTTTTATATTGTCGGCTGAATCTTTTTCACCAAAAGAAATAAATAAATAAATAAAAATAAATAAATTTATATGTCTGTGCTTGCGTACCAAAAGTTGAGGGTGAAACTGGTTCTGGAATTTCTACGATTTCTCTTTCACTCAAGCGTTCTCTCTCTCTCTCTCATTCTCTTTATCTCATTTCATTCCCTCTATACTCGCCTCATGACTCGTTAGTCAAACGCACTACCTCAAGACGTTATATAGCTCTTGAACCATTCCCTCAAGGAAAGTCCCGTCGCTACGTGACTTAAATCTCATATTATCCACCTAAAGCACCAAAAACACTTTCAGCATATACATATACGCGTGTATATTAGTGTTGTACATATATACATAACATAAAGCAACTCTGGTTATTTCATTTTCACTCTAATAACGTCATTCCTTTAACAAATCAGTCGACAATAAATTTTCCAAGTGAAAAAATAAATAAATATTGAATACACGAGTCAAATTATTTTGATTAATAGTTTGCAATGATATTTATAATTGATATATTTATTGATAAAATTTTAGAACAATTGTCCTTTGGCGTGGGACGTTTGGTTGGTTCACCATCAACACGAAGTCCATCGCCAGCACATTCTCTTGGTGCTTCATCGCCTCGTACAACATTGAGAGATCAAGAAATTGATATTGATGTTGAAGAAGACGAAGAGGAAGATGAAGAGGTTGATGTTGATGTTGAAGAAGTTGGTGAAGAAGAGGAACGTGAAGCTAATTTAAGTTTATCACCAAGATCTAATCATTCAACGCCATCGCCATCGCTTATTCGCGGTTCAATATCACCGCCAACGCGACCACAAAAAAAATTTGGTGATACATTTAGTGTATCGGCATTATTGAGGCCTGATCCACCATCAACACAACGTAATTCATCATCAATATCACCTGATCCACCATCAAATTCACTTACCACAAACGCAACACACCAAGCTGCACCATCAACCACAACTGGCATTGGACTTTATCCACCGTTACATCTTCAAGGTGGATTATTGCCACCACATCCTCATCATCCACTCTCTTATCTTCATCCTCAATTGCTACCGCATCATCTATTGCCACCGCATCTTCATCCATTGCTACGTGGTGTTCATCCAGCGCATCCAGGATTGCATTCATCGCACACAGCGCACGGTCTTCATCATCCACATCCGCTTGGTGATGTTTATAGTTGTGTCAAGTGCGATAAAATGTTTAGCACACCCCATGGACTTGAGGTTAGTTATTTAAGTCTTTAGAAACATGAATTGATTCATTATTTTAATATTAATGAATAATAAAAATTTATTTTTATGATTTTTATTTTTTTTTTTTTACTTATATATTTAATTCATTTAAATATTTCCTTTGACAGGTGCATGCACGGAGATCACACAATGGTAAACGTCCATTTGCATGTGAACTGTGCAACAAAACATTCGGTCATGAAATAAGTCTCACTCAACATCGCGCAGTGCATTCGGCAGAAAAAGTTTTTGAATGTAAACAGTGTGGTAAAGCATTCAAGCGATCGAGTACGTTGAGTACACATTTGTTAATTCATTCGGACACCAGGCCATATCCTTGTCAATTCTGTGGAAAACGTTTTCATCAAAAGAGCGACATGAAAAAACACACA
This sequence comes from Microctonus aethiopoides, assembly GCA_030347275.1. Classification (NCBI taxonomy): domain Eukaryota; kingdom Metazoa; phylum Arthropoda; class Insecta; order Hymenoptera; family Braconidae; genus Microctonus; species Microctonus aethiopoides. The sequence continues at coordinate 7,193,430 of JAQQBS010001424.1, forward strand.
TATATTCACACAGGTATGTGTATAAATTAATCAACATAAAAATATTACATAGATTTCTTTTGTAATTTCAAATTTTCTCCCCTTTTTTAGTATTTAAATATCTGTCACTTTTCAATACAATGATGGATAATCAAAGCCCAATCTTTTTTCGCATTTCATACCACCGCTTCAATTTTTCTCACCAAGAAAAAAAAAACCGAATAAATAAATTTATGAGTCTGTGTTTGCATGTCAAGACTTGCGGATGATTTTTTTATCCAAATATTAAACGTCACAACCTGCGCGTTTATTCGGTATCCTTTCCAAAAACCCCACCAGTAAATCCAGATAGGATTGGGATTAATTAACCAAGTGTTGGACTTTGTTCATAAATAATTTGTCAGACTGTCTGGACGCAAAGTCGGATGTAACGAAAATTTATTCTCTCTCTTTTGCTTCTCGCACACTTTCTCCCGTAGTCGTCATGATATTCATACACACATCCACAGTAATATATATATATACACATGTGTGCTGGTCGGTAGAGGGGAATACACACGCCCGGTAATAATCGTAATGCCCTTTTCCATAGCACCAGTAACTCTCAACCCCCTCGGTGCCATTCCCACATGCTGCTCATCTCTTTTTTTTCTTTTTTTTTTCTCCCCGTTTACGTTCTCTCTTTTTCCATTCTCTTCAATTGTCCCCATGCGCGTGGTTGGTGTGTCTCTGGTCTCCTCGACTCTTGACTGTGCCACCAGGGATACGACCCCGCACAATCTTCAAATAGATTTTTACTGCTAGCGAATTATCGCTCGTGGGAACCTGTGATGAAAATTATCCGCACACCCTTATGTATATCTAAATAAATATCAGCTTTCAAATTTAGTTCCCGCGAATTCACTTGTTACTTATTTGATATAGTCCAACGCGTCAAGTGATTGTCGATTGAAATTAAAATATCAAAGAAGAATAAAAAAAATTATATGATTATAAATAAATGAAGAGCAACATATTTTATTAATTTGTAATGTAGAAAAGTTTTAATGAAGACTTGAGAAGGAAGTGAAGGAAATAAGTGTGATAGTATTAAAGAGATAGATGATAGTGAGAGAATTGATAAGAGAGAGGCTGTACAAAAGGTTTTAGAGGCGTGGAAGAGGATGAACTTCCATCTAAAAAGGGTCTCTATTTTCCTTTTTTCCTTCTTCTATTTTCTTCTCACTTCAGGTTTTGTATCGTTGCCATGGTAACACTCTCCCAATGTCTTATCAAATTATCACCTTGTCCTCTCGTCGTTTTCTCGCGGCGCCACTTCCAACCTCCTTTTTGGACCTCCTTCTAAATACACTAAATATATATTTATATATATTTTCGTGCTACAAGTTCGTGCATGTCACTTCCTTTCTTTTCAGCTATATCACACTATACCACTGTACTTTTCTCTGTGTTCCTCTTTGTGACCCTTCGACGCCCCGAGAAAAGAGAGTAGTATACATATACAAAAAAAAAAAAAGCCATAGAAAGCAAAAGCGATGGTCACTTGGTCGAGTGCTAACAACCTATGGGACACAGGGACTGAAATGCGACGGGGATAAAAAGGTGGAATTGAGGTATAGAAAGTGGGGTTTGCCCGCTATGGAACATTTAATTCATTATTCACATCAGTAGTGAAGAAGAAAACACATGAAATATTCAGTATCAGAACTCTTCGCTGAATTATACGACTTTGACAATTGTTTGTCAATCTTTGTCGACGTAAAATCTTTCATAAAATAATATTCATTTTATTTTTTTTTTTTGATTTTTTTTTTCATTAGTACACTCAAGTAAAAAAGACTTGATTCAATTCTAAAATCGACTTGTGTTAAAACTATTGATATTCTTACAAATAATCAAAATTTTGAACTTGATACAAACAGAAAATTGACTTGATGGAAGAATAACACCTCAAGTCTACGAAATGTCTTGATCCAAGTCTAAATATGACTTAATCCAAGTCTGAAAATGTCTTAGTTTAAATTTGGAATTTTCTCGTTGTAAAATTAATCATTCGGACAATACCTCAAATCAATATTAAAATTAAATTAAATTCCACTTTTATTGTTTAATTGATAAATTAATTAAACAAATAAAAATTTGCCCAAAAATGGCACACCCTAACGTACAGTCAATACTAAAAGTATAAAATTATTTGTTTTGCGTCGTTTTTATGTTGTTATTCAATTCATGTAATGAATATTACATAAAAACAGCTTATACTCATTTTTGGAATTATCTATTTTCTGCTTTTTATTTCCATTTTTAGAAAATAGTGAGTAAATATAATTTCAACAAATTCCCATTGAAAATTAAAAAAAATTTCAATCAAGCTTAAAAACATTTTCGATCAAGATTTTAGAAGTTTTGGATCAAGACTAAAAACGACTTGAATCAAAACTGAAAAAAACTTGAATCAAGTTTATTTTCGACTTACCCCTTTTTACGACTGATTCAACTCAAGACGTAATATCTTGAGTCAAGCATATATCAGACATGTATCAAGACTATTTGTGTCAAGTCTGAATCGCGACTTAATTCAAATTCATTCATTTATTAACTGAATATATTTATATAAATATATTTTTTTTTTTTTCATTTAATTTAAAATGTGGATGAGCGTTAAATCTCATCAATCTCATGCGATAATATGACTAGAGGGTAATTGTGAATACACACATACATTTCTGGGTGTGTATATGTGTCTGTATAAATGAATGAATGTATGTGACGAACTCTATAATGATAATCAGACTGGGCCGTGTGGCAGTTACTTTTCTATATAGAGCTGTCCTCATATTCTCCATCCCCTGAGCGCCAGGGCCATGTGCAACGAGGGTGCGGCATCGCCAAGGATCCCCAGGGAACGGCGTGTGGCGTTACGTAAAATCATTATTAGGTATAGAGGTAGAAATATATATCTATATATGTAAGCGTTATATATATTGTTACTCATTCGGTGATGATTGTATAAATGTGTACGTGTGTATGTGTGTAGAGAAAACGGTGGTAGAGTGAAAATGAGATCGAGTGTGCGAGAGCCAGTTGAAATAAACCTGACGAAAATGCCCCCTGACAATGGAATGAGTGCTCGGCAAATATTGTTTAGCCGCTGGTATTTCGCGGCAATTAGTTTTCATTCGTTTTCCTTGCTGTTCTTTGTGGTTGAAAATCCTGGCGATTTTTTTCTCGCTTGTCCAATTATCGTTTTCTCTGCCGGCAGCTCGTAAAGGAAAAAGAGCAATATTATTATTCATTTTTTTTCCCCAATTTTACTTAGAAAAAAAGTCAGTTCAACAAAATTAATTCTTCTTTCTTCTTTTCTTTTTTATTGTTTTTTGTGTAATTTTTCGGTTTTATATATTGGACTGTATTTATGTTTGATTATTGAATGAAGTCAATAGTGATGTGGAAAAGTGGTGCAGGTTTAAACGTGTTTAAGTAGCGCAATGCGATGTTTTTTGTGGCGAATATGAAGAGGGTAATATGACGGGGTGCGTTCAGGCAAAAGTAATTCGCTCTACCAACTGGTGACATTGTGACAAGTACACTTGCATGCTCTCAACGAAACCCCAACATGCGGGGTCCCTCAAATGTAAACATGGGAGTGTAATCACTGGTTCCACATATTTATATACATACATATATGTATAAATTTTCATTGGGTAGTTGCGATAAATAAACAGAATGCTTATACACATGAACTTTATTTTATCCTGTATGATTTAATTCATACATGACAATTCACGTCATATTTTCTCACAATTATAAGTGGAGAGACAAAATATAATTAGTAAATTTGGATAATTGTAATAAATTAATGAAATTGAAAAATTTTTATGTCGACTTGGGTAGCAATGAAAATTAATTTGATGAATTCCAAAAAAAATAAAATAAGAGAAAAAATAATTGAACGAGAAAATTTCTAGTGTTGCCATGATGTGAATAACCTCTTGTATCCACACTCATCTCTCTTCATCCTCTTTGTTTCATTCAGTGGTTCCCCTTAACCTTCCCCTATATACAGGTCGTCAAATGCGCAGCAACACTTTCACGATCGACCCTCATGTTTTCACAATAAACACAACCTGCCTCGATCGACGTTTGAACAAAGTCGAGAACGATGAACACAATGATAGAGCGACGTACAGTAGTATAGCAACAGCAGTAGCTGTAATAGTAGACAGTTCTCTCATTTCTCTTTTGCTTTTATTTTATTTTGATACTTGTTATTTTTTGCAGACAATGAACAAATAAAATTAATTAACTATTTGATAATAAATAATACTTTGAAATGAATCATGAAGAAGTTATTTTACATTAGATTTTAATTGAGAATATTTATTCCTGCATTTGGAATAAATGAGCTTTGGTGGTTGTTGATGTAATCTATGAATTATTTTTCAAAGTGAAAAACAAATGCATGGGAGAAAAGTGGATAGTGTCATAATTTAAAGAGCTAAAAGTACTCAAGATGCTTTTGCACTTACACATAAAATACTATTGGGTGATATTAGAGGTTGCCATCAGGTAACTTTGGCTTTTGAAGGTCTTGGTAGTGGTTGGTTAGCTAACGATCGTGGCATGTCTTTCTGGTTTCAAACCTACAACCGCAACATCCCTCTCAAGTCGTTTGAAACTTTGATACAGTAATGTGTAATGAGAGTTACAGAGTAGTGGAATAATTTAACATCATTTAATTCACGATTTTCTATTGTATTATACACTAAACCAAAAAATTAAAGGATCAAAAAAATTTCCGAAATTTGCCCGTGTTTTTTGACAGGCTGTATCTCAGTAAAAAATAGTCGTATCGAGTTTCCAAAAACAGCATTTTGAAGCTCTGAGTCTCTAGTTTTCAGACCTTGTGGCGAAAAAAATTTTAGAAAAAGAAAAAAAATTCGCAAATTTTGTTTCTTTTTCTTTTGAGAAACTCAGGAAATTTTTTTTTAACTAATCCATCGATTGGATTGGATAGCTTGTTTATCTAGCTTTAATTTCGTTTTTTCAAAACCTCGATACGACCATTTTTTACTGAGATACAGCCTATCAAAAAACACGGAAAAATTTCGGAAATTTTTTTGATCTTTTAATTTTTTGATTTTGTGTATAATTATAATAATTATATATATTTATACATTTGCTCACTTTTTCATTCCCTCATATATATATATATATATATTTTTTTTATTGTTAGTTTTATATTTATATTATATCGTTGTATAATTTTGCAAAAGGAATTATTCTATTTATTTTCCCCTAGTTAATTTGTTTAATAATCATGACGACGATAAAAAAATTATACATATGAAACATTATACGTGAATGGCATTTTGGGAATTATATTCTACAGATCGGATTTGTCACGATTCCTAATGTGATCGACGTGGTAATAATTTAATAGCCATCAATCTACCACGATCGTTATGAAGAGGATTACTTTTCCATTCTCTTTCCCTATTGTGGTAGTATAGTTTCTTGTATATATGTATGTGTATGTATGTAGAAAAAGCACTAAGGAACTAACTGACTTAGTCTGTGGTATCACGTTTCAATTGCTCTCATTCTTATCATCGATTTCACCATAGATTATCATCTCATGTATTTATATACCCAAGCCCATCACGTTCGTTTTCTCTATAGGAAGATCTTATCAAATTTATTTCCATCCAGTTTGAATATATGAAAATAATATTAATACAGTGATAAAAAAAAAAAAGAAAAAATTCGTGAATTTTAAATCAATCATTTAGTTTCAAAAAATTTATGTTCACTCAAATTGATACAATATTAATTTTGAGAGGATTTAATATTAGTCTAATATTACACTGAGAGAATTTCAGACGAAATTTTACCCCGCGATGCATAGTAAACCTGGTACATACAGATATTTGACAGAAAACTACACATTTTGAGTTATTTTTTAATATGAACTGCTGTAAATATTACGCGATGTAAGAATATTATTTATTCCTGCTGCAGGGTAATAAATGAGAGGAATCATTTATAATTCGAAATATGCTAAGTTGTACTAATTAGTTTAATACAACTTATTAATTTTTATATATCATTATTTCACAAATAAAAATAAAAAATATTTTGAACCAATTTTCGTGTATAAATATTAATATAAACAAAATTTATTAATATATTTCGTTGGTTAATTATTTGAATGTATTTTCTTAATTTTCTGAACTACAGTCTACATGTGTAAAGTACCATAATCATATAAAATAATTTTTGACACATCCAAGAACTTTTGCAATAAAAAAAAACAATCTACAATCGATAAAATGAAGCAAAATAATATTAATTTTTACTTCCACGAGGGGTAAAATTTCCTATCACATATAGTAATATCTGCCCCTAATTGTCATTATGTCCCAAGGTTACTTGAATGCAGGATAAATACTGCGCCTCATTTCACCCGAATTTTCATCCAAAAATTCTCTCAGTGTGTGAATACCAAAAAAATTAATTTTCGTCCCACGATAACATTTATTAAATAAAAAATCCAGATTTCAAAGACACGAGTATGATTTATTATTTGTTTTGCTGCAAAAAAAAAAAAAACAATCGGATTTTATTTCAATGTGACACTGGAACAATCGAGAAGGGGGTATATACGATTGTACATATATGAGTTGTATGTATACACTATAGATATCAGGTCCCAAAAGCACCGAGTCCCACAGCAACACTTTATCCTGCGTCACTATCAATGTACCAATATACTCTGTTCGGAAATAGTATAACATCCAGCCCAGGGGTTTCATCGAGTGTGCATTGGTTGGTATGGTTGGGCAATGTATCGAGAGAGTCCATTCCACCGTCGCTTTCCACTCAGATGAATTTACCTGATGTGTATATGTATATATCAGTTCCATACATACATATACATAAACACATTGAATCATCCCATGGGATCTGTATAGATACATGTCATCGATCCATCTCAAAATGTGTATCAAACTCACATATACTTATATCACCAATGTTACAAACAATTTCACAACATTTATTGACAATACATAACAATAAACTGCATAAAAATTATTTTCTTTTATATTTTACATATACAGAAAATAAATTACCACATTGTTTTAATTTTAAAATTTTATTAAAGTATTTTCTTTTTCTTTTTCTTTTTTTTTTTCAATGTGAAAAATGTTAAAGTGTTCTATATTGAACATATATAAATAGCAAAAGGATTTTACCCTTCGATCCGATTGATATCCGAGCTGGTAATATCCCAACTGGTATATAGAGGACTCTGTGTGGTGTACAGGGAAAAAAGATGTGGAGGGAAAATCCAGGCTGTCCTCGACGTGAAATATGAGATGTGGTTTTCTCTGGGATTCGTACTCGTTTATTTTCTTTTCGCTTTTATATTTATTTCATTTTATCCAACGCCTTTTGCCGTGAGCTCTACATATTATATATACATTGGACAGTGTTTGCTCTTTTTTACTCTTCATTCTATATAACCTCTTCAGCACATAACGACATATATACAATATACATATTATATAATCGTAGATATAGTAGAAGTCCAGTGAATGTCTTCGTTTTTGTTATTTTTCTCTATCATTTTATTTTTCTTCTTCTGCCTCACCCTCGTCATCTTTTCCCACTGCGGACTCGAAATATAACCTCGCGGCATCAGAACATTTGAGCTCACCTCTCGCGGGGATTTGGATTGGAGGGCAGACACGAGGGAGAGAAAGAGAGAGAGAGGTTATGCTCCGTAAAAGAGTAAAAACGTGGTCGATGGAGACGAGAGGAAATCAATGCCTTCGCCAGGCTTCTTCGCCGACGCAGCGCTCGTTTTTGCTCTTAGCCCCACCTCATCCAGACCTTTACTACTTGCTTATATATGTATGTATCTATACACATACATACATATAGCACACAGGCATTCGCATCCTCGGTCGCTTTTTCTACTTTCACAACTCTTTTCATCTATGTATATATTTCTATAATGGAAAAAGGAAAAAATATTCGTGTTTGATTTTTCACTAGGGTGTTTTTAAGTTTCTTTTTAAGTCGATTTTGAGGTAATCAAAAATTATTTTTTGAAGAAATGTACAGCTTTTGTAGGGCATTGAAATATGTTACAAAAAAGCTTGCATTGTTGATTCAGCTTTATAGCGTTTATCGTAAGATAATAATTAATGTCAAATTAATAAATTCAAGTTTAAAGAAAATTTTTTGTCAATTATAATCAACTTTCACCTTTCCAGCTCTACAACTCGAAAATTGTTGGTCGGAGAGCGTTTGCGGTGAGGAACTTTTTTGTAGCAAATTTAATGCTTTACAAAAACTGTACATTCATTCTTTCCAAAAAAAATTTTTGATTACCGAAAAATCGAGTTGAAGTCGAAAAAAAAATTTTCTCGTGTTGTTTATGTGGAAAATTAAATTTTTGGATGAGATAAGCCTCTTATTAACTCAGAATTTTTTTTCAAACAGGAATATTTTTTTTTTATAAATTATTAAATTTATAAAAAAAAAATATCGACTAAAAATTAAACACCCTATTTAATTTTTCACCTTTATTTTTATACTCAAACTCAGCACTTGAATAATAATAATATGTAACAATTTTTCCAATGATAATAGCGAAATTTTCGATTTAAATATCCATTTGATTTCTTTGAATGTTCTAAGCTGAAAATGTAAATGTTTTTATATAGAAATTGATTGAATTCAAAATGTTAACTTTACTGAAAAATTTTCTGCAAGTTTTATTCAAGCCAAATGTTGTTCGAAATTTTCCAATAGTATTTGATAAAAAGTTCTATTAATTTTTATAAATAAACTATTAGAGAGAATTATTTTTATTCTCCAGTGAAAATAAAAATGTTGAAATGTTTTTAGTTAATATTTAATGTCAATTTTCAATTGGATGTTTTGGAAAATTGATGATGTACAGAGAATGTTCAGGGTGTATTATAATAAGAGAAGATTCTGGAGAATTAAAGCGCCCGCCAGCCAAGTGGGTTTACTTGTGGCGAAAGCTTTGGGCGTGTTAATAATCTTCAAATTAATTCACACTGAAATCTCAACTCTCATCACGTTGATATACACATTAATATATGTATATATTTATAAGCTTTCACAATAAATTACATCAATTATATGATAAGTACTGCGATATTTATCAATGTCAGCTATTAAATATCAAACAAACTTTGCAAACAAAATTATTTTTCGTAAGCCAAAAAAAAAAATAACTTATCACTCTTAATTTCTACCCCTTTTTTTCCACGATTTTTTTCTTTCTTTCTTTTCGTTCTCTACCTTATTATCGTGTACTACCCTGTAGAAAATGATACGTTTGAGGAGGCAAAATGGAAAAATGATGGAAAAAGTTTTAGGAAGACTCTTGCCTCTTGAAAAGCGATAAAAGTTTTCTGGGTAAAAGCCGCGAGAAAAGACAAAAGTGTAAAGGGATGAGAGGATGGGAAACTATATAAGTGAGAAATGAGAGGAGAGGGAGCGAGAGGGATAGATAAATTTATGGATGTATATAGAGGAAAATGAGGACCCTTAAGATTTCTTGGAGTTTAATATAGTTTTAGGGGCGGCAGCGGTGGTCGGTGCTTCTGGGATTGTAATGGCGTCTTAAGTCTCAGGGGCTCTCAATTCTCATTTTACATTGTATTATACAGCTATTGTAATGAAAAAACACTTCAATAATTGTAGTTACATTGTTTGATTTTATTTAGACAGCATAATTTCTATTGCTTTGAAATAATAATTAAATTCATTTAACATTATAATAGTTATAAATATTTTTTTTTTGTAAATAAAATAAAGAAAAAAAAATATCTGACACGTGAGTATTTTTTTTTTTTTAGCTTCACGGCAATATTAGCATACTAAAATTTGTTTTCTGATAAAAAATAATTTTCAAGACAATAATAAAGTGATTAGTATCGATTTAATAACAAAAAACTCAAAATTTCATACATTTGGAATTTTGAGTTTGAATATCTTTAGAATGGCAGCCTGTATGAAAAAAGTGTAAGAGACCTTTTTTGTAGAGCGTTCGATTCTCTACAAGAATACATTTTGAGCTTATCTTCATAATGTTTAAATGCCGAGCTACAAAAATCCAAAGAAAAAAAAAAATTTTCCCATGTTATTTAAATCGAAAAACGAAAATTACGATAAGGAACCTCTAAATATCAAAATTAAGAGCTCTGCTTCAAACCGGCATTTCTTTTTACCGTCTAGTGAATTTTCAGCCTGCTTTTTGATGAAAAAAAAAAGTTATCTAAAGATGGCATACCCTAAAATACATACAAAAAATATAAAGTGTATGAATATAATATTTTCCTTCATCACTTGTATATATAAATACACAAAAATTTATCTATCAAAATGATCGTGATATCGTACAATCTTTCACAAAATTCTAATAAAAATCTTAAATAAATTTATTGATTCCTTTTATATTCAATATCAAACTGCCATTCCAATTCGCATTATTCATAAATATAAAAAAATAAATAAATAAATGTGCGCCACACCCATTTTTTTTTCTTCATATATTTCAAATCGTCTACACGAATTTCCCGACGCCATTTTAAATATATACATATAACATAAACGAGGTATATGTAAAAGAGCATTGAAGAATATTCTTCAGCAATCGTGTTAGAACTTGCATCCGTTATACATTCGTGTGGGAATATATATTCTTGCAAAATGGTGAATCACAGAATGCACGAGGTGTTGGTAGGAAAAAGGGAAGGAAAAAGCATGAGAGCTAGACAGAGAGAAACAGAATGAACATACATACATACATACATACATACATACATATATATTACACATATAAAAAGATGGATAAGACGGGAAAAGTGTGAAAAAAGAGGAAGTACTATATGTGCAAGACTTCTTGTGGGATAAAGACGATAGGGCAACCTCGGTGCGAGCTTCGGACGGTTCTTGATTTTTACGAGCTCGTAAATTCCTGAGACTTTTCTTATTCCATCTCGCTTTTACTACCTTCACATTTTCTCTCTCGTGTACTCTTTTTCGTCATCTCTCACTCCGCATAGTACTCGATTTTTTGCCTTTCAATTGTATCATTTTTTCAATTACAATTTTTCATTTATTCCAATTCCGTACATCATTGTCCAGTAAATTGATTCGTATCCTCACATTCTATACACTTGACTTAATCTTCTTTTCATTATAAGGTACCCGCGGGTAATAAGGCCTAAATGATACAAATGATTAATTTTTTGTTTGTTTATAATAAAAATTAGAATTTATCATTTACATTTTATAAAAAATGTAACCAAATAACGATTAAAATTAAAACTTAATGATTAATTTAGACATTTTTCATATTATTGAAAATATCCCTTAGGTAGGCCTTATTATCCGCACGTAACTTATATGTATATGTAATTAATAAAATAAAAATATACGCTCTCATTCCTTCTGACGTTGAATTTCAAAAATAAAAATTTTAAATGCACTCAACATTAATCGTTGAATTAAATCTCGATTAAAAGATTGAAAGCTTAGTTTTCTGTATATAAATTAATATTATCAATAAATCTACATTTTCATACTCTACACACTTTCATAACATACACACATACACACATACACACAGAGTCAAAAATTTAAAAAAAAAAGTCTATCATTATTTTTTTTTCTCTTTTCAATTTTCGTTTTTCTCATCAACATTTTTTTTTTTATATATTTTTTTCCCCACTCTCTCTATATACATTCTCCAATCTCCTTGTTCGTGTCCTCGCGCACTATCTCATCACTCTCTTTGTCTTGCCTTTTATACACTTGATCTGTATTTCTTGCTTGCGCTCGTTCGTTCACTCGTCGGCGGTTCGCCGGGGCCAACATCCGTTGTCGCTATGGTAACGCGGGGGCTGGAGCCGCCCCCGGCCACCAATCAGAGCTCGTGGCCGAGATGAGAGAAACGAGCAACGCTGAGAGCATTTGCTCTACTCCACCAAACTCTCCCCACCTCAATATTTGGTCGCGGATTCAGCCACCGTCGTGGCGAACATATACATACATATATATATACCAGTACATGATAGTAGTAGTAGCAGTAGTAGTAGTAGGACTAGTAATAGTGGAGGAGGGTGAACGACAAAGGGGGATGATGCTGAGCTTAAAAGCAAAAGAGAACGACGGCAATCTAGTCTAGTTAATGTATAGGTATTTGTATATGTGCGTGTATGTGCATAGATATACATACATATATGTACTACATGGTATTCTTGAGTGGAGCGTGAAGGATAGAGGAAGAAAGAAAATAAGCAGAGCCGTTGCCGGGCTGGCTGAGATTCTCGCTTGGGAGGAAATCTTGACCGGGCGTGCCCCGCATCTCCGATACTGCCACCCTCTTTTTAGCTTTCTCCTTCTCAATTTTTTTTTATTTTCACTCTTCTGCTCTCACGTTTTAAGATATATAAATATATATTAAGGTATTCTGAACTGAGCTTTTACCTCGGCTGCGATTCAATGTGGTGTTGACCATTTTCTAACGATTCAATGGTTATTTTGAGTATTTTTTTTTTGAGAAGAAAAGAAAAGAATAAATATTTTTTTGAGAATTTATTATGAATGTAAATTATATTCTTTGATATTTCCTATTGGTGTACTTGAGAGAATGATAGAGTTATTGAGAATTAAGGATTATTTTTTAGTAGTTATGAATTTAAGTTAAAATTAAAATTCAGAATAATTTTTTTTTTTTTTTTTTATAAAATTGAGTTTTTTTTAATGTTTTGGTTTGAATTTAATTTGTTTCAGGTGAGAAGCCACATAAATGCCAAGTGTGTGGTAAAGCATTTTCACAAAGTAGCAATTTGATAACGCACTCGCGAAAACATACAGGTTTTAAGCCATTTGCTTGTGATCTTTGTGGTCGTGCGTTTCAACGTAAGGTGGATCTTAGACGACATCGTGAGACTCAACATGCTGATTTAAATGCGGCTGTTACTACTACAACTGCAGTGAGTGTGACCACTGGTAATGTTCAACATCGAGTTACGATTGGTACGATTGGTCAGAGTAATCTTGTCACGGTTAATCCGTCAATTATGCAATAGATTATTTCACTTCATTTTAATTTGTTTGTAAAAAAAAAATTTATGCTTACATTTTATTTTGTTCGATGAACCAAAGATTAGTTTTTATATTGATGATTAGTAGGTATTTTAATTTTTCTCTTTGTGAACTTGTCGTATGAAAGTGAAAGAAAAATAGTTTTCAGAAAATTAAATAGAAAATAAATTTATTAAAATTGAAATTTATTTAACTTTTCTTAATTTTAATATTCATTGTGCAATTTTTTTATTTTTTTTTTTTTTATGATAAGATGGAATAAAAGAATATAAAGAGCGATCGTGCTGTAATATATTTCATATCTTTTCATATACGAAAAGATGAAAAAAAAAAAGAACTATGTAGAAAAACAAATTAATTAAATAAACAAATGAATAAATAAATTATCAATAGGTATACTATCAGAGTGATTGAATGAGAGTAAATGAAAGAATAAAAATGTAAATAGAACTTTGCAAAAACATCATTCATCTCTAGTTGACTTTTAGTTACATTATTATACTTGTATAAATATTAAATATAAAAATGAGAATTAAAAAAAAAAAAATATATGTATATGAATATAAAAATAAACACAAACACATTCTATCCCCCCTGGCATTATTATATTATATTATAAATGAATGCAAATACAAATATATAAATATAAATAATTACCAAGCGAGATAATAAATGATTAAAATTCCATAAAATTTAAATATGGATAGAGAAAATTAATTTTCCTCATACAGCTTTAAAATTACCTCTCTGATGCATCGTTAACTCTTAAAAAAAAAAAGAAAAAAACTAATTAATAAAATATAAATACAAAAAAAAAAAAATAAACAAAGTAAAATAAAATAAAAAATCTTACTATTGTTTCATCATTGATTATTATGTAATTATTGTAATTAGTCCCTGCTATTAATATTATTGTCATTAATAATTATTAACAATAAACGCTGTTACTATTTGTACATGTCGTTATATTTTTTTTTTTCATCATCGCAATTCATATATGTATACAATTACATGCACAATTCTCTTCAATATTTCACCTCAGTAATTTTTTTTTTCTCCTCCACCTCCCTTTGAGGTAATTTCTATGCACATAAATTTCCCAGCGCTGTATTAAAGCCTGAAGAATTTGCATAGAACGATATATTCCATACATTTTCATGAATTTTCTTTTTCTCCTTTATTTTATCTTTCCATCTTCATCTTTTATTTTTTTTCCATTCATAATGCGAATTAAATTCACGAAAGAAGTTGAAAAATTTTCCTACACCCACACTCACATCCCATACACTTCCATAAACAAATAAAAAACAATTATAAATATTTAAAATAAAAGAAAAAAAATCCCAAAAATAATTCAACAAAATATTTTTACTCATACTAAAATTATTTCTCCCAATTTACAAACTCATCCGCATTGCATATCTCTACACACAAAGAAAACTACTACATACACATTCGAATGGGGATGAATTCTAAACGAGTATATTCGTTGGCCCGCGTTTACTAGTTAGGCAAACTGCCCCGCCATTAACGATCCAATATGTTTCCTCTTTCCCTGAGCCAACGTCGTTCAACGTTCTCTCAACCGAGCAAAAGCAGCAACATAAAATCCCCTCTACACATAAACCCACCTTCACATACACACACACATACACAGAAGTGATGCAAGAAAACAGAAAATCCATGTAGCTAAACTTGCACTCATATGCTCGCAACTGATTCGAGATTTTCCAGTAGCTCGTTTGTCTCGAGAACCCTCTGAATTGTCTACGATGCCACTGCTAGGGGTCCTCGAGGTTATAGTCCATATATATACATACATATATATACATATAACTATATAAAACTTTTCGGTTACTCTAGGAAAGAAGAGACAAACAGCAAGGAGCGTTAGAGCAAGTTGAAAGCTCGCACAATGTAACGTATACCAAAACGTCACGACATACCCAATGACCCGCTCTAGCAAACCGGGCAGATTGGACAGTTATTGCATTCTGGGTAAGATTAATTGAGCCGAGAGTATGGTTAATATATACATGTATATATGTATGTATGTAAAGAGAGAAAGCGAGAGAGAAAATTAAGGGGGGTTGAAGAAGTAAGCGAAACTATATCTCTCTTTACATCTCCCTATTATATTATAGCGCACTCTCTATACTTGTGGCACGCACGAGAGTCATGATCGCGCCCCGTGTTTCACAAGTTATGCAGCTGACTTTCATAGTATTTATATTATATATGTATATTTTACGTGGTAAATAGATAAAGCAAGAGACAATGATGTATGGGTATACAGTGTATAGTGAGATGAGACGAGTGGATTTTGTGGAGATATATAGAGAGAAGGGAGAGACAAAGTGACTGCAACGAATAGCAAATGGTCGGTGATTAACCGGTCGAGATATAGATAGGGAGAAATCAATTCCATCCCTTTATAAATATACGTATATGTATAATAATGATCATTTGCCATTGTAGATAATTGAGACTTGAGTTATTAAATAGTGGACGGGTGTAGAGATGTATTTTTTTTCTTTTTGTATGAGAGGAAAAATTGTTTCGAGTCGAAATTTTGTTCCTACATTAGATCTTTATTTTTCTCACTGTATCTCAATTGTACCACGTGATTCCTAAATAGTGACTTCTCAATACCTTTCATATCCTTTATATTCATTTGAACCTTAATAACTCCTTAGTTTTCCTAACTTGTTCCTTTTTTATACTTTTATTATCATTCATGTAGATACAAGAAGATGCAAGTTAAAATTCGTAATACCTTTTTTATACCTTAAAGTGGAAGAAATGGAAATATCTGCCATTTCTAAGGTCTTAAAATGGACTAAAATTAAAGAGCTCGTCCTTAATAATATCTTCAATTCCTACAAAATGAGCTATATGCAGGTCTAAAGTAAGAACAAAATTTTGATTCAAGATAACGTTTCTTTCATTCACTTTTAGGTAAATTAGATCTAATTATATATATTTATTTTTATCTATCAGTAATACCAATATTATTATTCTCCCCAGTACACGATGAAAAGTAAATAAATATTCATAAACATATACATATACAAATAAAATAAATATCAATTGATAATTATATATATTTTTTTTTTTGACAGTTAGTTTTTAATATTCCCTATATAAAATTGGGTTATTGCGCAAACGCAAAGGACACCTTTGCATGTGTATGTACTATATTACATGTACATTTATATATGAGAGAGGTCTATACATATATTTTATGTCTATTAAGGTATTCACAGCCCCTCAGAGGCCGCCCCCTTCATTTTGAAATATTGCCCTTGGTTCATATACCACGTATGCATGTTGTCCTTCGCTGCTTCCTACCGCTCACGCTTGGAGATGACGAGAGAAGGGAGAACACAGGAGAGAAAAAGAGACTGGTGAAATTGAAGGTATGAGCTGGATCCCAGCCCCGTCGCGGTTTTCATATTATTTACAACTGTTGTATGTTATATTCTCACAACCTATACACAGGACTCATCGCAATAAGCGCAAGTTTTCATACTCTCACTTCACTCTCTTGCTTTCTATTTATCTCATACGTATATGTGTATGTAAATATACACATATACGAGTATATATAAGCCATTTGCTCCCTCGCTTTATAGTTTTGTATCTGTGGAGCTAGTTGAAACTGTTGGAAAATTGGTAGAAAAACCAACCGAGTTCTCTTGATGTGTTTATTTTTTCTTTCCTTTTTTTTTTTTTTCATCTCGTTTCTCTTCTTCTTCACTTGGACTGTATCTCGCGATCTGCCTTAGGGGAAACGACGGAAAAAAAATTAGGGAGAAAAATACGCGACATTCTTGTGAGTAATGGACTCGGTACCGCGTCAACGACGCTGGATTTTGAAATAGGCAGAATGAAAGTAGGTTAGAAAACTATGTGTAATAGTCTATCGTATATAAGAAGTGAATTATTTATTGTTACAATTTGCTTGAATTCAATTGGCAAGAGAGTAAATTTTGTAATTAAGAGAGAAATATAATTGAATAAAAATATTAATACATGAAACAAATATTTTATTGAAATTATTAAAATATATAATGTAATTAAAATTTTTTTTTTTCAATTCATAAATTTTTATTCGATGCGAAATAAAAAGCTCAGCTGTTCGTATTTATTTTTTATATCAATTGTATCCAATAAAGAAAAATTTTTTTATTAAAACAAAAATGTCAACTGTTTGTTCAAAATTTTAATCACTTTATAGAGTAATATGAATACACAGAATGTGTAACACAGTGTGTTCGAAAAAGATGGAAACGGAAATAAATTTTGCATCATATGCATCAAATCAAAAAAATCAAAAATACGTATCTAATATTTTTTGGAAATCTATTTTCTGACTCCACATTCAACTCCTCCTCCTGAAGTGGGTGGCAACTTTGAAATTTTAAATGGAAACCCCATTTTTTTATTTTAGAATCTGGTTCTGCGTAAAAAAATACGTAAATTTTGTCTGAAACATTTTTTTTGATTATCGCCAGATGTCGTTGTAATCGTGGTAAAAATCATGAAAATTTTGAAAATATATTTCCTCAGCAATAAATGTGTTATCGAAAATATAAGAAACACGTACTCAATATTTTCTACAAATCTATCCAACGACACCATATTTTATCCCCCCAACATTGTGGCAAATTTGAACGAATTTAATTTTAGTATTAAAATTTTTAATGCCAATTTCTCTCGCGACTTTTGTAGAGTAATCTGTTGACTAAAATTCGTATTTGTTTCATAGAAACAGAAACACAAAAATCGTAGAAATTTCAGTCAACAAATATTATTATACAAAAGTTCTAAAAGAAGTATACATTAAAAATTTATTCCTAAAATTCAATTCGTAAAAAATTTTATTCAACAGAAGGCTCTTCAAACGTCGCAATACTAAAATTGAATTTGTTCAAATTTGAGACTGGGAGGGGGGTTAATTGTGATGTTGGATAAATATATAAAAAATATTAAATACGTATTTTTCACTTTTCCCATAACACATTTATTGCTGGGAAAATATATTTTCAAAATTTTCATAACTTTTTCACAATTAAACAAATTTAAATATTTTTTTTCGCAGAACCCAATTCAAAAATAAAAAATTGGGGTTGCCATTCAAAATTTTAAAGTTTTCCCCCACTCTACTCATTGGGTAAAGGGGCGAAGGGGTCAAACACTTAATTTTATTTTATTTATTTATTCATTCATTTATTCATTTATCTATCTATGTATATTTAATATTTTCTTTTTTTTTACATTTTTTTTTGTCCCATTGCGCGTTGCATATATTCCAGAGTCCTGCACAAGGATTTTCACGCGTCAAGCAACGCGTCATGTCGTACTCACAATCGTTTCATGTTTCTCCTGTGCCACGTTCGCATATGTATACATATATACACTGTGTATATAAAATTGTACATGTATTTGTTTAAAATATACATAGATATATTGTGGATTAAAAAAAATATCATGTCAATTTTCAATTATCACCCCACAACGTGTCCAACTATATACTGGGTAAACATTTGAAAAGTGGCTAATGGAATTTTTTAGAAGGAGATTATTTTACACACATTGCCAACGTTTTGACCAATTTAACGATACATACACACTTGTATACATATATGGATGATATATATATTCATTTGGAACTTTGAATTTGCACGAGGTATTCACACTACTGCTGCATCAGATAAAAGTCCATTTTGTATCAACAGAGACCAGAATGTATGTAAAAGAAACTAATTCATCGTTTGCTTGTTTTCTAACGTACTTTGACATTTTCCAACGTTTATTACATACGCCAACGTGGAACTGGCAGATAAATTAACATCCACCAGAATGTGACAGTTAACTATAAAATTATCTGTGACTAATTACATTTCACATTCAACAACAATTTTCATATGTTCACAGTGTCATTTTTATTATTCAATTAATTCCTTTTTATTCGAATAAAATTAATTTTCTCTCGTTGAATAATTCTTCAATTATGTATATTATAATTTTATTTCTATATAATATTTATTTATCGTATATAATTTTAATAAACAATATTGATTGAAGAATTTCATGTTAATGACATTCAATTAACCAACTCAAAAATAAATATACTGTGGTTAAAAAAAAATAATGAATAAATAAAAATAAAATTAAATAAAATAAATGATGGACGAAGACAAGAGAAATAAGTTTGTGTACCCTGAGAAGAATAAAACAAATTACATTCTTCTAGTGAAAGGGCTTGTTCACTTCAGCACGCGCCAATGCTATCACTCAACAAGACTTGTGACTATGTTGCCTTCATTTATTTAAGAGTTAATAATAAAAAATGAAGAAAAGAATTAAATAAATAGTAAAGAAAAAAAATTACCGAACGATTGATTGACACACCTAAATTAATCATTAACCTCCCAACATTCGTCTAAAAATATTTAATAATAATTACACACATCCAACTCGATCTCTTGTATATTAAATAATTAAATATACATTTATGCACATACATTAAATATAAATAATACATACATATACGTTCCCCAAGAGATGGCTCATTGATTATTATCTTGAATAAATAATTCGTCCCGTCGACGATCGTTTTCACCAGAGTGATTATTCGTCGGTTACTAAACCGAGTAATCGAGAATATGAGTGAGCTAAAAGTGAGAGAGAACTGGAGAGAGCGATTCGTACCGTGTTGTGTCGTTTCCATTGCGGCAAATGGACCCCCGAGGACTTGCGATCCTTCGACAAATACCAAATATATACGTATATACACATATACCTACCTTTCACGATGTTATACATCTCTTTCGACTGCATCATTGATGGAAACGATCCGGCTTCGGCTGATACTAACCAATAATGTATTTTTTTTTTCCCCTTATCGTGCACTTGATGCTCCTTTATTTTCATCCAATTGCTTATTCCCTATTCCATCAATGTCCCATGACGACAAGGAATTAGATCTGCATTATAAAAAAAAGAGAAAAGGGGAAAGGTACGAAGGTAATAAATAAAATAAAATGAAATAAGTTAAAGTTAAGTTTAAGACATTTACGCAGAGGACAAAATGTCATTGTGGGATCATTCTCGAGAGACCTTAATTTTCTTTGCTATACTTGAATGGTTTTACAGTCTTTGACTATAGTGTATATGTTTATGTATATGTATGTACAGTTGCTGTACATTTTTATATGTATATATAGTGTAAAAGTCGAATGTTATAGGAAATGAGATGGGTGACGGGACCACGTAGCGTCGTAACTCAGTTTCTACCGGTATAGTTTGCCGATCGACGGGCAAGAATACTTTATGCGAAACATTTCGACGTCACCGCCACTTCGACGTGAGCAAGGACAAGAGGGAGGTGTAAATGGAAGAGAGTGGCAGGGCGAAAAAGAGGTTGAAGGGTGAACTTTAAGTATTCTACGCGTCGTGCGGACGCAGGAACGCTCTGAGGAAGATGGAAAATTATCGGCAAGGGACTTTTAGTTGCCGATATGGAGAAGAAGGGTGTATGTAGGAGTGAAGGATATTTCTAAAATTTTTTTTTTATTTTATTTTGTGTTTTTTATACATTCAGTTTATTTAATACGTAAATATATTAGCAGTAGGGTGTTTCATTTTTAGGAAATATTTTTTTTGACTGATGATTTATATAAGAAGAAAAATATTCCTTTTTGAAAAATAATTCGAGTTAATTAGAGGCTTATCTAATTCAAAAATTTAATTTTTCTTATAAATGACACGAGAAAATTTTTTTTTTCGACTTCAACTCGATTTCTCAGTAATTAAACTTTTTTTTTAATGTATAACATTGTTGATTCAGCTTTATAGCGTTTATTGTAAGGTAATAATTAATGTCAAATCAATAAATTCCAGTTTAAAGAAAATTTTTTGTCAATTATAATCAACTTTTACCTTTCCAGCTCTACAACTTGAAAACTGTTGATCTGAGAGCGTTTGCGGTGGAAAACTTTTTTGTAGCAAATTTAATGCCCTACAAAAACTGTACATTCATTTTTTCCAAAAAAAAATTTTGATTACCGAAAAATTGAGTTGAAGTTGAAAAAAAATTTTTTCTCGTGTTATTTATATGAGAAATCGAATTTTTGAATGAGCAAAGCCTCTAATTAACTCAGAATTTTTTTTCAAACGGGAATACGTAATTTACATACATTATCAGATTTTCAGGTACGACAAACAAAAAAAATATCGCCTAAAAATGAAACATCTTAATGAATAGTGAGAAAGGAAAAATTTTTGTAAATCCAAATCTTTTTTTTCAATGTCGAGAAAAATTTTAATTTATTTAATTGCATTTGAAATTAATATTTAATAATTATTTCCTATACTGAATATTGTATACGGAATTAAATAAATATTTTTTCATATCAATTGAATATCTCTGAGGAATCGATGAATACAATAATAAAAAAATGATATATTCTTTAAAATCATTCATATATGAATATTGATTTGTTGCACTGCGTCAGAAAATTTTTACATTCATTGAATTATCTATAGAATATTCAGAAACCATTTCAAAATATCTTGAATTTTTTCAAAATAAATATCCACATATATTCATTGCAATCCACTCGTGATGTTGAGTATGTATTTACACACAGTGACAAGAAGTTGGATATGTTTCTCTCATAAAATTTCGATCGGGTACATGAAAGAAGCCGTCGAGTTGCATTGCAAACGACACGACTGTTATGCAAAATGCAAAAAAAAAAAAAAAAAAATTATGTGTATATCATATATCGTATCGATATTCAAACGACACTGATGGGATATAAGCGACACTCCCCGAGGTGCTCTTCACTTTTTTCCAATGCGACGAAGACGAAGGAGGCGCAGGTGGGTGGAGCAAAAAAGAATATAGGTATGATAAAAAACTATTTGGTCGCGAATTGAATTTGCATCCTGGTCACTTGTCAATAAAATAAAATAAAATAAAATAAAATAAAATAAAATAAAATAAAATACATTTGCAGACCCACGGGACGCATTTTACTATGCTACAGCATAATATGAAAGACACAAAGATTAAATTGTTCATCCAGAGCTTTTGATATCAATGCCATGGAATAATTCAGCGTTATTGCATACTATTGTAAAATATTTTTCAAAAAAATTTAATTTAAAAAATAATTATTTATACTTCATCGAGAAAAAAGTATATTTCTAGTTAATATTTTATATTTATAGTTGCTGAAATATATAACCAGTTCATATAATGATACTGAAAAATAAAAAAAAATAATAAGTATGATATAAAAAAATGATTGAAAAATAAATTGAAATTGGAAAGAAAGAAAAAATATAATTAATAATTTATTAATTCAATGGTGAAAATATTTTGGAAGTAATTAGGAAATAATATACCGAATATCCTGAAATGCAAGGACATCTGTGTATTGTCAGCAGTGTTAAAAAAATAAGACCATCAGTAGGTAAATACAAGTGTTCAAATGGTTACTATTATATATTTTTTTTTCGTGTTTTAACAGCAGTTGAATAGTTTTATTTCTACTGATGTAATATTTGATATAGAGAAGATCTTCATGAATGTCAGATGATATTATCTGTGAGCGGATTGTGTTGGTTGCTGACTCGTACGAGGGAGCCACAGGATAATTCTAGTAAAGTTCCCTTCCATCTCCTGGAATATCGCAATCAACTCATTGATCTAATCCCATTGACCTAAAATAAAAATAGTGGTAGTACACGCTGTGTCCTGTGTGAATAGAATAAATTAATAACATTTATAACTATACATAAATAAAAATGTACATGCATAAATTAATCTATATTTATGGGTGTATTTTTTTTTATATATCAATGTTTGTGATCGTTTTATTGAGTGGATAAAAAAGCTTTAGGATATTAATATTGTATAGGTACTAATAAAATATTAATGTATAAATTTATTTATTACAGCGGGATAGTGCTGATGGAATAATAATTTAAAATTGTTTCATACGACAAATCAAATTTATTCAATTGCAGTTATATTATATAATGCATAATTAATAATTAATATAGTAATATTTTTTTTTTTTTTTAATAAGTTAAAATTCAATCTTAATCTCGTTATACTTTTTAATTGAAATTTTAATTTATTTTTATGTGTATTTTTTCATTCTTATAAACGAGTGACGGAAAGGCAGGGTTCTCACTTTGCATCGAGTTCAAATATATAATACAACGACGCCCAATTATTTATTTATTATTTAAACAAATGAAATTTATTTTCATGATTTTTCTTTTTTAATTTTTGTCTTATTTCATTTATTTTTTTGCTTTCGTTCTACAATATATTTATTCATTTTTTTTTTATATTTTTCATTGTATTTATTTTTTTTATTTTGTTTGTTTGTTTGTTTTCATAAATTACTTTCGTGGATGAGTGATATCGATCCGATAATGTGATCGAGGTTTCGTTAGCCATCTAGAAACATTTTTCGCGAGAGAAATTTTGGACTATAGAAAAATTGCAAATATCTGGTTGATTTTTTTTTCTTTTTCATTTTTTTTATATCGAATTCTCTGCAATGTCAACAATTATTATCGACAATACAAATTTACAATTCAAACAATATCGAATAAATGTTTAAGAGTTATTACAACTGAGTCTATTACCTCTATTTATTTATTACTTTTAACTTTTATTATATATAATTATTACAACACTTTGCTAATTATTTCTCATTTGTAAATGTTATCAATGCTATTGAAATTTTAAATATCAAAGACAAATATTTATATTGTAATGAATTAATAACGATTGACACATTTAACAGTAAAATATAATTTTTTTTGTATTGAATAATAAAAAATTAATTCTTATTTCATTATTGTAATAAATGTATTAAAATAATTTAAAATAAATTAATTCCATTATCACGATAAATATTTATGTTTTCTTATTTTTTTCTTCTTAATCAATAAATAAATAATATTCGAGTGAAATAATAATTTTAATAAATAGCCACGATTTATTTTTTTATTTCTTTCATCAGATTAAATGCGAAAGTGCTTCATGACTGAGGCCAATTAATTTCGTTTATTCCTTAACAACTAAATAAATAATAACCAAACATATAAACTATATTAATAATTATCATATACATTTCATATTACATATTATAATAATATACTTTTCTTTAATTCACGATTTTCTCTTAGCCATTAATTAGTAAATTTCTGCATAGCTTTAAAAAACATTCTCTTAATAATAATTAAATTGGAACAATCATATCATATTATTTTTTCTTTATTTATTCACTTATTTTCATTCAATTTTATTTATTATTTTCATTACTTCAATATATTTCCCTTTTAATTGTCAATCAAATATTTTTCTCTTTATTTGTATTTTTTTTTTCTTCTTTAATCGTTTATTCATGTTCAATTTATTTCTATAATTAAATTCTTGTGTTGAGTTCATTAGTAAAATCTGTAGTAAATAACATTAATGCATTTTACATTCACATGGTGCGTACATACTTATCGGTCAAGTGTCCGTTAATTACGGCTGTACAATGTTCATTGCTGAGGAGAATAGTGCGAGGAGGGTGAAGAGGAAATGTAAAATGGGACACGAGATCAGCGTACACGTGTGTATACATATAATATCTGAGTGTGTGGGTTTGAGTATACATGTGGGAGCAGATGAGTTTGCATTATTCACACACAAGTAATGTAACTTGCGTATTCATGATTTCTGTGTGCGTGGCTGATCGTACACAGCATTTAATGGTTAATTTGGCGCTTTAATTTTTGGCACGAAGTTTGAATTTATATTCATTACAAACCACCAATTTCACTCGACTATTTTAGACAATTATTTATTTTTATTATTTATTTCTCATCATAATTGTATAATATAAAGTCATCCTTCAGAATTATTTACTGTATTGTGCTGTCGATTGTTTAAACAAATTATACTTGGTTTTCAAATTAATTTTTTTATTTTATTCAGTATTGTTTCTTTTTTTTTTTTATTTTATTTCTCATGACAATTTTGGCACGTTTTGTCGTCGCAACGAATGTCGAAGCACGACTGGATGAAAATTGGAAGTGAAAAAAAAAATAAATAAATAAAAAAATCCCACAGTTTTATAGCAATTATTGACAACTTCATAATAATCGCTTTCGCTTTTCTACATCAATATATTTTTATAAATAATTATCTATAGATTATTTGTACACATAAGAATGTTATATGTACAAAATTATTGCGTAATCAATAAATAATTGTACAGTGCTAAAGAAACAAAAATAATAAATACGTTATTTTCTGTTTATAGGCCATAGTACTCTCATTTTCTTTTTTTTTTTTTTTTT
>JAQQBS010001424.1:7219528-7256943 GCA_030347275.1 Microctonus aethiopoides
GAAAAAAAAAAAAAAATAAAAAGAGCGAAGAATAAATGAGAAAAGAGTTGAAGAGAGTGAGGAGGATGTAGAGTCCTCTTTTACTAGGTGTGATTCCTTGAAATAAGATAAAGATGGTGGCACGGCTACACACACATACACACATACAGACACATACAATTGTGAAGGTAACACCGCTGACAGATCGATTGAGACTCCGGGGGCTATGTCTCGCGTGTCTCTGGTCTTTACTACTGTATAGAGCACGTAAGTGGATGAGACAAAGCGTGGTCCAAAAGAATTGGTGTTCCCGCTGCCAATTCCGTTCTTGCGTCTCCACAATCGTCGTCACAATCAAAGTAATTGCTCTGCAATAGAGAAAAAAAGTAAAATAAAATATTATTCCATTCATTCATAAATATATTAATACATTTTATTTTAACAGCTAAAAAAAAAAAAAGTTTTGGATCAAGTCACGATTCGGACTTGACACAAATAGTCTTGATACAAGTCTGAAATATGCTTGACTCAAGATATTACACATGTCTTGAGTTAAATCAGTCGTAAAAAGATGATTAAAATTTTTTTTAATTTCCAATGGGAATTTGTTGAAATTATATTTACTCACTATTTTCTAAAAATGGAAATAAAAAGCAGAAAATAGATAATTCCAAAAATGAGTATAAGCTGTTTTTATGTGATATTCATTACATGAATTGAATACCAACATAAAAACGACGCAAAACAATAATTTTATACTTTTAGTATTGACTGTACGTTAGGGTGTGCCATTTTTGGGCAAATTTTTATTTGTTTAATTAATTTATCAATTAAACAATAAAAGTGGAATTTAATTTAATTTTAATATTGATTTGAGGTATTGTCCGAATGATTAATTTTACAACGAGAAAATTCCAAATTTAAACTAAGACATTTTCAGACTTGGATCAAGACATTTCGTAGACTTGAGGTGTTATTCTTCCATCAAGTCGATTTTCCGCTTGTATCAAGTCCAAAATTTTGATTACTTGTAAGAATATCAATAGTTTTAACACAAGTCGATTTTAGATTTGATTCAAGTCTTTTTTATTTGTGTGTACTAATTTAAAAAAAATCAAAAAAAAAATAAAAATAAAATGAATATTATTTTATGAAAGATTTTACGTCGACAAAGATTGACAAACAATTATCAAAGTCGTATAATTCAGTCTCAATGACTTGATTCAAGTTTCTTTTTTTTCTTTCTTTTCTTTTTTTTTTTTTTGGTAAAATTGAAATAATTCTATAGAATTACCGTAGGTAAAATCAAATAAATGATGAATAAATAATATACATACATGAATAATATATATACGCGTAGATAATATATGTACATATGAATATAAATACATGTATATACACGATAAAATTTAGTTCAATTGATTCGGTTAAAATTGATCGTTGAATAATTTTGTAAATTGAATTCTACGAATAGGAATTAATAGGACTGGCCTTTTCCATGCGTTTTGACGTCAGTAATTGAAATGCTATTCGCTCAAACGCCGATTACACGGCAGGGGAGAACAGTCAGGATAGTGAACACGATTAAATATATATATAATATATATGTATGTATAAATATATGTGAACTGATGGTTTGAATTGAAAACGATCGAGACAATGTGCGTTGAATCTATTTGTATATTGGTATATATGTCTAGGTGTGGGCGTGCCATATGGGCTCGTAGATGAAGGACGAAACGGGACACTAAAACGGTTAATTCAATTCCCCACCAAGTTATCGACGTCGATCCATCGCGTGTAGACTAATGTACGTCTGCCAAGTGTAACTGTGCTTGGGTAAGTTGAAATTTAGTTATTGTGAAAAGGCAACGGTTCGAATGATGACATTGCCCAAAAGTTTTGTCTGGATTAAAGGAAAGAATATATATGTGTATATGAGAGATAGAGAATTAGAGAAAGAGAGATGAGATAAATATATATATACATATAGTTGTTGATGTAGAGAACAAGTGGAGAATTTGATTTCAGTGAAAATTTTCACGGATTTGTTAACTTGGCTTTGGATAAAGTTTATATAGTGTGTTGGTGAGTACGTAACTCGGATTAAATTTAATGAAATTGAATAGAGAATATTTAGTTGTTGATTAATTTAACAAATTAATTGAATAAATAAATCGATTTATTTTGTTTGAAACAAATCAAATGAAGTGTTCAATTTTTACTCTATTTATATTCATTTACTTTTCTTGTATTTTATTAATTATATTTTTATTGAATGAAATTTAATTAAAAATAAATAAATAGAACAAAATAAATCACCTGGCAATCGATGCATCGACAGCTGTCGTTAAGTGAACACGTAAGACCAAGTATTTCAACAGCTTCCTTGTACAATTCAGCGCTAGATTTTCGTTGTCTTTGTGGCGGTGGTGACGGTGTACCAGACGTTTGGCCAAGGATTGTTGTTGTCATTGCACTCGTTCTTCTGTTACTTTTTCTTCGTGACGACGACTCGCGCGATAATGACGACGTCGACGTTGCTGTCCCTCTACGACGACTGTGATTGTCACCAGTTACCAAAGCACGACCAGCTGGTGATGCAAACAGCTGTAGCATATCCATGTCCTAAAATTAAATTAACAAAAAATAAACCAATAAAAATTGTACATGGAGATAAAAAATCTACGGAATTTTACTGTGCTGTGTACTACAAAATTGTCGTATATTTTGTTGCGTCATAATGTATTCCAACTCACAACGGTCAACATTGTCATTGAAAAGTGTTCTTTGGAAACAAATTAATCGTATTAAATTTTTAAATTAATTATGTCTTCATTTATATTTATTCATTTTATTTTCTCATTTATTTATTTGATTTTTTCGTTTATTTTTTTCATATAATTTATTTATATATTAATATATTTAATAATTTGTTTCATTCATGTCTAAGAATCAGCAGTGGCGCTCAATAAAAAATACTTGCTTTATAATAAAAATTCACAATTAACCCCTTATTATTATTTTAATTTATTATATATTATATTATAAAATTATAATAACATTAAAATATTATATAACGTCTATATAATTCTGTATAAAATCCATTTTATAAACAAATGAATCCATTTACTTATAAAATGATTCCTATATAAAATTACGTAGACGTCATATGATATTTCAAGGGGATAATTGTGAATTTTTATTTTAAAGCAAGAATTTTTTATTGAGTGTCAATATTTATATGGTGGGTAAATAATTTTTGTTTTCCTGATAGTTGTGACTCGATTACTAGACAGCATGGTAATTTTTGTTTTTTTTTTTATTCTCTTTACAAAAATTCTACGATTTTTCTTTCCATGTACAATCAAAAATTTTTTAAAAATAATTTTCTTCCCTTTTCATCTTTTTTTTTATTTATATATTACAATGCCCTATTTTTTTTTATTTCACTTGTGTCATGTTTTTATTGCTTAAAACACTTGACAGTGTGTGTAGCGTTTTTGTTTTAGCACGTTGGTATATTTAACATGGGTCACCACACATTGATGGGATGAAAGCCGTTGTTAGTTTGGGTGGGATGCAGAAAAAAGAGAATGAGGAACAAAAGGATTTTGACTTCGCCGATGGCGCACGGAGGCGAATAAAATGACTATAGTACTACACCTCGTATGGACGATCGTGTCGAGTAAGCGAAGCGGAAGGGTGCACGATAACCGCATCACGACTCTCGAGTTCCGGATGTTGAGGGTGTATGTTCCAGAGGTTGTAGAGTTAATGGCAATGGAGGGTAACGGAGACACATGAGAAGTGAAATGTATTGGATAGATATTGATACTGTTGATGATGTCAATATATGTATATCAGATATCCATGTTCCATTCATTTAGATATGTTTATATGAATACATAAAGTTCAAATAAATGATATGAAAATGAATTTCAGGATTTATGATGGGGAGTTTTTTTATTATAAATGTTTGGAGTTTTTATTTTTTTTTTGAATAGAGTTAAGTAAAAAGTATTGATTGGAGAAATAAGGGAGTTTCAATGAAAGACCAAGAGTTCAACAAAAATAAACATCTGCAAATTTATATAAGAGTTTAGAAATAAAAATGAAGTTTATTTTTATTCATGTTATTAAAGATATTATTGTATTTTTTTATATAATAAAAAATTTATATCAGTTCATGTCAATATCATTTTTTATCAACTCGTGTTTGAGTGACACGTAAAAGGATAAACCACTAAATACGAAAAGATTACGAGACTTTTTTTATCACTGGGTGATAAAAAGTAAAAGAAGTAATTGAGTAATAGACTTGAAATAATTTTTTTGTATTTTTCCCATTTACAACTTTGGCTTTTTTTTTTTTAATGCACTAATGCACTTAAAACCACATAATAACCCATACTATTTATTATCCTCTGAATATAATTTTATATAAAAGCTCACATTATCCAGAAATATTTTCACTTGAATTTAATTACATGACAATAAATATTTTTTATTTTTTTATTCCATTTCATTTTATATTTTCGTGAATGCAAAAATTCCTCTTTACAATGTGCTCAAATAAACATAAATCATTGGTAGGGTTCATTTTACTTTTCATGTGCTCTAACTATCGATATTGGTATACAGTTAGCCATGTGAAATATCATACTCGTCCATCAGCCAATCCAATACCATTTGTGCTTGAATTTTATACACATACATGACTATATGTACAGGTACATAAATGGACTACGTGAGTATATGGACATTGAGTGCTTGGGGAATTTCGTACAAGCAGACCCGAGTTCCATCGCTAATTGCACGCGGGAATAAAAGCCTCGTGCTCTCTTGCATCACCATTCATTTTTTTTTATTCTCTTCCACACTTTTGCCAATTTTTTTTCTTTTATTTTTCATTTTATTTTCATTATTGTTTTTGTTCTTTTTTTTTTTCATTTTTTTTCCCTTCATCTAGGCGGAAACAAGAAAAAGAGGTGGAGTTAGTGTCGTTCACTGTTTCCCTTTGTCCTATTGCTGCACACTATGTACGTAACACATTCGCATATGAAAGAACAAAACGTGGAATAATTTAAAAAAAGAAAAAAAAGAAACTAGTTATTCATTCTCATAAAATGGAATAAAAATTTCCTTTTTATTACTTTATAGCAAACTTCAATGAGATGAAATGATATATTATTATTCTTCTTTATTTTTAGATTAAAAAATTAACTGAAAAAAAAATTTCTTATTCTTCTTCTTCCAATCAATTTGTGAATTATGAATTTTTATTAGTTGATGTAATTCAAGTTGAGTGGAATAGAATTTTTTAAAGGTTAAAGATTCAATTATAGAGTAGTTATTTTTATTATAAATTCTTACTGGCATAGAGTCCGGTGTGTGATCCAGCACGTATATATCATTGGTGTAGCCATACAACATTGTGTCCAGATCTGAAACACAGGAAGATAGAATGGAAAAGTTAAATTAGTTTGACCGGGTAAAATGAACGAGTTGGCAATAGCGATGTATATAAAGATATATATTTTATATATAGTCCAATATATATGGCCCATTCTACAACGAGGGAGTTAACTGGGATTATTGCAGATTGTTGAGTAAATATAACAACACGTAGAAGTGAATGACATGTATAAAAAGAAGTGGCGGACGAATAGATTGAAAAGAGAAACTTTAACCACACTGGTGGTAAGCACAAATTCTCGTGGGAATGCACATGAAGTTCACGTAAAATGTGAAAACGTGAAGGTAGGAGATATTTCAACATTGTATTTTCCAACACTCTTTACTGATTTTACTGATTGGAACAATGAAAATAAAAATTAAGTTAAAAAATGAATACAAATTTTACTTTTTTTTACTCATAATTTAAATATTAATATAAATAGTAGGGTGTTTTATTTTTAGGCGAAATTTTTTTGTTTCTCGTAGCTGAAAATCTGATAATTTATGAAAAACAAAAAAATCCTGAGTTAATTAGAGGCTTATGTTATTCAAAAATTCGATTTCCCATATAAATTACACGAAAAAAAATTTTTTTTCAACTTAAGCTCGATTTTTCGGTGATCAAAAATTTTTTTTCGAAAAAATGAATGTACAGTATTGTAGGGCATTAAATTTGCTACAAAAAAGTTTTTTACCGCAAATGCATTCTGACCAACAGTTTTCGAGTTGTAGAGCTGGAAAGATGAAAAGTTTATTATAATTGACAATAAATTATCTTTAAACTGGAGTTTATTGATTTAACATTAATTATTACCTTATAATAAACGCTATATAAGTGAATAAACAATATAACACCATCAAAAAAATTTTTAATTACCGAGAAATCGAGTTGAAATCGAAAAAAAAATTTTCTCATGTTATTTAAATGGGAAATTGAATTTTTGAATGAGACAAACCTCTAATTAACTCAGAATTTTTTTCCAAACAGGATTATTTATTTTTTTCTTCCTAAATTATCAGATTTCCAGGTACGACAAACAAACAAAAAATATCGCCTAAAAATAAAACACCCTAATAAACAGCTTTGAATATTGTTTAATACAAATTAGAACGAAATATTATTCCAACATCACAAAATATTTATCACAAACCTTTTTAATAATTCTCCTTCTCTAAATAAACAATATCAACTTCACAAACAAATTGTTTCGTCAAAACTAATAAAATAAACCATTCAAACATCAATTATTAATATCATACAATTTCGTTTTGTTAAATCACCCTATAAATTTTCAAACTTCCTCCCATGTTATATCAAAAAGCTAGTAATTGAAAAAGCTCAACAAAATTTTAAAACACATACAGAACCAGTATATAATTTTTTATTATTAAATGGAATATTTTACAAATACATACAATATATATATGTATATATCCTATCATTACACCGAGACGAAATCGATGATTGCCTATTCCCATTGATTATATACCATAGTAATACATTTCATATAATATAATCGACTTTCACCCAGCCCATCCTCCTTTTTTTTCCTTCTCTATACATTCATATACAATATACGTACATAACTATACAAGCCTGCTATGCCATATTTTCCCACCCAATTGTAAGGTTTCAAGAAAATTGCCATCGCAATTCTTTTACATTCTCTTTTCTATATTTCACTCTATATCTTCGTTCATGAATGACGCTTGTGCTTTAAACTCCTTGCGCACTCTCTTCTCTCCCTTTCCGTTATGTTTCATCCATTTTTTACGTTCGCTTCGTTGCGCCCCATCTACTTTGAATCTCATTAAGCGAGATAACTTTCCGGCCGGACTGCGAATTTTATTCTCTCTTATTCTATTTATTTTTTTCTTTTTTTTTTTTTTTTTTTTTTTTTTTTTTTTTTTTTTTTTTTTCGTCGTTTTATTTTTTATTTTCATATGTATATGTAAATATATCGTATTGTATATCTATACTCATGGCACATGAGCTTTTTTCCACAGCAGGAAATGGCTGGAATAAAATTATCATACCTTTTTGCATTCATCTGAACATCACGATCTTTCTAATGTGAACTTGCTCACTCGAATGGTGGTGATGCAAGTTCACTTGCGGTCGATCATATAAATTGATTTTACATTTAATTAAGAATGAGAAACAAGCTGCGATTGCTGCGAATCATGAAATCATTCATAACTTTTTTGCAAATCCCCAAATCAACTTGAAATTTTTACTGGGTCATTTTTTCATGTTTATCTACTTATATGATTTTTTTCATAATTTTTTCTATTTTAAATCTTGTAGGTGTAGTCATACCTTAACTCAGATTCTTTTTTTCAAATAGTAATATTTTTTTTCTATTATAAATTATTAAATATTCAGGTATGACAACCAAAAAAAAAAAATGTCGCCTAAAAATAAAACACCCTAATGTGCATGTTTTTATAATAACCATTGGGACAATTTTATTGGCATTATTTACGAGAGGCCGTTTAGTTAATGGAAAAGCGTGAGAAAAAAAAAGAAAAAATGAAAAAAAAAACTATAGAATAAAAATAGCAACTGTATGTATAAATAATTTTCAATTTTTTCCAACGACGTTATAAAATATAAGAAAAAAAAAGTGAGGAATAAAAAAACTACTTTTAATTAATCAATAAAAGTATCAAGTGGTAAAATCATAAATTATATTGTTAAATATTTGAATATATTATACGTATGCAGTGAGGAAATTTATGAGAGAATAAAGACGATGAAATGAAGAAAGTGAAGAATGATTATATAAATAAATTTATTTCTGTCTCAATGTGAATTTATAATGGACATTCAACTTTCTAATTATATTATATTTATCTGAGTGAGTTCATCGAGAATGTATAATCAAATCGAATATATTTTCCATCGTGTCTGTGAATAAACATTGAATATATTGCAGTGCTGTGTGTTAATGAAAAACACTGGTAAATATAGAAATAATATTAAGTGTTTAATGAAATAAATACATACATACATAAAATAAATATAAATACAATAGTGTTGAAATGCAGTAACGTTTTATATTAAATGCAGGACGCGTAATATCCTGACAAACTTCAAGTTTCATTGTGCAGTGTGAATTAAATGGTGACAATGCAGAATAAAATAAAAAAAATAAAAAAAAAAAAAATTGAAAGAGCGTGTGAAACGTATAAATAAATATATGAACATGAATATATGTACATATGTACATGTATATGTATGATATAAAGATTGTGAGAGAAGAAACTTGTCCCAGGGGTAACCCATAAATTTTCTTATATTACATCTGCAACTTCACGCGGTTAAATTCAACATGGATCTATATTTTTTCATCTGAAAGCCAATTTCCATAACTGACCTTGTCACTTATCATAAAATATATCACTTTAAATAAAAATACAGTAAAGAAAAAAGACTGATATATATTATAAAGTTTTATGTGGAATAATTTTATTTTATTTCAAAATTCCTTAATCAGCAGGAGAAAAAAATTTTTTTTGTTCATGCCACGTGGGAAAAATAAATTGCGATTACAATCCAACAATTTTCATATTTTTCTCGATATTCTCCTGGGAGTAATGACGAAAAAAAATATAATACTAGTTGGCCCTTGGCGATATATATCACTTTATACAAATATTTTTTAATATATACCTATGTATTTTATGTCATGAGTATGCATAACGAAGCAGTGAAAAGCCGAGTCTTTCTCGCCATTCTTTATTAATTCAATTGTAAAGTTGGCGTCGCGCATTCCCCCAGGCAACGAGTTGCAGTTTTGCAGACTTACAAGTGTATATATAATATCTATGAACAACTACATCGAATTGCACAACTTTGTATCTGGAGACGATATATTATAATAATACACAGTGTGTAGATATGTAAATAAAAATAAATATCATTTCATACATAAACCAACATGCGTGAATGAATAAATTGTAAAGAAAAATTTTATCAGCAAACAAAATTATAACTTAATTATATGTGAAGTTTTAAATTTAGTAATATATTTCTGTCATAATATTTTTTTAATTAATGTGCATTAATAATTATTATCATCAGCTGATAAATTTAGTTTTCTCATTGTCAGTGAGTACAAGATACAAACCTCATAAGTATTAAATAAAACAAAAAAAAATTAGGGGAATTATGAAGAAAAAAAATATTTGATGAAGATTCTGACAAACAGTTTGTTTTATATGTAAAGAATTTTGTAACGTCAACTCTCAATCGATCATTGCATACAGCAACGGTTCATTTATTTTCGCTGACGATGTAACAGTTGATTTTTTCTCTTTATTAATCATAAAGTTATTTATATCGATAAACGATCGCGCAATTAATCTGATAATTAACAAAAAATGAACATCCACTTTTTTTACCTCCCGAATATTCACCGTAGAAAATTATTATTTAATCAATATAGAATATTAATTGCGCATGAAAGGGATAATTTATTTAAAATGTAAAATTTAATAGAAAATTTACATTGTTGAATTACAGGTAAAAGGATATCATATAAATTCTCGTCTCGTCTGACTTAATAAACATTTAACTACTGCGTTGATATGAATGGTGATATATTATATACATCGTACATGTATATTTGCGTAGATATATTTATGTTATTTATTAGAGCGGAAGTGAAGGGTTGAAATGGAGGAAATGAAGTGAACGTCAAATGATTATAAACACTGGGATAACTTGAGGTGTCATCGGAGTGTGGGTTCACGATGGGTAAATATATCGAGAGCCATTTTATATACTCCCTACTGGCTACTACTACTCTTGACTCTTGGTAGTCCAAATGCTGCCCGAAGCTAAATAATTCATTTAGTTTAGAGGGTCGAGAGTTATATAATGTCTGTGAACTGGTAATATATATTGGACGGTCGCGAACACCGTGTGCCAATAAGTAGTCAATAGATTGTTCATTTTCTATGACAGGGCTTTATATATTGATTGTCGACATTTCCTTTTTATATGAACGTGAAAAAAAAATTTATTATTAATTTTTTTTTGTACTTTTCACTTTTAACTACATGGGGAGAGAAATCTACGAAATTTTACTGTGCTGTGCACTACAAAACGCAGTCATCAGTGCCATTGAAAAGTGTTCTTTGGAAACAAATTAATCGTATTAAATTTGTAAATTATTTATATCCTTATTTATTTATTCATTTTATTTCCTCATTTGTTTATTTGATTTTTTCGTTTATTTTTTTCATATAATTTATTTATATATTAATATATTTAATAAATTTAAAAATACCTACTTGCTTTAAAATGACTATTTCACTTGCTTTAAATTGGCCCAATAGGAAGCTCTTATTTCCAATGAAATTGCTGTATTCTAGTGCAAAAACTCTAGGTTATACGTAACAAATGAAAAATTGCCGGGAATAACAACTAATGAGTATAGAGGAGAGTTTTCTACTGATAATTTTTCTTTTGTTTTTTAACAGCCAGATCTACGTTGCTATGAACGAATCTATAACACACACGATAAGGCAGTCGTTGACATTTCACATAATATATTATACTATGCTCTCGAAATAGTCATGTCGAATTTCATTCGAGTCAAAATTTTGCGGAAAAAATTTTCTCTTTTTTCATTCAGATTTGTTGCTTTTTGTCATTTTTTCTCGAAATATATTCCTCAAATCGCAAGCCTGCGGCAAATGGTTTCTACAGAGAATTATATAGACGTCACATGATATTTCAAGGGGCTAATTGTGAATTTTAATTTCAAGCAAGAATTTTTGATTGAGTGCCACTATTAATTTTTAGAGTCCTTGCACGGCAAAATTTCTTGTGTCGGAGGATTAATTTTTCTCAGGTGTCACCAACAGTTATGACACTTTCTCCTGTCAATATTCAAATGGTTGATAAATAATTTCTGTTTTCCTGACGTTTGTGACTCGATTACTAGACAGTTAGGTAATTTTTGTTTAATTTTCTCTACAAAAATTCTACGATTTTTCTCTCTTTGTATAATAATACCTGCTACGTTTATAAAATTATTTTAATGTCAACTGCTTGGAAAGTGAACATTTTTTCCTTTCATCGCGTCACAAAATTATTCGTTATGAAAATTAAAATATAAAAAAAAAATTACACGACAAGTAGATGTATATATTTAATTAAAGTCACATCGTCATGTTGCGTTAATTAAAATTTTCATTTATAATTAATTCTGATTGGAGAAGTGTACAAAGGACAAGAGAGTTAGAGACCGGAGGGATTCGTGAATTTTTTTTTTTTTTTTAACCTAACAATGAAAAAAGGAGAAAAAAATATGTTGGATATATAATTGCAATTATTCTTGTTATATTTATTTCTATTTTTTTTTCCTTTTAGTTGCTCTATGATTTATTTATACCAGTAATTATAACATTCTGAATTCACGAGGTAACCTATACACAAGTTTCGTAATCTCGTGTATTGAATCTTCCACCCAACAGACCATGAATTTTCCGTCGAAGGAATTTCCAACTTGTTTCTCTCCCCTCATCTCTTCCAATCGTTCTCACATATACATATGCACATATATACAAGTATATACAAAATATATTTATATATAAGTGAATATAACAACGCACAGAGATATGTATATGCATGTAACACAAGAAAAGCTTTAGAAAGCTTTCTTTCACGTAGTTTTACGAGATTTACCATGACATAAACATCTGAAATAATAATAAATAAATAAATAAATAAAAAACAATGCTAAAACCTTACATATTACTTCCTATAAATTTAATCCAATAAAATTCGAAAATTTACGATGTAACATCATAATCCGATTAATGAATTTATTAATAATAAATAATAATAAATATATATCAGTGAAAATATCGAAATATATTGAATGTATTCATCTCATAATAAATAAATAAATAATAAATATTATAATATTAATCCGTCACATGATATAATTAATTGGAATATTATTTAAATATATATGAATAATAAACGATTTTGAATTAATAAAATTTGTCAAGTTGATTGAAAATTTTGACGTATATTATTACAGTTATTCCATCATGCCCATTTTCTATATTCAATTATTCACTTACAATATATTTATATACATTGAATGTATTAAATATAAATATGTATACATACAAATGGATTTATATACGAGCTGACTCCAAAGCTTTGAGCCACGTATGAACACATCAGCAATTCATTTATACAATCAATGATTTCTATATTGTATATATTCATATACATATTGAATTATTTTCAGTATATAATCATATCTATCTCTACAATTTCCTGTTTCTCTTTCTATACGTATATATCCTGGATTATTTATACTCTGGCACTTAATGATTACTTTCATCATTACCATCAAATTAATTACAGTTAAATTAATTTCAATCTCAATTCTAAATTATATCATCATATTAAATATCTCAATTACTATTTTTCATTCATCAATAAACATGAAGGAATAAAATATTATATAAGATACCCGTGGGTAATAAAGCCTAAATGATACAAATGATTAATTTTTTGTTTGTTTATAATAAAAATTATAATTTATCATCTACATTTTATACATTTTATAAAAAATGTATTCAAATAACGATTAATATATTAAAACTTAATAATTAATTTAGACATTTTTCATATTATTGAAAATATCCCTTAGGTTTAAGGCCTTATTACCCGCACGTACCTTAAACAAAACAAAGTTATCTAATACGTTAATTTATAAATATTAAATATTGTGTATAATTAAAAAATCAATAATAAAGAAAAAAAAATATATGTGTCAACAGGGATCAGGGGTAATTCTTGTTCTAATATGGTATCGTAAAAACGAAGAAAAGAAGTGATATAACAAAAAAAAATTGAGTATAAAAAAAAAAAAAAAAAGAATCTAGGTAGTAAAAGTCCTTGGGTGTGAGCAAGGATATCAATCATCGTTAAGGCGTAAAATCGATGAAGCCACCAAGTTTTGGCCGTACATACTCGCGTGGCTCTTTAAGGGGTTGTTTTTTTTTGTCAAAGCAGTCAGGGAGAAGTTGAGGAAAAAAAGAATGGAAGATGAAGAAGAACAAGAAGCAGAAGAAGTAGAGGAAGAAGAGGATGAAGAAGAATGAGAGGGGGAATTGAGAGAGAAAATTATGGAGAGGGAATTGCAGGGGATGATTGGTGGCGACGAACCGAGGGGTTATTTCGCGATTCCGTAACGATTACGTTACCAGCCTTTAACCACATCTCCTGATGGAGACATACCATTATAGTATATGGATGTATTCACCTTGTTATACTCGACTCTACCTGCCAACGTTGTCACATTATTTATCCCACGGCATGTATGTTTATGTATGGGTATATGTATCTATTTTATAAACACGCATACATGGCTGCAGATAATTAAATGATAAATTTTATAGGTCATGCACTGAATGACATCCTATAATTTTCCATCAATAATTAATTTGCTAAAGAAATTTAATAAAAAAAAAAAAGGGAATTTTAATTAAATAAAGTAATAACTTATTGTGAATTATTAAAAATAATAATGAATGAATAAATAAATTAAATATTTATAATAAATTAATTAAAATGTACTTTTATGAAAAATAAATTTCGAATATTTTAATTTATATGTGTATGAAAATTCATGAATAATTAAAAATAAAATATGAACAAAAAAAAAGAAACAAAGAGGTCATGCATCCAATTAAGTTAATGCAATTAATATTTATATAGCAAAAAAAAAAATAGAAAATTTTTTATTAAATATTGATTGTATATCTGCAGAGGTACTTGAACAATTTGTTGAATAAACTGTTCCATCCCTGATGCAATCAAAAGCGCAACTGTACTTACAAAATAAACAAACAATAAAAATCAGTATAAACTTTCTTGATAATAAATATTTCAAAGCATTTGTATATCTGTATAATTATCAAACAAATGGAATAAAGGTGTCGAAAAATAGCTATCTATATTTGTAGATAAAATATAGAACTGAATAATTAGCAGCCAGGCATAAAATAATCACTTAACCTCAATTCCACATATCGAAGTCTATTAATTATCATCTTAAAGAGCGATATGCACACGTGATGGTTTATTAGCAAGGAAAAATAATGCCTGGGGGAATTAAATAGAGGATATTGGAGGGTGAATGACGTGGGTGTTATCGTGTGTATAGCACACATGACCTGTCAAAATATCGTCGAGATAAAACAATCTCCAATTTATATTCCCTTGTGCTTTATGTGTATCCCTCTGATTCCTTCCTTTATTCTGCTATCCTTTATCCTATATCCACTCCCCATAAATACCTCCATACATTTGTATTGGTGTTTGTATACATGTATATAATATATATACATATAAGTGTATAGAGTAAGAGAAAATAAAACAACAATTTAGGATCACGTCTGGTTAATCTCAAAGTGACATAGGCGATATTGTGTTCAACCGAAATGAACAACATTTATTTATAAATTTAATTCACTTTGATTTTTTATATTATTAATTGTGTATTTATATTTCTCAACTTTATAATAATCCTGTGGTTAGTATTATAGTCATGCTTGTTAATAAAATGCCAGAAAAATCAATTATATAAATTAAACAAAATTATTTGGAATTTTTTTAATTTTAGTTAAGAATGAAATGATGTTATTATTATTTTTTTCATAGGTTTCAGATATTTTCTGGAATATTTTGACGATATTGTATCGATAGGAAATCGCACGACCTTTTTATTGATCATATTTTTATTAGGAAAATAAATAATAGTATGGATGATACAATGCGAAGAAGTTAATCGAATTAACTTGATGAATTTTTTTATTTTCTTATTTGATTTATTTTGATTTTCAATTTAATTTAAGACAAACTGACCTGTGGGCGTGCACGGTGTCCTCGCTGCTTCAACGAGGTCCTCTCGACTACCTGGAGGTGCCTCCAGCATTGTATTGCTGTCGGGAAATGTCCTCACGCACAGCAGGCTAAACGCTAACGAATAAAAATGGCTTTTTAATATTTTTAATACTTGGATTAAAAAAAAATAGAAAAAAATAATATAATATTGTAATATGATAGAATTTATTTGAAGATATATAAAGTACAATTGGAAATGAAAATATACGCAATACATGTCGTGTATAACATATCTTGAGTTATCCTTTTTTATTTTACTGAATACTCTAAGGAAGAAGTTTACATTGTCCATGCATTGTTCGCCCTCGGGAAGAAGATACGAGTCTCGAGTCATCGCGACCTACTTTCACTATAGAAACGTGTATATATGTTGTGGAAAAGGAGGTGTAGAAAAAGGAGGTGGAGACAGAGGAGGAAACTCGTAAACTTTTTCCACACACCCAATAAATAATTTTTTTTTTCTCATTTTTTCCCGGTTAATATCACACACTCTCTTAGCTCTTATTTTGAGTGAGCTTACGTCATATCGAAATTATGTAGGTACGTATGAAAGAAAAAAAAATCATTTCAGAACAGATATTTGACAGAAATATATATATTAGGGTGTTTCATTTTTAAGCAATATTTTTTTTTCATTGTCATACCTGAAAATTTGGAAATTTATAAGAAAAAAAAATATTCCGGTTTAAAAAAAAATTTGAGTTAATTAGAGGCTTATCGAATTCAAAAATTCGATTCCCCGTATGAATAACACGAGAAAATTTTTTCATAGAGACAGCCATGCTAAAGATATTCGTACCCAAATTTCCAAATTTATGAAATTTTGACTTTTTTGTTATTAAATCGATACTAATCACTTTATTATTGTGATAAAAAAACACTACAATAATTCTAGTTACATTGCCTAGTTTTATTCAGACAGCATAATTCTTATTGCTTTGAAAAAATAATTAAATTCATTTAAGATAAGTAATGAATAATTTTTTACATTAAATAAAACAAAGAAAAAAAAATATTTTTCACGTGAGTAATTTTTTTTTTAGCTTTACGAAAATATTAGCAGACTATAACGAGTTTCCCGAATAAAAATAATTTTTCAGACAATAATAAAGTGATTAATATTGATTTAATAATAAAAAAGTCAAAATTTCATACATTTGAAACTTTGGGTTTGAATATTTTTAGAACGGCTGTCTCTATGCAAAAAGTACAAGAGACCTTTTTTGTAGAGCGTTCGATTCCCTACAAGAATATGCTATATACTTAACGCGATGATGCGCAAATGCCAAGCTACAAAAATCAAAAAACAAAAAAAAAATTCACATGTTATTGAAACGGCAAAACGAAAATTATGATAATATTAAAATTAAGAGCTCCGCTTTGAACAAGCTTTTTTTTTTTTCACCGCCCAGTAAGTTTTCAGCCCGAGTTTTCGATGAAAAACAAAGTTTCCTAAAAATGGCACACCAATATATACATGTACATACGTGAAATTTCATAAGTCGAAAAACCAAATAATGATATAACTTTATTTTTTATTATAAAATAAATGCAATTTATCCTCGCATTTTTTTTATACAGACAAGATTCAATGAGAAATAGTGAAT
Organism: Microctonus aethiopoides; assembly: GCA_030347275.1. Taxonomy (NCBI): domain Eukaryota; kingdom Metazoa; phylum Arthropoda; class Insecta; order Hymenoptera; family Braconidae; genus Microctonus; species Microctonus aethiopoides. The sequence goes on from JAQQBS010001424.1 coordinate 7,236,518, forward strand.
CAATAGGAAATCGTATGGGCGTGCCATATAATCATTTTAAGAAAAAAAAAAATAGTATAGATAATTTAATGTGAAGAAGAAATATTGGAGCAAATTTACTTGATTAATCTGTCTCATTTTATTATTTGATTTAATATTATTTAGGTTTTATTTTCTTCAACTAATGGTTATTAATTCTAAACACCCTTGAGCTAAATGAAATGGACAAACATAGAACGGAGAAGGGAAGTGGGAGAAAAAGAGAGATAAATATTTTGCATATAAAGGAAATGGGCAAGCAACGTGAACATAAATATTTATAACATCGGGTAGGCCATTTTATATTTTTATTTTTGAATTCAAATAACGTTATGACACTGATCAAATTACCCCACCGGGAACAATTACATGCATACACATAGATATATATATATAACAACGTAGGTATATAGAGCAAACCTATTCATACATATGTACTGTACGGTATAATATTACTTTACTCGTGCTGTTCCCTTTGGCATTTTTTTTTGTATATCAATTTTGCCGTTTACGATAATTTAAAAAGTTATCATGATTCTCTTGTCTATTTATTTTTTTTTGCTTTACAATTGAAGGGGATATAAATTTGTAAATGGAAAAAATAACTCTATTCCCAACGAATATTTCATATATTTTTGCATCCTGTTGATGTATTTTACAGAGTTACCTACGCACAATTCCCATCGCGGCATGGACGAGTGGTAGATTTTAATTAAATTCTCTGACTATACATATATTCGTATATTGTTTAAATGTATGTATTAGTATAGAAACGTAATAGTCACATATGTGGAAATAATGAAATAGTGCACACATATCCGATGTACATAAATTTTGCTAGGATAAATACGTGAGGAACTCGCAAAAACTCTTTCATCTAAAATTAAATATGTATGTATTTAATACATGTTTATATAATTTATAAAATGATTCAAAACATTTTCACGGTAGAATTAATTTTAAAAGAGAATTTAAAATGAAATTATACAAACACAGAGCAACTTTTGTTTTATTCAATGCTCTATTGTGAAGAATAAAATAGTTTAAATGATTATTAAGAGGAAATAGATTGTGAGAATGAGACACTTTCAAACCCTCAAAAGCTTTCACGTGCGCTCAACCATCTTCACACATATGTATCGTCTTTCACTTCTTTCACTATATTTATTTTCTTCTACTTTTTCTTCGTCTTCATCTGTCGTCTTTCCGCAAGTGCTTTGCTTTTATTGGTGGCATTGATGTCACGTGAAAAGGAAAGTTTAAAAAAAAAAAAAAAAGTATGGAATATAACGATTTTTTTTTTCTTTTTATTGAAACCATCAACAGTTTTTCTTTACATTTTTATGGATGGATATATCAAATATACATTTGATATGCTCTTGCATATTCGTGTACAGTATATTTCGCTGTATTTTTAAAGCTTTTCATACTAAAATGTCCTGTAAATTTTTCATTCAATTTAACAGTAAAAAACTTTGAAATGCATTTTTAATTTTGATTTGATCTATTATTTTTATTTTTTTGTTCCTGTAATTTTTTTCATACTTCTGCATTAATCAGTGAAATAAGTATGAAATGATGATGTAATTAGCTGAATAAGTAATTTTAGAAAAGTTTCTTATAACACAGACTCTTAAATTTTAACGATTGATCGTAAAAATTTTAGTTGGCTTCATCGTGTCTTCCGCAAGTCGTTGCCATATTATCGTCGCCATTTCTCTCTTCTCATGCACTTTTTTTCTTTTCATTTCTTCTTCCCTTTTATTCTAATTAAACCTTACGTGCTTAAATATAATTGCATTCTTTCCAAAAATCTTGTAGACAAAAATCAAAATAATATATTTTTCTCTACTATATTTCATAATCTTATCAAAGTAAAATAATATTATATACTAATTTATCAATTTTATATGTACAAAGAATGAATTTATTACAAAAAAACCCATTATTTTCTCACAAGAATAGCACAGATAGTCTTTCTCCTGCAAAACTTCTTCGACTTTCACAAAACCCACACACTCATAAATATTTCCAGAAACTTGTTTTTTCACGACGATTTTTTTACCATTCACAATACGATTTGCTATAAAATTTTATCAACAATTTAAATCTGAGTTTGAATTCACAAACGAATACAACATATTGAAACGTGAAAATCCTCTACGTTTCAATACTTATACATACATACATGTATAAGTATGGAGGGATTCTATTGTGTATCTTGAAATACCAAAATCGTTTGTGTCTTATTGTAGAAAGACCTCTCAAGGGAATTTCTCTCCAATGGACAAATAGATATGGGTTTTGTATACACGTATCTATATATTTATATATAAGAATTGAGATAAAGTCGACGAAGACTTTAGGTCAACGTTGGAATTCTACTTCAAGACCAACCAATTCAATCTAATGATTTGTTCAATATCTAGAATGCATTTGACAAAGTTTTCGAGGGAAATAGATTGATTTGTGTGGCATGTGTGATTGTATTGATGTGATTGTAGGCTTGTATCACACTTGAGAATATAGTTTCAATCTGTACTTCAATTTATTTACTCAGTTATACTTGAAACTAAATTGCACTTACCCCGCTTCACGTCCTGCCACGTGTTCGTGATTTTCGTCAAATATTTTTCACGTTTCCGAGGCTCTGCTCCTGTCAAATTTCACGCTCTATTTTCGTTTTCACATTGTTGACAATTTCCTCACTCTGTTTCCTGAAACAAACAAATAAATTAAATAGTATATTTATAACTTTAACAAAATAAACGAATGAATACCATGATGTGGAAATTTTTGTGCTTCTCTATAAGCCTTCTAGTAGTAGTCGATTAAACATCCTATGGCACTCGTTGGCCTATCAATTCTTCTTTAAATCTGGGGAACCGCTAAATATCTAGGATTAAATCTAGTTTGATACTTTTTACACCCAACACCACATTGTAATATTTTATTTCATAATAAACTTAGATGCAAGTTCCTCCTTTGCACCTTAGAATGGAAGATTTAGCAATATGTGCCCGAGTGGAAATTTTGTTCCTACTTTAGAGCTGCATATAGTTCGTTTTGTAGGAATTGAAGGTATTAGTAAGGACGAGCTTTTTAATTTTAGTTCTTTTTAATACCTTAGAAATGGCAGATATTTCCATTTCTTCCACTATTATCATAATAGTCGAGGTAAAAAAAAGGAACAAGTTAGGAAAACTAAGGAGTTATTAAGGTTCAAATGAATATAACGGATGTGAAAGGTATTGGGAAATCACTATTTAGGACTCACGAGGTACAATTGAAATACAGTAAGGAGCATAAAGATCTAATGTAGGAACAAAATTTCGACTCGGGATCTGCCACTTCTAAGGTCTTAAAAAGGACTTAAATTAAATACCTCGTCCTTAATAATACCTTTAATTCCTACAATACGAGCTATATGTAAGTCTAAAGTAGGAAGAAAATTTCGACTCGGGTAATAAAACAGCTCAAACAATATTCCATTAATAACTCACAAAACATTTTCAATCAATAAAACGCTTTATAATATAACTAATTATATAATTTACCCGAATTTTAATCTATATTTAATCACGAATTCCAAGCAAATAAACTGTCTGAAATAAAACCATAAATAATTTTTTTTTCCTTCCTAAATTTCACGTTATTTTGAAAAACATAAAAAAGTAATTTTGATATAAATACTCCTGATGCAATGTATCTATATAAACTACATGTATAAATTATATATAGATGTTGGCCGATTTTCCGATAATTTTGTATTGCGGATTCGCATCACGTTTATCGAACCAATGCGAATCATCCGCGCGTACAAAAGTGGTCGCACCCTCGATATATGTTTACGTCTCTCACTAATACTGTTGTATGTATATTTATACATAAATGTGTATATGTATACATGACTAAATGTATAGTGGCGATATTGCGCGAGCCAAAGTCTGCCGATCTAACCAATGCACCATGTTCAGTGCACATGTGTCAAATGCATAATGCATCGTCGTGTGGATTTGTAGTCGACTTGGATAGCGCACGATTTTCAACGTTTGTGTGTGCAACTCGTCCACCGTGAAGAGGTAAATACAAGGGAAATGGGGATGGACGAGTGTCCATCCCCTTTCAATGCACACATAATGCTTCAAACTGCTCACAAACTTGCCAACACGCCAGTTATCCTGATGCAGTGTTGCTTAAAAAAATATAATGAGAGCAAAGCAAATAAGCCAGAGGTTACAAAGTAATTTTTATGTTGTATAAAAAATATCTGTGAATTAAAGATTCATGATGAAATTTGGTTGAGTGTGGATAAGAAATTTTTAATTTAATTAAAAACTCCAATTTTCTATACACGGTCGATGGCATGAAATGCCGCAATGATATCCTGAATTATTTATATGAATTTAACAATTGTATGTATGTATATGAACGTATCGTTCAATAAATCTCCACTTCGACGTAAATTGTGTTAATTAACAAAGTGTACAATATTAATTTAACATCACCTGTGTAATCTTTTTTTTATTTCAATTATTCCATTGTTTTTGTATATGACAATCGAATGCGTATGTAAATTATTTATTATTATTTTCATATACACGGTGGAAATAATATTTAACATGACAATTGAAATAACAATTGCTATTCTACATTTATTTTATTTTTATTAAAATCCAAGTAATAATTGTTGGAAAATTAATTAATACATTCTAGATCAAAAAATTACATTTTGAAATAAAAAATTATGATGCAAAAAAAAAAATGGAAATATTACTAAACCAGACTATAAATTAGGGTTATGAATCAACAATTTACCTTTGAAAATGTACATATATATAAATATATTTCTTTTATATAAATGACATTTTTAGAAGTGTTCATCTTTCAAATGAAGAAAAATTAATATGGAGTCATAGTAAATTTGAAATAAGTGTAGATATTTTTAAGTAACATCAAAGTAAAATTTTCAAACAAGCCGTTTTAGTACTCTGTTGACGAAAATTTCTTAGCTGCTCTAAGGTTGAATTCGAGATACTTCATGAAAATTTACCGTGCTAGAACAGAAAATTTTACTGTGCTGCCTAGCAATCGGGGTTCGCTTCAATGGTACCAATATTTTGGTCTTTGTTGTCACATAAGACGCCTGAAAAAAAAACTCGTCGGGGGTCATCGGCATTTTTCGGGACTTGACGTGTCTATTGTCCTTTCAATGCATTCTGTTGCGCCACAAATGGATTGCAACTCACAACGGTCAACATTGCCATTGAAAAGTGTTCTTTGGAAACAAATTAATCGTATTAAATTTATAAATTATTTGTGTCTTCATTTATTTATTCATTTTATTTCCTCATTTATTTATTTGATTTTTTCGTTTATTTTTTCAAATAATTTATTTATATATAAATGTATTTAACAATTTGTTTCATTCATGTCTCCGAATCAGAAGTAGCGCTTAATAAAAAATACTTTTTTTAAAATAAAAATTCACAATTTACCCCTTAATTCTTAAATATCATATGACGTCTATATAATTCTGTATAAAAACCATTTTATGAATAAATGAACCCATTTACTCATAAAATGGTTTCTATATAGAATTACATAAATACATATGAATCAGTAAATTATATAGAATTATATAAATTTTTGTTTTCCAAACAGTCGTGACTCGATTACTAGATAGTATGATAATTTTTGTTTGATTTTCTCTAAAAAAATTCTACAATTTTTCTCTCCGTATATATAATTCTATTTTCCTCCCATGAAAAACTATTTCATTTCCTCTTTTCCAACATAGGTAAATACCTGACAATACATGTATACCAACATATCTATCACCTATATTCACATTCACACCATACCATTCTTATCTCCAACTCGAATTTATTTCCAAACAACCTCTCACACGAGCAACTTAACGACTCAATCTAATTACCCGATCTCGTTAACTCCTCTTGAATTGGCCATGCGCGTCGCACGAACTTTCCACGAGACATCACGCGCCATAGTCACCGCACGAATTTCCCGACCCAATCGTTGGATCCTTGTTGTAATCGATCGGTACAACGCCTCCTCTTCATCCCCTCTTCTTCCTACGTTTTACCTCACCCCTCATCTATCTCCCATATAAATACATATACAAATATACTATATGTATTCATATATAAATATATACAACAATATTGTGCGCAATATACCACTAACGACAAGTTCGAACGTGAATTGCGGTAGACTCGACGATGTCCATCATTCGTGAGCTCTCGCAAGCACACAGCGAATCATCTATTCACAATGACATACATGTGTATATATTGGATGCATCTTCTTCCTCTTACCCTTCTGCCATCAATTCTCATTCTGTTTACATACGTATATGTATATATATTTGTATATGTATATGTGTGTATCTTGGCTGTTATATGTTCGGTGTATGGCGCATTGCACTTTCGCAACCGTTCTGTGACCTGAGTAATTGCGCCTGTACACTGCAATTGCGAACTGTGTGTCTCGTTTAGTTCCAATCGAGAATTTACGCCTTTGTGTAAAACGTGAGCCCACGGTGAAATGTCGATTACTTTGGTATATATGTATCTGATAGTGGGATATATATATTTTTTTATTGAAGCAATTTCGTGTGGAAAGTTTACACTTTTTATTGTGTCACTGTGTGTATGAGAACACATTGATAGTTTTGTTTTATGAGTGTGGTGGAAAGGAAGTTTTGTTGTTTTAAGAGGAGCAAGGAGAGTTATTGTTCGATTTATTATGGAAAATTTATGAATTAATAATGAGTACTATGTTGTCGTGGGGGTAAAAGTAATTTAATATAGATTGTATTTTTTTTTATGAATTATGATTTAAAATTTTGATGAATAAAGTTATTTTGTTGGAATATTTATTAATTATGAGGTTAGGGTGTTTTATTTATTTTTTTTTGTCGAATTTTATTTTATCATAATTTTTTAAAATTAATAATTTCTATGAAAAATTTGGGGTGTAGAATATATAATAATATTAATTTTTACTTTCTGAATTTAAATTGGAACTTTCCATCAACACTTTATTCATCCCTATTTTATTTTTTTTTTAAGATTGAAAAAATTTACATAAAATAATTAATGATATCATAAAATTTTCAATATAAAATCAATAAAAATAATTCACAATCGAAATATTTATCATAAATTCTCGATTAATATTTGTATACATGTACAAACATACGTATACATAACAACCATATACGTATATAACCCAATAGCAATTATGATTAACTAAAATTAGGTGGGAATTGAGCTTGAGAGCTTATTATCTCTCAAGCTTCACAAGGCAGTCTCGTTGGATTTTGGTATCTCAAGGGACTCGTACTCGCGGTGACTCGAAATTACCCGACTGATTTTGATTGGAGACTATTTCCCACAATACCTACACAAAGCACAAAATATATATATACACACACACACACACACACACACACACAGTTTATCATCAAACTAAAATAAATATTTTTCCATACAATATTAATTTACAATAATACTACTCGAAATATTTAAATATAATTCAGAATAAATTGAAATACATTTTCATTTCTGCACATAACAACTTTCGATTCTATTATCACTCTATTCTCCTGCGTCATTATTTTTTCTTATTTTTTTTCCTCAAAAGAAAATGTCATAACCGACACAGCATGAAGAAGACTCTTGTGCGATATTACTGTTGTCAGCAATCCTCTATGGACTCGAACATCTTTCCCTATTTTCTCCCTCTGTCTTTCGCATACTGTCGTTGAACCTTTTCTAAAGGGAGACAAGGATATACTTACATACATACATGCATTTATGTATATGTGTGTGTATTTATATAAATCTATAAATGTGTAGAATGACTCAACGTAGGAAGTAAAGCCAACGACTAGAAGGACTTTACTACTACTGTCATAATACGGAAATATATAAATGTATCTCTTTGCACGTGGCAACTGAAAAGATATATTAGACACTGAGATAGAATATGAAAGAGAATATATGATGGGGAATATATAATAGAAGAAAGAAGATAAAGAATAACATTGAGAAAAAGAAAATTTGTAAAATTTTTGTATCGTAATTTTATGTCACGAGAGAATTTGTAATAATAAAAATAAAAATCTTAAACCTTTGAATAATATAAAACAATTTGTGAAGATAAATTAACATGATGACAATAATAAATAAGGAAATAAAAATGTTATTATATTATTATTATGTATAGGAGAAGAGTGGTATGAAAGAGCCATTATCATTTACGCGATAGTTTTCAAACAAATCATGGATGTATTATTATTTTAAGATAGTAACATTAGCCAAATTTCACCCACAAACATTTGACAGTTTATCAAAAATGAACGGCGTTGATACGACATATTGAAAATTTCGTCGTCAAAAAGTAAGTTTTTGAGTTCATTTTATTTGTTTTTTGACGTCTATACGGACAAAACTAATAGTAATATGATTATACAATAATTTTATAGATATATTAGGCCTTCTAATACCATATATATTTTACAGACAAATCTTTAATTTCATACTAATTTTCGGAGTTATGTTTTTTGGGAGAATATGTTTTGAAAGAGTCGGGCTGCAGTGTGATGAAAAAGCTAGCTTTATATGGTCCCTCAAAAAAACTCTTACTAAGAAATCTAAAATAAATAATGATACAGACTCAGATACATCAAATAAAATTATATGAGTTCTTAAAAAGATCGTACCTAGTCAGATTGCAATGATTGATCTCAAATGACTAATTTCATGAAAATTTCTTAGATTTAAGTGAATATTTTATCCAGAGTTTGCATTATATATAAAACGTTTTATAATTATATAAGATATAAAATTATATCTGAACATTATTAGTAAATAATATTTTTGTTAATCTAAAATTTTAGTCCTGTAATAAGAACTTGGCTCTTTCAAAACATTGCGTGGCTTTTTCAATGCCTATGTGTTATGAAAGAGTCGAATTTCATTATTTTTATAAATGGTTAGAAGTCCAAAAATACCGATAATTATGAAAAATGTTTTATGACATCACGTACATAAATGAATGAACAATTACTTATTATACAAATTTATTCAATTATTTATTTCCTTTTATATAATTTATCCCTTTTTTCAAAACTGGCTCTTTCATGCCACTCTTCCCCTATCACTTGAACGACGATAAAATTTGTGGACATTAATATTTATTGTGATAGTAAGTATATAATTGTTATAAAGAACTAGATATTTTTACGAATTAGAGTGTGAATTATTTTGGATACTATAATACACACAGAGTAACATTTCTCATCGTCCCTCAAATATCCTTTTTTTTTTTTTACGGTCAATAGTAAGAGTATATTTGTAAACTTAATTTATTAACCCATCAATATATCACGTAGAGTTTTTATTTTATTTCTTTTATTTATTTTTTTTTTTTGGTTATTTGCTGGAATAAACTTGATTTAGTTTCGCTGTACACGTTGATATATTTGCGTATATATATTACCGTATCGAAAAGGATTCAGTGCAATGTATCGAGTCAATAAAGAACTTTTGAGGTCAACGATATAAAGTGATGAATTATGAAATGAGAAATCTTAAAAATATATCATTTTAAAAAAAGCTAAAATTGGTTTAAGGTATATTTAATATTGAGAAGAAATTCTGGCTTTACATATTCGATTTAGTTATATATAAATTTAACTTTTATCATTGTACGTGTAGAGATCTCTATCAACTAATGGAGAGATGAAAAAAAATATCAGGATTAAAGATGAGATTGCAACTCTTCAAAGTGACTTTAGTGTTTATCTCAACCAAAGATAGAAGAGGTCAAGCCTATAACGTACTGTCCGTTGTTGGATGATAAAGCGAAATGAGAAATCGATATTATATCATATACTTATCCTCTCAATATTCCATTTCAACATTTGCTAGATAATCTTTTTTTCAAATATAATAACCATTTTAATCTTCTAGCCCAAAAGTTAATTTCCATTCAAATTTTTTTAATAACATAAACGATATATTATAATAATAATGAATATTCAAACAAATAATATTTTAATAATAATGAATATTATCGCTTAACTGACTAACAGAAAAAATTTAGAAGTAAAAAAGAAAAAAGAAACGGTTATACAATTGAATAATGTAGACAATGTGAATGTTCAAAAGTGAATTTCCTTTTAAAATAAAAATTGCTTTTATCAATCATAGAGAGAGAGCGATAGGAGAAGGAGGGAAAGGAGAACAGTCACGAAGGTAATAATATGATCTACGATAAAGTCGAAAAGAATTGGCACTTGAGCCGACTTGCTTCTTTTTCTTACCAATCCCTTTATTTCACTTTTTATTTTTCTTCCATTTCTTTTTTCGTTTCTTCTTTTATTTTTTTTCTCCTGAATTTTTAACGAAAGGAGGAAATACGAAGATAGTACCCACTCGGATGTTATTACTTACACACACGAAGTATATATAAAGAAAAAAAAAAAAAAAAGAAATAAATGCTTTTCATCGAATGGAAAACGATGAGTATTTCTGGTCCGAAAAGTCGTCTCACAGCAACATCTGTCTTCGTAAGTAGCTTACTAGTCGAGGATCGCACTCACTCATGCCAACCAATTCGCGCGACTATGTCACAAGTACATACATGTATGTATATATGTAGATAAACATTCGCTTGAACGTCAATATCAGGAGATGAAGAGAGAATGAGAGATGAAAAAATAAAGAATAAAATAAAATAGAAGATTAAGGTTTTGCCGCATTCTGACGAGAAGTAAAGGGATTCGATTCAGCTACACAAATCTCTACGTACATGTATGTGTATGTATAAACACCTAGACATATAAGTGCACGTATTTCGTATGAGTGTTGGTAATTCTGATGTATCGATGAGGATTAGAAAAGGGAGGTTGTAGTGAACTTGTGTTGAAAGCACAGGATTTTCCCTCATTTCTCCCTCGCTTTTTTTCCTCTTCCGCTTTTTCTATTTTCTCCGCTGTCCCCTCTTATTTTCTTTTTCCCATTTTTTTATTTTATTTTTCCTACAAGACCCATTATCTTTTGTTCACATTGCACATTGTATTACGGCGTCGATTGCACTTTCATATTACAAGAATAAAAAAATGGATTCTTATTATTTTTTTTTTTTTTTCACCTCTTGTTCGTGCATTTTTATTTACTATTATTATCGCCATATATGTTTTCCGAGTGTGAATTTTTTTATGGTGAATATCAGAGACTTTAAAAATATTGACAATACAGATTTTTTTTTTTTTTTTTTTTTTTTTTTTTTTTTTTTTTTTTTTTTTTTTAAAGGTAATGGCGAAGAAATAAATTTGACGATGAAGATAAATACTGAGATTGTGATGAAAAATAAATGGAAAAGCAAATGACAAACAGATTGAAAGTGAGGAAAGTCGATTGTAAAAAAGGAAAGAAAAAATAAATGAAATAAAACACAAAAAAGTAAAGAATAAAACTGTGCTACGAGTGCTAACGCAATTTCTCGTAGTGTATACGTATAGGAATATAGTAAAAAAAAAAAAAGTACCAACGAATCTCGGGGAGAAAGTAGAGAAAAACAGAAAAAAATAAACCATTCTATCTTTCCCTTGCTGTATGTTCACCGATTTTCCGCTTATACTACCGCGCTCTAACATAAACAATATATATGTATTCCGTACTTGCGTCTGTTCTTCAAGTTGAAATTGGATGGTACAACAATCTCTGTGTGGTATTGGTGGTTGTAAGTATAAGAAAACAACCCCTCTCGTTTGCTTATACCTCCATACGATCCGCAGAGAGAAAAAGGTCGACTATTTTTATTTTGTTTTATTTTCAATGTCTCGTTTTCTTTCTTTTTTTTTCTCTTGTGGTTTGCGTCAAAAGCACTTGAGACACTTCTTATCCACCTTTAGCTTCCACGAAAAAGAAAAAATTCAGAAGAAGAAGGAGAAAAAAAAGAGAATGGAAATAAATGATATTAATAAAATAAATTGTGATTTAAAAAATGTTGGAAAATTGAAGACAAACGCGTTTATTCTAAAGCATAAAAATAATGCCAACAATGCAATAAACTGATCGTATAAAAAATGGCGCACTCACCAAATAGATGATTTAGTGTTACATACATATACATACATATATGTATGTATATTATGACATATATGGATATGTATATGTAAATGTATGTAGATATATTGTAGAGAGAAAACTGTGTTGTTGCATGCCTGCGCGGCCATTCGTACATGGTCTATTTCTTGAATAATGTGTTTGCAACGACATGGTGAATATATATGTACATTTATACACCCCCGTCACATTGTGTAACCAACACAATAAACTTCTCTCATTGTACCTATTTTCAATGGCGAGATCAAGCTTGATGAAAAAATAAAAAAAAATGTCTCACGTAATTGAATAAAATATTACCCAAATAAAATAGTTTGTCTATTTAGTAATTTTTTATCACAATTAATTATTAATGTCATATTCAGATTGAAATATTTTTATCAATTTGTTTGAAAAAACAACTGGTTATAGTGTGCTAATATTTTCGTGAAGCTAAAAAAAAAAATACTTACGTGTAAGATATTTTTTTTCCTTTATTTTAATTATTTACTATAAAGAAAATTATTTATAACTATTATGTTGAATGAATTTTATTATTATTTCAAAGCAGTAAAAATTATGCTGTTTAAATAAAATCAAGCAATGTAACTACAATTATTGAAGTGTTTTTGTTTTATAATAATAAAGTGATTAATATCGATACTAATAACAAAAAAGTCAAAATTTTATACATTTGGAACTTTGAGTTTGAATATCTTTAGAATGGCTGTGTCTATGAAAAAAGTGTAAGAGACCTTATTTGTAGAGCGTTCAATTCCCTACAAGAATATGCTATGAGCTTATCTCCGCGATGAGCAAATGCCGAGTTACAAAAATCCAAAAAAAAAAAAAAATTTCCTATGTTATTTAAATGAAAAAACAAAAATTACAAACAGTCACCTCTAAATATTAAAATTAAGAGCTCCGCTTCAAACAGTATATATTTATTTTCGTGGAAATAATTTATTCAGGAGGATGGAAATTTATACACCGTCATTATGAAAAAAGTCTGACAAAATATCCTGACATCGATCATTTCTTGAAAATAAAAAATAAAATGTAACGATGAAAAATAAAATGAAAAAATTGCCTTCAGCAATTTGTATATTTTTAGGTGAATACATTTCTGAATTTATCTATGTATGTGAACATAAATATGTTGAAGCTATCTGTACATGTGCGCGAATTTTTACTGTTGAAGAATTTCCTCGCGACGACCTCTCGCAAACCTATACTCATTCATTCGCCCTTTATACTTGACGCTGGTATTTTTCCCGGGTGCACCCCCATTGCGAAATTAGCCACCGTTATTCTTCCGACGATGAGACAACAGAAATAAAGCAAAAAACAAAAGGGTTGACTTGCGCAACAAGAGAATAAGTAAGAGAAAGATGAGATGAAATGACGCGGGAAGGAAATAGTCTACGGTAAAAGAGACCAAGAAGCCCAGGATATTTTATAGATACCCAACCAGCTTGCAGGTCATTTATTCACTTTAGCATACATTACACCAACACTTTGTTATCCTATTTTATTTTTTTATTTTTAATTCATTTGTTTCATTATTTATTTTGCATATTCGTTTTCTCCTTCCAGCATATTTCACTCTTTCACTTCTCATTAAATTATATTCCGAAAAAATGTAGAAAAGAAAAAGATAACACATCAAGAACATTATTTAATTTAATTTATATATTCACACAGAAATATTAATTCAATTATAAAAGCCAAAAATAAATTGAATTAAACATTAACATTTTTTTTCTCTTCGCAATAATCGACTTTATCATTTTTAATATTATTTATATATCGTTAATATAATCGTGAAGTATTTAACAATCGTTAAATAATCGTTAAAAAAAAATCGCAAATGATACAAATACTTTTTTTTATTTTTTCTTTATTTCTCTTTATTTTTTTTTTCTTTTAACAATGCCATACTGTATAATAGAAGAACCACTCAATCGTTATATATCTATATCAATTTGATGTTTTTTCTTGAATTCAACCCTCGCTCCATGTATATATACATATATGTATGTATTTTTGTTGGGTTTCTTTCACGTCAGCGAAATACAACAAGTCCCTTTTGTGCGACAAATTCTACAGGTATCCATTTTGACGAGATGAGTTGACGTCTCGAGAAAGGAAACAGAATAAAGGAGAGAACACAATGACAACGGTGGAGACGAGGGAGGAAAAATAGAAAAAGAATGTATATAGACTAAGTCAAAGCTCTTGTTTCGTTTATATATTTCAAGCTGTATATATGAAGGATAACGAGCAACCAACGTTTATATTCTGTCGTTTATCCAAAGGCTGGAAGAAAATAGGGAAAAAAATGTTACATCAAAACGAGAAGAAATGAATGAGTGATAATTATGAAAAGAAGACAATAGTGATATAGGAAGAAAAAAAGTTACACTGGAGTTAAAAATATATTTATACACGTAAGTGAAAGTGAAAAAAAAAACATGAATAGATGAAAATATTCTATTGTTTAATTTATTTATTTTTTTCCTTTGTTACTTCTTGTTTCTTGTGTTCATTCATTCAACTCGCTCTTATGTCGCCACTTTTTCTGCACTCAAAATTAATTCATGCTAATTTTCTGACGCCAGTTGACCCCATTAAGTGATTTACCCTATGACTGTTTATTATTTTTCAGTATAAATAATTTCATAATTTATAAATTGTATTAATATACACCCAGCCATACACAAATGAAAGAAAAAAAATCTCTACTGTAAATTTAAATGTATAATTAGTCCATAAATCTTTTGAATCATTTTGCATCAAGATAATTAATAATTTTGGTGTACTAAATAAATTTTTTTAATATTTAACACAACAAGAAATATTAGATCAACTTTTGTAATTTAAAAATAATCAATTTAGTATTCATAATCTGAATCAAAAACTAAAAAAATAATTTAAATATCAAATTAATAATCTGAAATATTTTTCAATAACTTTTTCAATTTATTTCATCAAATAAAAAAAAATGGTAAATCTTCAAATTTATTTTCTAAATAAAAATATTAATTCTCACATCAAAATAAAACTCAACAATAAACCTTATTTAAAAAAAAACACAACAATTATATAAAAAAATACTCGTCATTATTCTTTCCATAATAACTTCATATAATTACCAAACATAATTTGTTTCGAAATGACAAATGAATAAATTAAATGTCACAGTCGATTGTATCAAACATCAGTAGTACATACATCAATACACAGACATGTACTCTTTGTATATACACTATACAGTGAATCGTGACGTATAGCTATTGTCATAAATCTCTTGGTCCTCTCTGATCCGACAGTTTCCGGCGTCACGTCCATATCCTCAATCCCCTCTGTATATAGTATATACACATATATATCACATAATGCGTATGTATCTGAGATCACACTGCCATGTCCTTCACCGTATCATCCATACATCTGCTTTTATATATACAGATAGAAGCATATACATATTGTACAGGACATATATTTATACATACAGCTGACAATAACGTTTCTGTCAACCTGCTTCTTCGTCTTTCACAAGATTTATACGATTATATTCACTAACATGTGCGATAATGAAACAGTTATTTTCATACTATCGTGTAGCAAATGAGAAAAAATTTTATGCAATATATAAAAGTGCAGGATATATATATTTATATTAGGGTGTGTCGCCCTAATATTTTGGGCGATATTTTTTTTGTCTGCTGCACCTGAAAATCTGATAATTTATAAAAAAAAAATATTTTCCAGTTTAAAAAAAAATTCTGAGTTAATTAGAGGCTTAGCGAATTCAAAAATTCAATTTCTCATATAAATAACACGAGGAAATTTTTTTTTCGAGTTCAACTCGATTTTTCGTTAATCAAAAAATTTTTTTGATAGTATTACATTGTTGACTTAGCTTTATAGCGTTTATTGTAAGGTAATAATTAATGTTAAATCAATAAATTCCAGTTTAAAGAAAATTTGTTGTCAATTATAATCAACTTTCTTCACCTTTCCAGCTCTACAACTCGAAAACTATTAGTCGGAGATCATTTGCGGTGAGAAACTTTTTTGTAGCAAATTTAATGCCCTACAAAAGTTGTACATTCATTTTTTCCAAAAAAAATTTTTGATTACCGAAAAATTGAGTTGAAGTCGAAAAAAAAATTTTTTCGTGTTATTTATATGGAAAATCGAATTTTTGAATGCGATAAGCCTGTAATTAATTAAGAATTTTTTTTCAAACGGGAAAATATATTTTTTTTTTTATAAATTATCAGATTTTCAGGTACGATAGACAAAAAAACGCCTAAAAATAAAACACCCTAATGCATAAGTATTTAAATAAACTTAATGTCGCATGAAACAAAATTCCTCAGTAGAATAACTCGCGTTGTGGTCAGACACAAACACATTCTTTAAAAGTCCCTTCAAAAATTCTAAATAAAATAAATATATTTTTATTTGTGAAAAATAAATTAAAGAAATTATTGAAAAATATTTAATTAAGATTATTAATTTGATATTTAAATTATTTTTTGTGTTTAATTCAGACTATAAATACTAAATTGGTTATTTTTAAATTACAAAAGTTGATTTAATAATTCTTATTATATTAATTATTTCAAAAATTTACTCTATAATGAAATTTCCTTTTGAGTATAATCAAATTATATTCAAAATATAATTTTTAATATTAAATTTATATATTTATAAAAAGCTTCACCTTTATGTATTTATATAAACAATTTTATGAAATTAAATTTAATATAGTTACAGTTCATGATAGTAAATTTAATGATAAAGTATTTTGTTTGAAAAGGTTGCGGTTTATATTTCATAATACGATATTCACCTGCACACAAAAGAGATCAAAAGCTATCATGGTATTTGTTGCAGAGTCATATGGTAAATATAACAGAGCGGATAGTTTAAACATTATCCATGGAAAATGTCTCTTGATAAACCGTATTTTGTGACAAAAGTCAAAGTAATATACAGGTGGTAATTTAAGGTGGTTATTTGAGATATTAATAAATACAAAAACGAACTGATGCATTATAAAGTAATTAAAAGCTGCAGAATGAACGTGATTACTCTGGGTGAATCAGTTTCTCACCTTTCTTCTACTATGTATGTACATATCTAACGGATGAAATTCTACGTTTATACATCGTCTTTGTCAGCTTCCATATAGAGACAAGGTGTCTAACAATTATTTGCGACGACGTGAGCTTTCTATTCACACTCAGAAATTTTTTTTTCTTTTCTTTTTTTTTATGACATACTCATTATATTTTCTGTCATCTCAAGAATGTTTGTGATATTATGTACACTCAGAAATATTTTTAATGATGACAACTGTAATATTAGTGATTTCTACATTGAACTTGTGATTTATAGTTGATATAATTATCAAAATTTTTTATTAAAATATACAAAGAGAAAAATTATATAAAATTTTATGTCAAGTATTTTTTTCTTCTTCGTATATCAGATGATTTATTAATTAATTATGTATTCACAAATTCAAATAATAATTATTCCATTATAATAATTATTATTATTATGAGACATCATTTCCAAAATGTTCTTTGATGTTTTTTTAATGATGATCGTTAGAAAGCAACGGTGAATTTAAATAAGTGTGAACGAATAACAAGGAACGAATGATATAGACGAGTGTATATGTATATGTATACATATTTATGTATGTATTAATGCCATTTGCCTCTCGTTCCATGAAAAGATTCCGAGGGGAATATTCACGGACCAATGGGATTTATCGTGGCGAGTGTATAGGTCCTCGTTAATATTTTTTTTATTTTTTCAAATTGCTTACTCCATTTTCACTTGATTGAGTATCAGTTGGAGCAGACTAATTGGCTGCCATTGTTTGCAATGCTACCGGTACAGTCAGAGACTAAATCAGTTGATATTTTTAATAAATAAAATATATCACTAAAAATAAAAATTGTTTTCTTTATTTTATCGTTTAAAATGAAAATAATGAATTCACTCACTGTTTTTTTCTTCTTGGCGCAATACAATTTACAACGTGGATGGTTGTTTGACTATAATTTTATTTTTCTTTTCGTTCAAAAGCATCAACTGTCTTTAATTAAGAGAAACCTGGAACAAAATTAAAATAACATCAAAATTAATTTTATTTTCAACTAAAACAACATTTTACTATTTCTTTTTATTTTATATTCGTAGGTTTGTATATTTATAATTTCTTGTTTATTTTTTAATTCTATTTATCTACTTTTACTTTTTTAATCAAATAACCAATTTGTTCGTCAGTCGTTTCGTTATCGTTCACTGATGATTCCGGAGTTTTTCTCAATAAATAATCCTCCTTTGTGCTACGATCAATTCCACGATCAATCGCACACTGAATAAATAAAAATATTTACACAGCTGTCAGTTGCACAGATACTAAATAAATAAATTTTCATTTCATTTTAGATCATTAATAAAATAAAACCTTTAAAATTTCAACATCACTTGGAATAAATTTAGACCATTCACAAGCACGAATATTCTGCTTCAATTCATCGATCCCATACTCATCCATAATCACAAATATTCTATAGGTATATAAGGGTGTTTCATTTTTAGGCGATATTTTTTTTTGTCTGTTGTATCTGAAAATTTGATAATTTATAAAAAGAAAAAAAAAATTTTCCCGTTTGATAAAAAAAATTCTGAGTTAATTAGAGACTTATCTCATTCAAAAAATTTTTCTGATGCTATTACATTGTTGATTCAGCTTCATAGCGTTTATTGTAAGATAATAATTGATTTCAAATTAATAAATTCGAGTTTGAAGAAAATTTGTTGTCAATTATAAATCAATTTTCATCTTTCCAGCTCTACAACTTGAAAACTGTTGGTCGGAGAGCGTTTGCGGTAATAAACTTTTTTGTAGCAAATTTAATGCCCTACAAAAACTGTACATTCATTTTTTCCAAAAAAAATTTTTGATTACCAAAAAATCGAATTGAAGTCGAAAAAAAATTTTCTCGTGTTATTTATATGGGAAATGGAATTTTTGAATGAGATAAGCCTCTAATTAACTCAAAATTTTTTTCTCAAACGGAAATATTTTTTATTATTTATGATTCATCAAATTTTCAGGT
Organism: Microctonus aethiopoides; assembly: GCA_030347275.1. Lineage (NCBI taxonomy): Eukaryota > Metazoa > Arthropoda > Insecta > Hymenoptera > Braconidae > Microctonus > Microctonus aethiopoides. The sequence goes on from JAQQBS010001424.1 coordinate 7,255,830, forward strand.
ACACCAGACAAAAAAATATACATCAAATAATTTTTTCTCTTTATTCATTCTCCAATTTTTTATTGAAATAAATGATAAAATATTATTTCTTGTATATATACCGAGGCTTGAGCATTCGATTAAGTGCACCCATCAACTCTATGTATCCAGTGATTGGCAGATAATCAACCTCATTCATCCGCCAATAAATCCTGACAGCAATTCCATTGCATATATCTTTCAACTAGTGTTATCACCCACGAAGTTTAATAAAAATGAATTCAAATGAATTTCTTTTTAATGTCACTCAATGAATTAACGAAAAATCAATTAACTCAATCGATAATTTATAAGTGAATGAAACACGCAAACAAACGGGATAATAAATTATTTACCTGAGAAATGAGGTCGACCACACTGGGGAACCATCGATTATGGAACGTTACGTGAGCCTTCGAGAGGTTGAAGCTTGGATTACTAATAATAGTCACCTCAACGTCCAGTTTCGGGTGGGCCAACATTGATTAAACATTCGGTGGTCAACCGTAAATAATTTGTATATATCTATGTATCAGATAGAAATGTATAAACTTTACAAACACGCAAAAACTTGTCAGTCATTCAATCGCTTTATTTATTTATTTTTTTTTTTTCTTCTTTTCTTTTTGTTATTTTCCTCAATTTATAACGACACGCGATATTCTTTGCACGCAATATCATCAAATTAATCATTCAATTGTCAACAGGATACTAAAATAAAAAGGAATTTAACGGCAACTTCACTACTTATAATTAATTTTTCAAATAAAAATGAATAGATAATACGAATTGTAAATAAAATTCAACATGATGAGTAATATTTTTCAAGTAAACAATCCTTCCTGACATAATTCTTCTTCGTTCAAATTATCCAATAAGAGTAAACTTGGCTTCATAATTTTTTATCCAATGACAAACACGAAAAAGTAATAACAAAAAAAAAATATATTTATATATCGGTATCAATAAAAAATTTTCCTCCCGATAAATTTCCGCCAATTTTATTATCTTTGCACCAGATAGTTAATGGTGGCCCGCATGCGGGCATGAACATCCTGCCATTCATTTTTTTTTCCATTCTTCGCTCAAGTAATTT
>JAQQBS010001424.1:7256953-7309842 GCA_030347275.1 Microctonus aethiopoides
TTTTTATTATAGATGTATATGGATGATAAAATGCATATTCAAATTTATAGTCGATGCATGACACCCGAAGTGGCAGAGAATGTAAATCCACGCTTGATCTTAACACACATGTAGGTATACATATAATGATGAAGAAGATGATGCTGGATATATGGCAAGGGTGGCCGCCTTGGGAATCGACCTGATGTTATAGAGCAGCCAAAGGGCGAGAACGTGATGACGTTCAGGGATGCAACGGAGACTCTGAAAGAGAAGGTTATATAGAAGATTTTGAACGATGATAGTTTATGCACGCGGTTGAATATAGTGAGCTTTAGTATTTGGTGAGACCCAAGTTGGCCCTTTGCAAAAGCTAAAGTAAATGCAATCTCAAGAGTGGAAAAGAGAAAGTGAAAGCAAAGGAAGGGGATGAGAAAGAGATAGTTACTGTCATGCATATTCCAGTGGCATCCTCCGAAAGACGAGTGTCGATCTCGACGGGCGCATACGAAAAGCCCCAAGTATCTTTGTGATGTAAATTTTCCTCGTGGCGGTGATGCTGCTACTGCTTTTGCTTTTGCTCCCTCGTATTGGTATTATATATGTATACATATATATCAAACAGAATCCTTGTGCATCCGCTTTGCAATAGCTTCATTGTGTACATTCTAAAGATGATTTCAATTCCTCCAGTTTTGATGTTGTGTTGTCATCATAGTCGTTTTATCGCGAGCCCATTTTCTGCATTTTCTTTTTCGTTGCTGGTACAACTTGTGAATACCTCGTTATCGAACGACTTCAAGATACATAGTTGAAGGCTTATATTATATGCATATATGCTGAATAAATATATATGCATATATGTATATTTACTGTGAATATATAAAAACGATAGGAAGAGAAGTCGGAAAATATTTTGAATGACATAGGAAATGCTTCAAGGCGGATGCTTATTCAATACTTCCTATTTTATGATCAATGTCTTTCCGTGTGTATATATATTTATATATTATATGTATACTATCTATAAACATCGCTTTTGAATATACGATTATATATGCAAATAAAAAAATACTTGACGAGAGAAGGAAAAAAAAAGGAGAATACATAAATAATAAAATGTATATGGTGTAATAAAATTTTTTACCCACTTGGGATACATTTTTTTTTTCTTTCTGAATCTTAATATCTAAATAAAATATTCAATGTTGTAGATGTGGTGATATTGGTTCATGTTTAAAATTGATTAAAAGCCGATATCACGTTAAGTCCATTCAATGTTTGAATAAATAAATAAATGATATTGCAATAAAACACAAAGAGTATTGCGTGGAATACATGTATAACATAGGCAGTCATGTATGAGGGTCTTATAGTTAGTATATAGAGAGAAAAATCTACGAAATTTTACTGTGCTGTGCAATACGAAACAGTCATAAATGACATTTTTAAAAATATTTATCTTTCAAACGAAGAAAAATCAATCATAGTAAATTTAAAATAAGTGTGGATATTTTCAAGTAACATCATAGTAAAATTTCTGTGCTGGAAAAGGAAATTTTACAGTGCTGTCTAGCAATTGGGACTCGCTTCATTGGTACCAATATTTTGGTCTTTGTTGACGCATAAGACGCCTGAAACAAAACTTGTCGGGGGTTATCGGTATTTTTCGTGGCTTGACGTGTCTATTGTCCTTTCAATTTATTCTGTTGCGTCATAACGTATTGCAGCTCACAACGGTCAACATTGCCATTGATAAGTGTTCTTTGGAAACCAATTAATCGTATTAAATTTGTAAATTATTTATGTCTTCATTTAGTTATTCATTTTGTTTCATCATTCATTTATTTGATTTTTTCGTTTATTTTTTTTATATAATTTATTTATATATTATTATATTTAATAATTTATTTCATTTATGTCTAAGAATTAGCAGTGGCTCTCAATAAAAAATACTTGCTTTAAAATAAAAATTCACAATTAGCCCCTTAAAATATCATATGAAGTCTATATAATTTTGTATAAAAACCATTTTATAAACATATTAATACATTTACTTTTAAAATAGATTCTATATAGAATTATATAGAAATCATATGATATTTAAAGGGACTAATTGTGAATTTTGATTTTAAATTAAGAATTTTTTTTAAGTGCCAATGCGAATTTTTAGAGGTCTGGCACAGTAAAAATTCTTGTGCCGGAGGATTATTTTTCCTCAGTTATGACAGTTTCTCCTGTCAACATTCATATGGTTGGTAAATAATTTTTGTTAACCTGACAGCTTGTGACTCGATTACTAGACAGCATGGTAATTTTTGTTTGATTTTCTCTACAAAACTTCTACGATTTTTCTCTCCGTGTAGTGTATCTATATTTTTATTATTAAATTGATCGATCATAATGTTGGAGTACGATATCATATATACATATATATATATATGTATATCAAGGGAGTGACAGGTGATATTATACAGAACATGAGTTTTGATGCATGTATGTAAGTATGTATGGAGAAATTGCATGTGCATATCATGAAGACTAAATGGCAAAGGGATTTTCATTGAATTGACTTACCCAGGTCAGATCTCAGATATGTATCAAACATATTATTGAAATTGATCACTGAGTAGGAGTAGTAGTAACATGACATAAAGCAAACAATGCTCTTCATCAAAAGCGCACAAACTGTGCTTTAATATGTATCGATAATTCCGACGAGTGATGTCAAATATACTAGAGAAATTGTAACAGGAATTCGATGGACTATGCAGTTAATTTCAACCACTTTGAATCATAATATTAATTGTATTGGTCGGATAATTATTCATACAGATCTAGCTCTTAATGAATAAAGTCATTGGAATTGTTGATGAATAATTAACATGGAAATTGTTTTTTATTAATTTTTTTATTTGATGAAATCAATTCGTGGTGATATTTCGTGTGATGAAAACTCCGTATCATATTAGATGACATTTAATGAATAATAAAATAGTGTTTGTTGTATATTTTGTGAAGATTGCATAAGACTTTTTGAAAATATACTCATGTAAATTCAACCAGAGCGTGTTGCTTATATTAATCATTTAAGTTTCTCAAAATTACTGTTGTCATTTTTTATTTTAATATTTTTTCTCGTTGAAGTTTTAGGAATCTTCTTAAGTAAAAATATAAATATTAGAAATATTATATGATCACTTAGATAAAAAAAATATTTATGAAGCTAATGTATTGTAGGTACAACTATGAATATAATATATTAGCTAAAAATAATTTCTTTTCTGTGTAGAATTTGCCTAAATCTAAAATGTTGACTTTATGGAAAAACTTTTGCAAGTTTTATACTTAAAACAAATGTCATCTGCTTACTTCTATTCAACTTCAGTATAAGAACAACACTAATTTTTGTTATTATAACAGAACATTTTGCACCATGCAGTAGTCATAAAGATGAAAGATGATGATTGCAAGTAGAAACACATAGTTTAATAATAGTACAAAATTATATCCAAGAGTTTCCGTCACTACTTTCTAACGCTCTGAAAATAGTGAAAGCTGCACATAATATCTTTAATTAATTAAAATAAAACGTATTTATTTAGCCTGGAAATCGACTGTCAATACAATTTACCAAACTCTTCCATAATTAAACAAAAACAGACAAAAGCAACTGAAACAAGATTTTCTTTTTCCTTAATAAAGATCTCCATTCCTCATTAATAAAATTTATAAATCCATTTAAACTCCAATAAGCTTGTCTAAAACTACCATTAACAAAAGTGATAAACTCTACTAAATATTATTCCCTCCAAGTTTGATAATTTTCTTATAAAATAAATATTCCTAAAATCAATAATTTCTATAATACGAAAGTGCATCAGTTAATATCACACTACTCTGTATAAATTAAAGTAAACTTTTCCGTTTCATAATAATAAACCAGAAACATGGGCAATCCATAAATTGCTATTAAAGTTCGGTGTCCTCAGACTCAACCACACAATACGCTTTTACATTATCTATATAGTACGTTGTACCATTTTCATTCGCGTAAAATACATATAAATATACATGTACATATATAAGCCCACACAATTTTGCATACGTCGTAGCAGTTATTGCACATAAACGATCTCTCTTTCTCTAATGTTTTCGACCTGCTCGCACGCATGTGTAATATTCTGATTCACAACCCAACGGAAATTCACTTCGACAACTTTCAACCAAACCTCATAACTATAACTACTCCTATAAGGTATATATTATCTATATAATGTCTCCCTAAATTTATCTATATTTATACAGATATAAGTCATTGGCATACATAAACAGTTGATCCTCTAATAATTCAATACTGCGTTTATAAATTATAAACGTGCATATAGACACACGGAGAGAAAAATCGTAGAATTTTTGTAGAGAAAATCAAACAAAAATTACCATGCTGTCTAGTAATCGAGTCACAACTGTCAGGAATACAATAAATATTTACCAACCATATGAATATGATATTTAATTAATTTTCATTGTGTGATTATATGAAGTATGAATGAATTTTGGATTTGAGATCAATTATTTGGAAAAAAAATGCTAACGACACGTGGTGTTCCCAAGCGGTCACCCATCCAAGTACTATCCACGCTCAATGTTGCTTAGCTTCAGTGATCGGACGAGAACTGGCGTTTTACAACATGATATGATCGTTAACTGTAAATTTATATTTTAAAAAGATTCAAAAGTTACAAAATTCGTGATAAGTTTTTCCAAGCATCTTTGACCCCTCTGGCGTGTATTTAACTAGATTTTCATGAGTGAATTCGATGCAATTATTTATTGATTTATTCGGAGAAATATATGTAGCAACAATTACGCAACCATTTTATATGACAAGCACACTACATTTCTCCTACATCAGAATATGTACGAATAATGATTGATTTTGTTTTGTAATTATATCTATATTTGCGGAGTGATTATATAAGTACTGTCATTATTATTGCGATATTGTGCCATTCCACCTGCTCTAATATTACGTTTGAATTTAACTATAAGATAAAAATCAGGAATATCAATATGATCATCATTATCTGGCCATGTCTCAGAGAATATCAAGAAGTTTGATTTTATTGCGATTCTGTCAGAACTTATATCTGCGACATGAGCGCGTAGACTTTGACAATCAAAAAAGAAGATTGATATTCCTGATCTCTTCGTTATGAATTCCGTCATTAACCCTCCGATTGTTTGTAATCCGCTACGAATCATGGCATAAAGAGGAGACGAAGGAAAGGGAAACAATACAAAAACGCATTCTATCTCATTCCCTTACAGCCTAAAACCTATACATACATGTATATTGTATAGTCATTTCTTTTTCGTTACACATTTTCGTTTCATAAAATCGAATCCACACCATCCCAAAAGAAGTTTCACTTCAATAATCAAGAAAAAAAAATTTTTTTAATTTCTTTCATATATTTCGCTGGATATTTTTTCTTATTTAAAATATACATTGTTCTCATTGTTGCAACGATAAAACTCAACAATGATGCTATAACACTTGAGTTAATGCATAAAATGACTTCCGACATCGACTAAAATCCTCGACGCCGAGCGTTAAATGAGGTGCGCAGATTCTGATACTTCACTGTATAAACTGAAGAGTATATACGTATATGTATATAAAATAGGACAGATGTACGTGTGTGCCAGTGTATATATACATGAATGCAATAAGAGTTAAGTGGGGGAGATGGTTTAGGAGCAGGATTGAGGGTCTAAAAAGCCCCTAGAGCTATAAACGAAATACGATGCTTCTCATTGTTGCATCAAGAGCTTACTTGAAACTTCATCGGGCACGGTAAGCGCGTGTTTGGTTTAATTTCAAAGAATATATTCAGAACAATGAAAATGATGAGGAGCAAAAATATTTACATAAAAAAAAAAAGACTAAAAAAATATATACATTAGGTATATAAATTCAAATAGATGGAGAGAAGTATGAGTGTTGTGAAATTGGAAAATTTATAATGTAACAAATAGGATGTGATGTTTTTCCGATAATAAATGCTAGATGTATTTTCTAGATGTAGAACATAACTGTGGCATGAAGAAAGAAAATATAATTTTCAGAATGAAAATTAAAATTAAAATTAACTTTTGGCATTGATGAACTTTTTGATTTGCTTCCGAGATTTGTTTCGGTTTGCAACAATTTACGTTTCAGAGATTTAAATGAAAAGAAAATTATAGAACATTTATTTACATATTTGCGCAAGTTTATGAATATGTGTAAACATATAAATATTTATTCATTTATTTATTTTATTCGTTTAGTCCTTTTTTCTGGCTTTCGTTTACACACGTGAAAGCTTCTTGGGTACTCGTATAGATCTCTAAAGCTCATCGGTATATACATCTAGATCCACTGGGTCGTGTAATTCCAACGGAATCAAAATGCACTCGCTTGGAAGAAATCGGGACCTTTCCTTATCCTTTTGCTGGCTCTTCCTCTCACTCTCTGTTTATTCGTTTCGTTTGATACCAAAATGTGCTATTAGAAGACGCAAGAAAGCAAGCAAGCAAGCACCAATCCCTTTTGTATTTATACATAACAACGTTGAAATTAAATTACGGCTTTACATCGCATTCAAAAGATAAAATTCCAATTCAATTATTTACTTAATCAATCATCAATATTTGAAAATGTAATTGAAAAAATGAATGAATAAACAGAATTAGTATCCGAATAACATTACAAAATGAATGATGCAATAATAAAAGAAAAAAAAAAGGGCGAATAAGAAATGGAAATTGAGTTCTGTTACCGATAAAAGTATTATCAAGAATAAAATTCTTATTTTTCTCAATGACATTTTGAAATGAGTTTTTTTCAAAAAATCACATGTCAAGTAATATGTAACAGAGGAAATTACTACATCTACATATAAATACACAGCAGTTGCACTAGTCAGATTGGATAAGACGTAAATGTGAAGTGAGAAAATATATAAATGCAAAAATGAGATAAAAAAAATGAGAGAAAAGCGAGAATAAAAATAAAAATGAATGGAAACAGCAAAGTGTGAGAATCTAGAAGTAGTATGGCGATAGTGGTAGTGCACAAATGGCTTGAAGAACACACAAGACAAACCAAAATGGAAATGAAACGCTTCGTTGTCACATTGCACAGTCCCTTCTGCAGCAGCTGCTATTGCTATGTAGATACTATATAGTAATTCTCTTTTACTTGGACAAGAGAAGACAACGAGAAAGCTCCCGTCCCTAATTGCCACAATTGCCTGTCTCTCATCTTTCTCTTTTACCTCATTCTATATTTTATTAACCCTAGTTTGAGTCTCGTAGAAAAAAATTTTTATGTATCGCGGAAAAATAAAAAAATAAAAAATATAAAGATATTATCTAGATAATTTTATGTTCTAATGATAATCGCATTTATTGTATATTAGGGTGTGCCATTTTTAGGCAACTTTATTTTTCATCAAAAAAAAAAAAACAGACTGAAAACTTACTCGACAGTGAAAAAAGAAGATTGTTTAAAGCGGAGCTCTTAATTTTTATATTTAGATGTGCCTCTTCGTAATTTTCCATTTTCCAATTAAATAACATGGAAAAAAAATTTTTTTTCTTTGGATTTTATTGTCTTGAAAATTATTTTTAAACAGAAAACTGGTTTCAGTGTGTTAATATTTTCGTGAAGCTAAAAACAAAAAAAAAATACTCACGTGTCTGATATTTATTTTTCTTTATTTGATTTACTGCAAAAAAAATTAACTAACTACAATTATTGAAGTGTTTTTTTATTACAATAATGAAGTAATTAGTATCGATTTAATAACAAAAAAGTCCAAATTTCATATTTTTGGAGCTTTGGGTTTGAATATCTTTAGAATGGCTGTCTCTATGAAAAAAGAGTAGGAGACCTTTTTTGAAGAACGTTTGATTCTCTACAAGAATATGCTATGAGCTTATCTCTATGATGCTCAAATACCGAGCTACAAAAATCAAAAAAAAAAAATTTTTCCCATGTCATTGTAATGAAAAATGGAAAATTACAGACATCTTTAAATATTAAAATTAAGAGCTCCGCTTCAAACAAATTTTTTTTTCACGGCCGTCCAGTAAGTTTTCAACCTGTTTTTTTGTTGAAAAAAAAAGTTGCCTTAAAATGACACACCCTATTGTATTTATTTAAAAAAAAAATATATTTACTACTTTAGTAGTAAACTTAGATCATCAGTACTTTTTAATCAATATTTTATGATTTATGCAAAAAATTGACGATAAAACAAGCTGAATTTGCATAGCAGATCAAATCGCTTAATAATTCTGTGCACAGCTGGGCTATGAAATCCTTGCGAATTAATATTTATCTGTTAACCATATAATAAATTGATAAACTCATATTAAAGTACATTACGCCAGGTCACAATTTTTTTTTTTTTTTTTTGATTCTATTATACAGTATTTATTTTTCATCTACTGGATAATTTTGTTCCGTTCAATGGGATAGGAAATTGTTTTCGGCATCGTTCGAAACGGCTTTGTCATTCTCGTTACGAATTTGCTGGACCCTTCCATGTTTACATACATGTCTAGTAAATATCGGAAAGTTCTTTCAACCGAGCGAATCGAATTCGAGTCTCATCGACGATGAAAATTTAGTCATAAAAATATAAACTGAGTATCATAAGAAATAAAAAAATAATAGTGAACATAAGATCATCGTTGATGGTATATGATAAATACAATTTTTATCAGATGCAGTGAGAGAAAAATTAACGTTAATTACTGTGTACAGAGAAATTAAATCTAATAAGAATTAAATATTTTATTAGAGTTAGATATTCCAGAATTTGTCAAAAATTTCGTCAATTTTTATCGTCACTACCGACAGTTATTATTATTTTATTTTTTTTGAATGAAAAATCACCCTGCATATTTTCCAATATTTTTCACGATATTCGTTCAAAATAGAATAACATTTTTCATTGAAGCTCAAAAAGATATATGTATGAGTTTATATATTATATACACATGATGATGTTCAGAGAAATTGACTACACCAATATAAATTTTCTCATCGTACTCCCATGTCAAGTTTAACATCAAATATAAAGAGGAGAATAAAAAAATAAATAAAGAAAGCACCAGCCATTGGGAATTGGCTTGCAGTTGTACGCGGCAAGTGGATTAAGTCAAGATATAGTAAGACATGCCGAGAAAATCAATGAAGAAAAGAAGAAAATTGAAATGTGGGAAACTAAATAACATCATGATATATTATTTTATTATTAAACTATAATTGTTTACCGACCATTCTATTTATATTGCTTTTTTTTTACTCAATACTTTTTTTTTTTTTTGGTTTTATAAACGTGACAGGAACATATTTTTACGAGTAAACTCTTGGGAGTGGACGCTACGAACAGTGGTGTATATATAACGAATGGTAGCAAGTTTTGAGTTTAAAGTAGGCAAGAAGTTTGTTGGTAAAGCCGACCTGAGTCTCGGGTCATGACAAAGATAGAGGTTGGGTATAAGAGAAAAAAAGAATGAAAAGAAAAGAGAGAAAAAAGTTTGTTGCCAATTTTCAAATGTACCTTTTTTCCTTGGGTTATTTTTGCGCTATAAACATTCACCAAGTATATATCATCGTTAATGCTGAATCTTGTGAAAAAGTTTCTTCAAGCATTTCACATTCGAATTTTTAATTAGATAATGAAAATAGTTGAAATGTTTTCAAAATAAAATATAGAAAAACTAATATTTGACATTTCCATTTTTTTCTTTTACATTTAAATTTATAAACTAATAGATTCTACCCGAGTCGAAATTTTATTCCTACATTAGACCTTTATTCTTCTTACTGTATCACAATTGTACTTCGTCAGTCCTAAATAGTGACTTCCCAATATACCTTTTATATATCCTACACATCCATTTTAACCTTAATAACTCCTTAGTTTTTCTAACTTGTTCATTTTTTATACTTCTATTATCATCCATATAGGTACATGAAAGTACAAGTTACGAATTACCAAATCTATTCCTCATTTGTTTCATAAAATCATCGGCAAATTTCGGCCATTGTATTACAGCAACGTAATGACAAAAGACAATAGGCTGCTTCGAACGCCGCTGACGCCGATCGACCAATATTGTACATGTGTTTCAGCTTTCTGTCGGGTCATAAGTTTCATTGCGCTTTGTTAAATATAATATTATATTCAATCGCTGTGCAGATGTGTACGAATTTCTTGTAAATTTCAAATATTCATAAGTGAAAAATATTCATATGGTGAAACCAAATAAATTCCGATATACACTCATCTTATATATAAAAATCTCCTGTCACGATGTTTGAAACAAATGGACTCCGGAACTACTGAACCGATTTTGATGAAACTTGGCTTATTATGTGTATTTCGGTCCAACTTAGACCATAGGATAGTTTTTATCTCGATTTTCAATAACAATATTTATTAAATATAAAAAAACTGTTTGTTATAGGACGATGACATGGCATTTTTTTTAGTTTCATAACGTTCTAAGAGATGGCAGTACACTTTGTTATCTGGGTTGGGCAATCATCCAATAGATGGCGTTGCGTTTTGATTTATTTATGCTGCAATTAATTCGACATCATAAGTGTTTATGTTTACAAACATAACCAAATTATCAAAATTTTTCATTCATTGTCATTTTTAAAATTGTACCGTATATTGTGTCTGTTTGCGAATTATTCATATATTTGGCATCGCATGCAACAGGAGCAGCACTTACATGTGCATCAGCTGGTATGGTACATAGACAGTGCTTTCAAAGATGTTATGGAGATAACATCATTAAATAAAAATAGTCGATACATAGACGCTGTGACGTCAGTGCGCTGGCGACCTCAAAATACAAAAAAAATTTCCAATCTTTCGGTGAAAATTTTGACGATAACAGGTGTATAAATGTGAACATATTATAAAGTCATGTGTGAGCAATAATAATTTTTAAAAAATAAAGTACATATGATTCATATATTAATTAAACAAATATATTAATTCATTTTTCCTTAGTGAAGTTCAAAAGGTATAACGAAAGCATTAACTAAACAGGAACTTGAAAGTTTAAATTAGAGATTTATCCAAAATTCGTTTACCTTTTTTATACCTTAAAATAGAAGAAATGGAAATATCTGCCACTTTTAAAGTCTTGAAAAGAACTAAAATTAAATAGCGCAAATCTTTGATAATACTTTCAATTCTTACAAAACGAGCTACATGCAGATTTAAAGTAGAAACAAAATTTCGACTCGGGATACTTTATATCTATCTTTCCTTGATCATTATTTGAAATGTATTTCAATACTTTTACGTATTTTTACGAATGAAGAGTTTGATTATAATGATGAAACCAAAGATGAAAATCGATGAGGATTTTCGTAGTCAAGACAAGTTTGATATTCCATATCATGGGCTACTAGCTCTTAATATTAATTCCGTAGTGGTGCACACAACACGGTCGCAATTACATTCCTGTAGACTATAGACAAAAGGGTAAGATGAGATAATGCCACGTGATAGGGTGAATGGGAGACCAATGAAATAACTTGACATTTCACTCGGATTCTACCTCGATTAAATTTTCAAGATTGATTATATTGTCAGTCAACAAAATTAATTCTCTTACTTTTTTTAGAAAATATAAATTTTTTGTGCTAAGTACAGTTGAAAATTTTTTGATATTATATACATCCAAGTTTTCGAGGACTTTTTAGTTGTATTGGCTCAAGTGACTTTACCCTTTTTTTCTTTTTTCATTTTTTTTTTTTCATTTCATTCTTTCTCATGAGTATTATTGCCCGCGGGAAATCGAAATGAAAGTAGAAAGTGGTCTTGACCCCATTTCCGCCCGTTCAATCGTACGAATATTTTCCATAAAATATTTTAACCAGCAGAAAAATGAACAAATAAAAATGAAAAAAGAGTATATGGAAAATGAAATAACTTACATAAGTGAGGACGGCGAAAATATATTTGAAAAATTCAATATTTTCCTTATAAATTATTAGGTAAACTTTTATCAATCAATAATTAACTAGTAAATAATTATTACCACGTTGTATATTATTTTTTAGCAAATATAATCTTGTAACTGCCTTTAACAACAAAAATATTGATGTCAAATTACAAGACTTTTTTTATTGCATTTTCTTCCTCTTCATTTGAATGTCTCAATCAAATATTATATATTCATCATTAAATAAATTACCAATTCAATTTCTATCAAAGGAACATTATAAAACGATAAATTTCTCTAACGATTGAATAATTATGATGGAAATATTAAGCTTCCTATCCGTCAAAGTGATATCATGAAATAATCTTTAATTTAGCTAAATAGCTTTTCAACATCATTACTTTTCTTCTTTCACAACCTTATCTCAAGCCAACGAAGAGTCACCAATTAATTACGACAATTAATCACTTTATATCTTGTGGCGAGCGTTGAACAGACGACATATACAGTATAATCGTCGTGATCTCATAACCATAGAAAAGAATCTTCTTATATCATTTTTAATATCATCCATTAATACTTAACAATATTTTATACAATTTTCTTCTTCGCAAATATTCACATAATTTATAACACACATTAAACAATTTATTCTCAACTACCCTCAGATAAATCATCACTGTTGACGTGCAAATTATCAAAAATAAATTCACGATATATTTCATCAAGAAACCAAAACATGAATCCATGATCCATCAAGCAAGACCACACATATTTTTCCCCGCTTTAGTATTTCAAAGCACGAAGACAAAAAAAAATATAAAAGAACTGAAAAAAAAAAAAATAACAAAAGTTTAACAAAGTTTGTCAGCACATTCAACCCACATTGCTTCTCTTCTGATCCCCATGTTGTTGGTACGCCCTTTGACATTACTGTCTCTTACCTCAAGACAGCACAAATCCACCCACGAACTCATCTGAGAACTTTGACTGTGTAGGTATAACTACGCTACTCTGTACGCTTTCTAGATTTCCGTCCATCAGCCCTGCACTTCTTCTCCTCAAGTCCTCTCTCTCTCAGTTCTGATTCCATTTCATCTTATTCCTCTCTGTTCCCATCATTTTCATACAAACACATACAAAATTCACCCTTAACGGTTCTCTATCTTACTCATATTCATCCTCAACTTCACCCTCACTACACAAAGACGCAGAAACAGCAACGAAAATTAACGCAGAATCTCGTGCTCAGTTTCCTTTGCCAAATCGGATGCGCGTTTTCTCCCTCTCTTGTTAGCTCAATAAATCATTCTATCTAACTTTCTATAACATAAATATTTCGTTAATTATCGCATTGCACATTAAATAATAGCAGTACATTCACATATATTATTCAAAAATTTATCTAACTCATCTCGAGTCAGAATTTAAGTCCTACTTTCAGTCTCTAACTCCTCCAGTGTGGAGCAGTTAGAACCAAGAAAACAGGCTCTAACGTAATGTTACTTGCAATGTGATTTAGATGCTCCTTTATGCCTGCAAGAGAAGGAAATCCAAATTTCTTCCTCTTGCAGGCGTAAAAGAGGATGTGCCGCAACCTTTCGTTCCCTCCTGTTTAATCCTCCCTATTTTTTTTTTTATTATTATTGAAAAACATTACAAATAATAAATTTTACACGAAGAGAATTTTAGGTTAGAAAGCCGTGTAATACACATATAAGTTCAATATTCGGAAACTACGTAAATAAACAAAAAAAGTGAGGTTATAATACATCAAGAAAATCAAAGCCTGGAATAAGATTTTTTTTTTTGTCAATTTATTCACAACAAGGCTACCTTCACACTACATATATATTAACTCTCATCACTTACGCATCAGGTATATGTCAAAGAGTACACCATCAAGCATTCTTACTAACAATAGAGAATGTATAAGAATGTATAAACAATACAAAATGAAGCATGTAGAACACGACACTTCGGAACAGCCTAAAGTAGTGTAGTCATTTGTCACAATGTCGCTGTTGTGCAATAGTCGAAAGTTGCCGATGATTTTACGGAATTGGCCGATTGATCGATCTTTCGGGAAGTAAACAAAAGTAGGCTTGAAAAGAATACAATATAGGCTTCAATTTTTAATTTTTGAGGAGGTGAAGGCGCAAAGAAGAAATTCATAGGACTTGGAATATCATATAAGGTGCAAAGAGCTCTTAGAAACATAGAAATAGGACATAAATTCCGCCTCGGGATTAGCTTAGTAAAACCTGAAGGAAAATTTTTAATATCTTAGTATTGAATTAGAGGGAAAATAAATAAAACACAAATAATTTTCTTGATGAAGTGACGAAAACAAAAAAAATAAAATCTTTAATATAATCTTCCACCCAAAAGAATTTATTTTCCCGTAACCTTTCTCTCAATTCACACAAGCAATTTCTGATATTACTGATGGAACGTGGCAAATACCACGCGATGGAGAATGAATGTATATAGAGAGCACGAATAAGAGAATGAAAAAGGATAAGAGGAATTGGAATAGTAAAGAAGCGAGTTGGTATGAAGTGAAGGATTCACGTGATTGCTTGTGACCTACGATCCCTTCCAAGGTTTCCAGATGAATGGATCATCTCTTGACGATATGCTAATCTTGAGGTGAAATGAAATGGGAAGAGATCAATAATCCAAACCTTTCTCTTTCACCTTTATATTTTATCGTCTAAATGTAGATTTGGTATGGCGACTTACACTTATGAAAGCGTCCACCCTTTTCATCACCACAGGGGTTTTTGTGTAGGTACTCCCTGCCATCTCCTCCATTATATATCTTTATCCTATTCCTCTATTTACGTAAAGATATATGTAGAACGTGTCCATATACATACATATAAATACGTTCATGTACATATATGTATGTTTAGTGAGAATAGTTTCCTCTGTTGAACTAAGAACAGCGGTTTCTCATTCTCCATTTCTCTATGTGTTTGCACGATATTTCGGTAAACATACAAACTCATAGGAAATTCCTTCTTGTATAATAATCAACATAATATGCTAGTTTCATTTAAATTTTATATGTATGTTTATGTTTATCATATACCATATGATTGTATATGCACATGTGTTTATTTATAATGAATTTCGATGATATTAATTCTCTTCGTGGTAATAATTACTGAATATATTTGCTCTGGTATTGTTAATTATTTATGCAAATGAATTCCTTCAACAGTTGTGAAAATTCACATTTATTTAATGAAAATTTATTTTAATATTAATTTTTTCTCATACATTAGTATATTAATATTTATCAATAGGAAATTTCGTAAATAATGAAATGGAATAATTGAATATAATATTTGAGATATTAAGTGTAATAATTATTTTATTTTAATTAATATATTGAAATAAATTTGAGGTCAAGAAGAAAATTGTTTTCATTTATCTTTTTATAAGTGCAAATTTTTAGTAGAATCTTGAAAATGTATTTAATTCAGTAGTCTGGTGTTAAAGGTTTAAACTACTTTTTTAAAAAAAGATTCTTTCCAACATTTATTTTTTATTTTTATTTTTCCTCCGGTTTAATGTCAAATAAGAAATGAAATGGTGCATGAAATAAAGCACAAAATGAAGAAGAGTGAAGTATACATATATAAAGTGCAACTATGGATAAGAGAATGAAGCAGGATAAGGCATAATTGCTGAGTGGAGGTCAAGCAGCTAGAAGCTTTAAGCTGAGAAATCCTTGGTTAAGAAGAGAAAGCGAGGATATTTATACGAGAAGATGAAGAAAACGAACTACTGAGAATTTCAGCAGCTTTATGTAATATAGTCGCATGGTTCTTTTACATTGCACAGCATTTTGCAATCTCTATACGGATGAAGGTTGGTGGTGCAGTGAAGGGGTTTAAATTTGAATGTAGCTTAAACTAGTAAAGCCTTTTCCAAAGCTCGGCCCTTTGCTCAAAATGCCTTTGGAGCAAAAGGGACTAAGAGCTTTATTAAAATATATACGCGGAAAATCCCTAAATCCTCCACAATACCTTACGGAAATACTCATCAAACATTAATTAATTAAAACTTCAACACAATAAAAATATCATCAACAAAAATAATAAAATAATATTGTCAATTATTATACAGAAATTAATTTATTTTTCCATCGAAATATACTTCAATTGAATTGAAATAAAAATGAATTTAAATTATAATCAAATAATAAAATAATTTTATTGTTGAATTTTAATAATCCAAAATGTCCTTTATATTTATGAAAATATCATGTATACCTTTTAGTAAGTATACAGGATCATACCTCTTGGAAAATTAAATGAATTAATAGACTTGCGAGTGTACTCCAGCGTCGACAAATCAACATCATTATACACTCCCTCGAGTGTTATCCCAGGCTGGGCTTTGAGAGAGAGGGTTTTGAGAGTACACGACAACCCCTTTTCCCCTACACGTCGTTGACGTCGCCAGGCGTTCCAATTTCAAGGATTTATATGTGTGAATGTACAAGTGCGAGGGACGTGCCGACGTGCAGCCCAAGGAATATTGGGGTAAATAGTTTGTGAGGATTGCCGTGGTGCTGTTGGAATTTGCCTCGTGGCGAATCTTAAAGTCGACTTGTCACTATCGTCTCAAACGTTATAAACACTAAAACGATGTAATGGAAAATAAATAAACGATGAAGACCAAATTAATGAAAATAAATATTATAATAATTTATACTTAAATCATTATAATTTGTTTATAATTCTTTTTGAATTTATTCAAGAAAAAAAATTAAATATATTAAGTAAATAAATAAAGAATGTCATGTTTATGCTCCTTTGAGCGTATGTAAGGATGTTAAATTTCTCAGCTCGAAAAACTCTAGAGGAGCTATGTGTCATACACAATGCCATGCACTAGATATTTTCCTTATATTTTTGTTCTCTCTTCCACTCTGTCGCTCTTCACTTTTCCAATACAACTATCTCTTACTCTCCAGAGGTACTTTAATAGAGGCGTGTCACGTTTGCTTTTAACGTCGACTCTAGGCCTTTTCATATTCACCAAAGTACACGTCATCCCTCTATTTTTTTTTTCTTTTTTTTTTTTGTTCTTTCAATCTTTCTCTTTAATATTTCCCCTGTTTCATCTTCATACAGTGCATTATTTTTGCATCGACAGCATAAAAGGCAATTATTAGCGCCATTTGATATTGCTCGAAGCTTCTTTACTTTTCAAATACATTCATTAAAAAAAATCTTTTTTTTTTCCTTCATAATTAAAATTAATATCAAAATAAATTTGCTTTTATGTGAACTTCAGTCAGATATTTTAATTAATTTAGTCAGAAAATTATTGAAAATTATGCTCAAAAGTATAGCAGAATTACATATTTATGCATATTAGGGTGTGCTATTTAAGGGCAACTTTATTTTCGGCAAAAAACAGGCTGAAAATTTACTGGACGGTGAAAAAACAAACCTGTTCAAAACGGAGCTCTTAATTTTTATATTTAGATGTTCCTCATCGTAATTTTCGTTTTTTCATTTAAATAACATGGGGAAAAAAATTTTTTTGTTTGGATTTTTGAAGCTCGACATTTGCGCATCATAGAGATAAGCGCAAAGCATATTCTTGTAGGAAATCAAGCGCTCTACAAAAAAGGTTTCTTACACTTTTTTCATAGAGATAGCCATTCTGAAGATATTCAAATCCAAAATTTCAAATGTATGAAATTTTGACTTTTTTGTTATTAAATCGACACTGATCACTTTATTATTGTAATAAAAAAAATTTTCAATAATTGTAGTGACATTACTCGATTTTATTCAGATAGCATAATTTTTATTGCTTTGAAATAATAATAAAATTCATTTAACATAAGATATAAATAATTATTTTTATAGTAAAAAAATAAAGAAAAAAAATATCTGACATGTACGTATTTTTTTTTAGCTTTACGAAAATATTACCACACTATAACCAATTTCCCGATTAAAAATAATTTTTATTACAATAATAAAGTGATTAGTATCGAATTAATAACAAAAAAGTCAAGATTTCATACATTTGAAACTTTAAATTTGAATATCTCCAGAATGGCTATCTCTATGAAAAAAGTCTAAGAGACCTTCTTTGTAGAGCGTTCAATCCCCCATAAGAATATGCTATCAGCTCATCTCCATGATGCGCAAATATCGAGCTACAAAAATCAAAAAAAAAAAAAAAAAAAAAAAAAAAAAAAAAAAAAAAAAAAAAAGCCTGAAAATGGCACACTCTAATACATCTACTGTATGTAGAATGAATGACAGAAAAAAAATATTGTACGTGCTGTGAAACAGAGTGGAAAAGCCCGAGGTATGGTTAGTGTAACTATACTAACAACCGCACAGAAAACGTATAAATATATGTGTACATGCACATGTATGTTTGTCAGTGTTGTGTATCGCCTGCAAGCCATGGACCAAGAATAGTAGAAACGGAACATTATAGGTACGTCTGCAGCAACGCATCGCCCCAGGGGATCAGCCAACAAGAATATATGACCGTTTTTCTTTTATCACTCTCCTTTTATTTTTCTATATCTATGTACTATATATTTCTTCCTCTGTACTGTCGTCTACTCTCTATCTCTCCACGCCCCTCTCAGATACTCTCCCTCTCGTCCACGTAGTCTTGCCGTTGCGACGTGACTGCCTGCGAATCTCCAACAAAGTTAAACAAAATCGAACGGTAGGATTCATTATTTCTCTAAACTTTTTTTTATTTTTTTTTTTTTTTTTAGCAGAAAAGCCGAAAATCTTTTTTATTTTCTTTTTCATTGTAATTTCCGCACGATGAGCATTCACTTTTTTGTAATAAAACTTGTTATTTATGTTCTTTTTTGTAACGTTTTAGTTTTTTTTTTGTTGGGTGATGTCAAGAAAAAATAAAGGAAATAAAATGATCGTTAAATATATGAGCAAGTTCGATTTTTAAATTAGGAATTAATCAAGAAGTTATTTAAAAATTTTCTACTATATTTCGCATCATGTTTAAACTCTTCACTTATTCTTCATCATTTTTCCACACTATTCAGTGCGCGCACACACTTCATATAAAAGCAATTACTCCCACTAACTAAAATACGAACAAAAAAATAAAAAATAAAAATCCCTTTATAACTCATAACCAATAAATTACTTAGTAAATTTTATACTCTTTAATTACAATTCATTATTTTCTTTTTTATTAAATATTCCTTCAATATTAATTTTTATTTTCAATTTTAATTAAAAAAAAAAAACAAATTTTCTTATACTTGTACAAAACCTTTATAACAATTGATTATTTCATTTAATTTTCACCTTTTTATTATTTAATTCTTCATGTTCTGCATTATACTCTCAATTTTACAATGTTTAATATTCTCAACATAATATTAAATATAGTATAAAGCAACTCATGAATATTTAAAGTTATATACATGAAACAAAAGCCATGTTCTCAATTTATTTGTCTGCAAATTGTACAAAATCCATAACCATTTTCATTATAAATCAGTCGGAAAATACACATGATATACGAATATGTAGAAAACTTATTTTCAAAGTAAAGTTAAATACAGTCTTGTCGAATGAATTACAATATAGACAAACGTGAGAGTTAATGAATAAGAGAAGCAAGAAAATTATGTGATGTGGGAACATGTACCAGTGAATATAACACAGAGAATATCGTCAAAGAGAAGACAGAGAAGAGAGAAACATCAGCATTACTTCGCCCCATTTGTGCGAATCGATGTCTCGACATTCCCTCGAGGCTTTTGATGACGATCCATCTAGAGTTCAAGCATATACATATAGTCTTTCGCAAGTTATTATACATGATATATCTGTATATCTACGTATAAATACACGCACATACATATACGTATATTTAATGGAAATTATACTTTAGTTTGATATATATAAAGCCAAAGTGGGACATAAAATATTTCAAGCCATTACAAGACGTAAATTTAATTCTATAATAAAGATTTTTTTTTTAATTTTTTAATTTTAGATCGTATTATTAGTTGTTTTCAAATTAAACTTCACTTGTGAGAAGTTTAAATATTAGCAATATAACTTTTGCTGTTCTATTTAATCATAAATAGCAATTAATATTTAAAATCAAAATAATTACAAAATTTTGTTTTGAATAAATTACAATTTTTTTTTAGATCTTTATTAAATTTGTTTTCAATCTCTTCACAAATGGTTTTTATATAAGATTTTCGTTGATATTTTTAATATTATTGAGAAGCTATTTTCCAATTAATTTAAATAATTACTAATTAATATATTTTTTATAAATCTCTATAACTATTATATATTCATTTAATTTTTTCTTTTTAAAATAATCTCATTCAAACGCATCAATAATTCTTTAATCTATTCTATTGGTACTTTCAACATCAGATAATTTTCATAACAAGCTGGTTTTCCTTTAATTATACAATTATTGTATTGTACCTACTTTAGCAAACCCCGACAAAATTATACCTTGCTCATATCCTTCTCATAATTGCTCTATTTTCATCGTGCTACCAATACTTCAACAAATTTTTAATTCCAGTCAGATAGTTTAAACTTACATTTGCAACTAGCAGCAGCATTGATAGCAGAACTAGTAACAGTAATAATAATAATAGTGGTAGTATTACTAGTAGTAGTAGTAGTAGTAGTAATAGCAGTATTAAATATAACAAAATTTTATACAGCAATTTAGATAAATTCATGAGTCATTTAGAAACGTTCGATTATGAATAGATTAATTCTACAAAATTTACCCATAAGCTATTCCGTGATAATCCGATATTGGTAAATGTTATATGTAAGTACCTATACACATATACAATATACATTCAGTTATTATGTATGTATACTAGGGTGCTTCGTTTGAGGGGACTAATTTTTTTTTCGCGACGTTGACGAAATATTACTCTAAACATTCAAAGAAAAAAAATCCCACCAAAGATGAGCTCTTAATTTTAATATTAAGTACTTCCTAAATCAATTTGAAATTTCTCCATTTAATTGGCACGTAAATCTCAATTTTTTTTTTTCATTTATGCATAGCTTCGCGGCATTTTTTGCTATTTCATTAGTTTTCAGCAGAGATTGTACAGAAATATATAACCTTTAAGAGTGCCTATTGCTAAATTATGTTCTGTGAACTGCCCCATCGCTAAAAAATGTTAAAGCTGATTTTTGCTCGAATTTTTATAATTTTTTCCATTTTTCTCGAAAACTATTAATTTTATAGCAAAAGTATATAGAACCTTTTTTGTAGGAAATTAAATTTTCTATAAAAAAGTTTTCTTAACGAAACCTGTAGAATTGATAGTTTTCGAGAAAAATCCAATTAAACATATGGTATTTTTATTATTTATACTTTGAATTGATCTTTTATGAATTGCATATCATTTTAATTGGATTCTTCTCAAAAACGGTTAACTCTACGGTTTTTACTTAAAAAAACTATTCTATAGAAAATTTAATTTCCTACAAAAAAGGACCCATTAACTTTCATTGTAAAGTTGATAGTTTTCTATAAAAATCGAAAAAACCATGAAATTCGAGTAAAAATCGGCTTTAACATTTTTTACCGAGCAGTTCACAGAACATAATTTAGTGATAGGCACTTTTAAAGATTATATATTTCTATACAATTTCAAGCTATGTATAAATAAAAAAAAATGAGATTTACGTGTTAATTAAATGTGAAAAATCCAAATTTATTTAGGAAGTATTTATAATATTAAAATTAAGAGCTCATCTTTGGTGCTAATTTTTTTTTTTGAATGTTTAGAATAATATTTCGTCAACCCTGCGAAAAAAAAATAGTCTCCACAAACGAAGAACTCTAATACACACATACATATAATGGACAACGATTAAATGCTGCACTATGCACAATTGTGTATGGTTTAATGTACTGCGTGTTTTGAAGCATCTTAGAACGCTAATTTTGTGTGTCAAAGGCAACTGAGAGACATTATAGCTCGCACCAACGCCCTTTTAAGTGGTTACCTCATGCACATACATACACACCTGGTGTATAGAGAGAATTTTACTCTCACTCACAGTATTATAAAAGTGAATATATTTATATACACAGGACATGATAATTTAGCTCACTTAAACACAACTTTTCCTGAATATCTACATGGTATCCACATGTATTACGTAAAAGTCTCGCGTGGTTCAGCCTATTATCATTAAATTTTTTATTTATGCAAATGTACCAAGTAAATTTCTATAGAAATTTTTATTTCATTTAATATATTTCATAATTATTTTTTTTTTTTTCATTATTTGCTCTGTTTTTTTTTAAACTTTTCAATTGTATATTGCGGAGATGAATGACGAATTTACTGAGAATTGAAATGTGCAACATCTCTTACATATATAAATATATGCACGCAATATGGAAACACTTTACAACCACTAGAATATCTCATGAATAATGATGCGGCAGGTACTACGGGTTAATTCGCCGAGAAATTCAAACATCGAATCAGTTACCTCCATAGCACACAGGGGAGATGATGAAGAGTGATATACAGATATATAGATATATTGAGAGAGGAAGAGAGAGAAAGGGGAGAAAAGAGGAAGTGAAGAACTCCCATCTGACATCTTTGTCCTCCCGTGAGAATGACAATCTAAAGCAACTTTGCAATGACTCACAATATAAATCAACTTTTTATAAGTATATATGTCTATAACAAAACAAACGTTTGACTTTTGTTTTGCCAAAAGAAAAAAAAAACAGATAAAATTCATTAACATATTCAAACGTTTTATTTATTTTTTTATGTCTATTTAAAATGGAAAAGAAAATATTCAGAATAATGAAGTGAATATAAAACGTTGTTTTGTTTTATTGTGTTTTATTTTACTTTCAATTATCATTTATTTAAAATATCAAATTTATATCGTTGAAATTGTCATGAATTTAATATGCAATGGGGTATGAGTGGGGAATGTACGTAAAATGGTCAAAAAAAAATAAAAAATAAAAACAAAAGTGAAGAAAATTAAATTTCAGTGGATGACGCGCTATATTCTCGGACGACGACGACGACGACGAGAATGGGGGGTATATACACCGAGAGGATGCCAATTTGCATGAGGGATTTGGCCTGAAAAATAGACAACGCTTGGCATTTGCCACGAGTAAAAAAACCCCCGGGCCATGGATGATATATATACATATATATATATTCCTCTTCTTCACTCTTTTCTCTTCCTCTCATTCACTCGCCTATATTTCTTTTTGTTCTTCCTATTTTTTCATTCTTTCACTATTCGTTTTTCCTCGGTCGTTTTACTAAAATAAAATAACACTTTTGATAGTTCATGCATTTCGCAATTGTAGAACAATTTTATTCATGTTTTTTTATTTTTCAATATAAATTAATTTACATAATATCAGAAATAAAAAAACATATCTGCATTTATGGAAATGATAAATTAACATTCACGTGCAAATAAGTAGAATTAAAAAAATTATATTAATATCTGATTTTTTTTTTCAATAAACATGTACGGATTATTATTGTGAATTTCAGATTGGCTGAACGTGACGAATGCAGATGTGACAGTGTATATGAAAATGAAAAGAAATATAAAAATATGTATGTAATATGTATATTGTGCATTAACTATATAAGGTCGCGTGAGGCAACTCGAGTTTAAAAATGGGTGAATACGAGCACATCATTTACACTCGACGAAGCAAACGACGCGACGCCTCGCATCATTGCAAAAACGCATCTCCGCTACCGCGGCTTGTTGTTGTTCTTCTTCTTTCTCTTCTTTTATTTTTTCTTGCGACTTTTGTGAGATTGCGAAGCGAAAGAACGAACGATTCGACTCCATTGTATATAAAATCTACATCAGATAATTCAATGTGCCATCATCATTAGATCCATTTTTATAATCCAATATTTTTTTTGTCCAATATTTTTCGAGTCGAAATTTTTATGCTACTTTAAGCATCATTATTGGCATTTAGTGAGGTTCTTCAGGAGTAAGGAGGGTTGTTTTGAAATATTTTAATAGAAAATACAACACCTTGAAGTAGTAACATATTGCCAAATCTTCCATTCTAAAGCGCAAAGGATCAGGAACTTGTGTCTAAGTTTATTATGAAATAAAATATTACAATGTTGTGTTGGGTGTAAAAAGCATCAAACTATAGGTTCGATTCTAGATTTTTAAAAGTTCCCCAGATTCAAAGATGTTTAATCGAATAATAGAAGACTGAGAAAAGTACAAAAATTTTAAACAAATGTATTGTGATAAGGAAAATAAAATTGTACGGTGATAAATCTCAAATAATTGTTTAATATATTGTCGTATAATGTGAAGAAGAAATTCAAGATAGAATGCAAATTATATATTGTTGGCAGAACGTGCAAGATCTGAACAAAAATGGTTCATGTGTGTATAAAGTATAGAAAAACTGTGTGTAAGAGTTCGTTTATCTTTTCAATAATGTTTCAGGGGGGAATAAAGGATAGACGAATATGTAGTTTTATGGGGTTGAAAGGCAGGGGAAAAAAACGCGTAAAAAAAAATCGTACGAGACAGACGGAAAAAAAATGGTCAGAGGGAAATGATCCTGGATTTTAGTGAGTGAAAAATTGAATATACTCGAGATCATAAACCATTCAAAATTGCTGGATAAATATTGTTTCTATTTTTATATTTATTTATTTTATTTCGTATTATTTTTTTTAATTTTTATTTTGTTTTCTTTTTCCGTCATTTATCAAGTTCTCAATGTATATACTGACGAAAAGTAAAAAGATATACAAGAAAAATAAATAAAACACCGAAATATAAGTAGTGGAAAAAATCAACTCGCCTCCAGCGAGTTTCAAGAGTTCTTGTGAACATGAAATAAAAAAAAATGAAAAATATAAGTCAAAAGGGATATGAAAAAAAAAAAAAAAAAAAAAAAAAAAAAAAAAAAAAAAAAAAAAAAAAAAAAAAAAAAAAAAAAAAAAATAGGTAGAAGGTGTTTGAAATTCAAGGAGCACTCGTTTCTCTCAAGAGACATTGAAAGTCGTCGCGTATGAATTAATTTCTTCCCATTGGTCAAACAATATACATATATATGTATATAAAAAGTTATATTCGTATAAACGTTAATATTTTTTTCATCGAAGAAACATTCCGATTTATTTTTTCCAATTCATCAATAATACTCTGCAAAAATTCTAAAATAAAAACAAACTTTCGTTTATTCCAATGGCATTCTTCATAACAAAAGTAAAATGAAAAATAAAGCTTGAAAAAAAACAAAAAGAAAAAATAATAACAATGAAACTTGAATATATTTTTTCCCGGCATCAGCGTGAACATAAAAGACATTTCATTCAGCAACAAACTGTGATGATGATAAAAAAAAAAAAAGTAATCTGACATGTGTCATGTCAAAAAATATTTCATGAATAAAATCCACACAACAATAAAAATATAAATCATCACATTAAAATATAAAAATAAAAAAAAATAAAAACATTCATCCATAAACCTATATAAAAAAATCAATTCCCTTCAGCAGGATTACCGACATAACTATTTATACAATGGGTATACCTGTACATTCGTAACATAAATAATTCTACCCCACTATATACAAACTTCCCATCGAAATAAAAACCTGATAATTCCTCTTAGAATATTAATAAAAAACCGAAGAGTATTCACAAACCTATTTAATTATAAAATATAATTCAATAGAAAAAAAAACACATCACTACAGCAAAAATTATTTAATTTCTCATTCAGCTCTCTGGATTATATTAATGAATCAAACACATGTACATTGTACACATGTATTAATGCATGAATATTCAAAACAATAACCATCACAAGAGAATGAGAAAGAACCGCAAAATACCAATGACATTATTCACAAACATCAAGTGTAAACAGAATCATGTCATATCCCTATCTTGACAATATCCTTGAAACCACAACAAAGCTCTCTCACAAGACCTAAAAGCCTGACTATAATACAATCTCCTCAATATTTTATCCCTTACATTTCTCTTCTCACCGACGTACATCATATGTATAAATAAATTTACACGTATACATATACACATTTAAATTTAGAAATATATTTAATTTAATTTACATACCGACAAACGTTGAATGTACCGGCTGAATTTACGGTGATCAATCACGAAAGCAATGTCCCAGAATTGATGAATAAAGTAGCACGTTCAAGATTACAAGTGTAAATCGTATATTACGAATAGACTGAATATAATAATAAAATTGAAAATTTTTAATTCACCCTCATTGTCAGAGGGTGCGCGGACGACTGAGTGTCAGCTTGACTCGCGCTCGAGGGTGTAGCCATGGGTGGCTGCGCAACGCACCGCGGCATTGCCTGGCACATCGAATACACAGCCGCCGCACGACGAGCGGGAAAAGGAGAGCGACATCTGTGGAGCAACGACAGAGAGAAAACGCAAACGCGGGGATCGTCAATGAATGTATGTGTGAGTAGAAAGGGCCGAGTAGGAAGGGGAAAAAAAGAAGTCAAACGTGCGAGCTTGCGGCGACGGTGTGTGACGCAAGTGAAATAGGAATGGAACAATGGGCAAGTGTCAAAAATTAAAAGGGGAAAAAAGCATTTTATGTAGTATAAATATAAATAAGGTATGTAGGGATAAACAAATATGCATGTATGTATGTATGTACGTATGTGTATATTTATATTTGTTAAATGATGTGTATGAATAAAATAGATTTGAAAAATTTAATATTTTTTATTTTAAATAATAAAAATGCAGTATACAATTTTTATTCAAAAAATTATGGGCTGCTAAATAATTGTTGCCATATTGTACTGTATTTATTATTGAATATTATTTTTACTGCGTAAAATGCTTCAATAAAAAAAATAAATAAAAAAATTATAAAATAAAAAAAATATATATCACGTGTATATCAGACTTTATTGGCTAAGCTGATTTATGATTTTTGCACGTGTGAGCTCTCGTATATTTATTTGAGCCTTCGATTTTGCGATACTCGCAATTTTTCCATATTTCTTTTGCACTTTGAAAAATGGATATAGTATGTTAAGAAAAATAATATACATATACAGTATACACACGATATACAATATCAATTTCAATTTATCCACTGTAATATTTTTATTTCATCATTACGCAACACTACTGGTCCAGTAAATTATTAATAAAAATAGAAAGCACCAAAAACTTTTTGTGGACAAAATAAAAAGTATTGAAAAATAAATTAAAATAATAGAAAATCTTCTTTGTCTATTGATCATTTTGCAAGGTTTCCCATTTACTATACATACATACATACATACATACAGTTATGTACAAGCGTGCACCAGCGGAGATATTCTCGTTATCGGTTTTGATGGTCGTGGAAAAGAATACGACCGTAATTATATCGCCTATATAAAGACCGACATACAGAGTAGAAATTGAGTCGTTTGAGGACGGAGAATGTTTGGAGGATGAGGCAAGAGTAGAATAAGGTAAAAAGCAGTAAAAAAAAAAAAGAGAAGAATTCAAAGGGATGAGAGGGAAAAGGGTCGAGGACAGTCGGACGTCGCTCTGAGCAAATCGACGTCGAACCCATAGACTCCCAAGTATATCTACCTATGTACATATACACTCACTTTATATACACATATGTATGCATGTATATAAAACATATATGTGTGTATGAATGTATATCTATCTATCTTTCTGTCTGAGGAACTTTCTCACGGTGATGGAAGAGATAAAAAGAAAAGTCGATGTCGTGTCACAAGGTATGGTATGCCACGGGGGAAATAGCACCCGAAGGATAAAAGCTTCTTCTTCCATCTCATCATTCAAGTATTTTCATCGTCATACTTTTGCTTTACTCTTATGATATTACTCTAAAGTCCATTTTGATGGATAACAATTTGACGCCCATTATCATTAATCGACACACTTCAGAAATCGATGATCGGTGAAGTGATTATTAATGTTTTTGCTGTTCATTTATTATATGAATTTCAATAATTGATCAATTTATATTTAATACTACGCGGAGAGAAAAATCTACGAAATTTTATTCTGCTGTGATCTGCAAAATAGTCATAAATGACATTTTTAGAAATATTTATCTTTCAAACGAAGAAAAATTAATATCGAGTCATAGTAAATTTAAAATATGTGTGGATATTTTTAAGTAACATTATAGTAAAATTTCCAAACAAGCTGTTTTAGTACTCTGTTGACGAAAATTTCTTGGCTGCTCTAAGGTTGAATTCGAGATACTTCAAAAAAATTTACCGTCCCAAAACAGAAAATTTTACTGTGCTGTCTAGTAATTGGGGCTCGCTTCATTGGTACTAATGTTTTGGTCTTTGTTGACGCATAAGACGCCTGAACAAAACTCGTCGGGGGTCATCGGCATTTTTCGGGGATTGACGTGTCTATTGTCCTTTCAATGCATTCTGTTGCGTCACAACGTATTGCAACTCACAACGGTCAACATTGCCATTGAAAAGTGTTCTTTGGAAACAAATTAATCGTATTAAATTTGTAAATTATTTATGTCTTCATTTATTTATTCATTTTATTTCCTCATTTATTTATTTGATTTTTTCGTTTATTTTTTTCATGTAATTTATTTATATATTAATTTATTTTATAATTTTTTTCATTCATGTCTATGAATCAGCAGTGACACTCAATAAAAAATATTTGCGTTAAAATAAAAATTCACAATTCGCCCCTTAAAATATTATATGAGGTCTATACAATTCTATATAGAAACCATTTTATAAGCAAATGCATTTATTTGTTTATAAAATGGTTTTTATACAGAATTATATGTAGACGTCATATGATATTTTAAGGGGCGAATTGTGAATTTTAATTTTAAAGCAAGAATTTTTGATTGAGTGTCAATATTCATATGGTTGGTAAATAATTTTTGTATTCCTGACAGTTGTGATTCGATTACTAGAAAGCATGGTAATTTTTGTTTGATTTCCTCTACAAAAATTCTACGAGTTTTCTCTCCGTATATCTCGAGAATGTTTGATTAAACGGAAGTTGGCTCTCGCATGCAACGTTGAATTTTTAAATATGGAAAAAAAAAATTGATTATGGAATTAATAATTAATTATGGCTTTATAGAGAACATAAAAATACATAATCAGAATAATTAATTATATACAAATATATTTTATTCTCAATTTATACTTACTAAATTATATATAAACATTGTAGAATTCCAAAATCATGCAGCTTTTGAAGCACAAATATACTTTTGCATATTTTATTTTTAATTCACTTAAAATTTTCACTGTATTTTTTTCCTCACTTTTTTTTTCTCTTTTTTCATGTATTCACTTCAATAAGACTTACAAGTGCTTGTAGTACAAACACTTTAAACATTTATCACACACCAACACTCACGCATACATTTATTTTTCTGCACAATTGGTCTATCTGTGTGTCCTTGAGCCATTTATATAAAGTGATGGAAGCTCTTTTTTTGTTTCTCCTTCATTTTTTATTCCAACACAACAACGTAATTCTCCAGCATGTTTTGTCGTCTATATTCTTGAGTCTGTGGTCTCTGAAGAATGTTTATCTGAGTACGAAGGACATCGGGGACTAACCAACAGTGCAACTATTCTGTCATTGAACAAAGTTTGGTTGGTGAAGATATATTAGGGAGAAGAATAATACTTATACACACATACGCAGTAGTAAAGGCGCCGGTTTGTCCCGCCATTCTGGCACCCAAAGTTACTCTGATCGACGAGCAATAGTGTCTGTGTAACCACGCGCACAAATGGCTTTTGTAAATCAGAATCCACAAACTCAAGGAGATAAAATAAAAAACAATAAATAAAGAAAAAAAAATCGAAATGATACGAAAATAAAATTACAATATTACCAATAATATAAAATATAAAAAACATACTTATGAGATAATAGAAAAGAATTTTTTCATGAAATAAAATTTTTGAAAATTTCATTTTATTTTATCCCCGAAACTTTATTATCACGAATCAGATCTATTTATTTTTTTATATTATATTTAATATAATAATGAATTTTTTTATTTTTACTGTCACATGTATATGTACATATACTGAAGCATGAATATTCAAGTGCCATCCAGCACATTCGACCCTTGGAAAATTAACGAAGCGACCAACGAGTTCGCCCTCGTTCCCTCTATAATATACCTGTGTGCGCACGCGCGTATTCTTTACAAACTTGATGTCACTTTAAAACTTATTATGCTAATTAAATACAGTATTAAAGGGCAATTTTATGGAAGGTGAATTTTGAATTCGATGCTACGTTGATATAAACGACAATTCACAAACGTACGGAATAATAATACTGAACATAATTAAAGAATAAAATAATATAAAGTAATAAATTAATTTTCATTATACTCCATATCAATTATACTTAATAAAACATCAACAATAATAATTAATACAAAGCGAACAATACGTGAAATATATAATTTCAAAATAAATACATCAATAATAATTACGTTCTGTTAACGTAATTGTTCCTGTCAATTCCATAATTATAAATTACAGAGTCGTGTATCAGCACTAGTAATTTATTTTACATACCATGAAACAAATTTATATCCACCAACGGTGTATACATATGTATAAAAT
Source organism: Microctonus aethiopoides (assembly GCA_030347275.1). Lineage (NCBI taxonomy): Eukaryota > Metazoa > Arthropoda > Insecta > Hymenoptera > Braconidae > Microctonus > Microctonus aethiopoides. Next base: position 7,287,689 of record JAQQBS010001424.1, read on the forward strand.
TCAAATTGAGAGACAAAGTGAAAGGGAGATAAAAAAAAAAACGAGTTGGAAGATCGCAGCAAAACTCATTAATTCAACGTCCAAACCGAAACATTTTACTGTGTGACAATTTTATTCGATTGCTCGTTATTCAACTCGATCATGCGTGCCACTTAAACAAGCAACATTGTCGTTGCTATATCAGCATCTATTTATCCATAGACATCAATACGTAAATAAATATATGTACATATTTTATTAGGGTGATTGAAAACAAAAAAAAAACAAAAAGAAATTTTTTTTTTACAACCAGCCTTAAAAGTTTCGTTTAAGTCTAAAAATAAGTCGTTGAAAACAAATGCTCTTAATTTTAATATTAAAATAGTACGCATTGTAATTTTCTATTTTCCATAAAAATAACATAGAAAAATTGTTTTTACATCTTCTGATTTTTGGAACTTGCAAACTACCAATTACACAGAAAATCGCAATTATATTTATTTGTCGAGAATTGAACGCTCTACAAAAAAGGTCTCTTTTCATTTTTTGATTAGTCTACTTGTTTAAAAGTTATTCAATGTCAAAGTTCAATTTTTCGAAATTCGGCTGATTTTTGTATATTTCAGCAGAACTGTTAGTTTTATTGACAAAATATGTATTAGATTTCACTTCTAACATATATTTACCTTTCGAAATATGTCAAACAATAGTATTTTTAGATAATGAAATAAATAGAACGTTTTCATAACACTTTTCAGCAGATTTTATAAAACAACTTTTCTACGAGATCAATTTGATGTAAATAAATAAAAATTATTTCTAAATATAATAAAATTATCATTTTATTTATACATTTATACATTTAAATCATAAAATTTTTGAGCTTTTTAAGCTCACAATATAGATAATTAGATTAGTTCGAATTTTTTATCTTTTTAACTGAAGAAAACTGAAATTTTCAAGAAAAATTCTTCTGAAAAGTGTTTTGGAAGCTTTCTATTTATTTCATTATCTAAAAATACTCTTGTTCAACATATTTCGAAAGTCAAAAATACGTTAGAAGTGAAATTCAATACGTGTTTTGTTAATAAAACTAACAGTTCTGATGTAATATACAAAAATCAGCCGAATTTACGAAAAATTGAAATTTGACATTGAATAACTTTTAAACAAGTAGACTAATCAAAAAATGAGAAGAGACCTTTTTTGTAGAGCGTTCAATTCTCGACAAACATATATAATTGCGATTTTTTGTGTGATTGGTAGTTTGCAAGTTACAAAAATCAGAAGATGTAAAAAAAATTTTTCCATATTATTTTCATGAAAAATAGAAAAGTGCGATGTGTACTATCTTAATATTAAAACTAAGAGCACATATTTTCAGGGACCTAATTTTAGACCGAAACAAAACTTTTAAAGCTGGTGGCAAAAAATTTTTCTTTTTATTTATTTATTATTTTTTTTTTTTTTTTGAATCATCCTAATATTTATATAAAATATATTATGAATACATTTATGTATACATACAAATATGTGGGTGTAAAGATAAAACTCGAATAGTGTATAAGGAGGAAAATGGATGGCAAGACAAAATATACGAGTATGCTAGAAAAAAAAAAAAGATTCGTGCATCTTCAACATTGAACAGCAACCCCAAGACACAAAAATAGATGAACCTCTGCTATACTCACGCGCCCACTCTTATATATGACACTCTCCACTTTTCGTGTCACTGTCCTCATAGTTTATTCAACAACCATCATAATGGGCGGAGTAGTGTTGTATACCTCGTGCAACCTTGTCACACTGAAAGAAAAAAATATGCATGTATATGTACCTGAATATATATGCTGCCTTTTTCAACCGAGGTAGTTAATTCTTTATCAGAAAGTATTTTTGTTCGGGGAAAAACTGTTTTTTTTTTTTCATCCTTTTAAAAGTACTCAGGTGTATATATATAAGTACGTTGTCTATGTGGGTGAATAAATATAAAAATCATTTGATACAGTGGTGAAACAGTAGAATATTGAAAAAATATGAAAACTTTTTCTGAGATATTATAAACAGAGGTCGAGTGGCTGTCAACTGCAATGACTAACCTCGTGTATATAGCAAGATTTAATTTTATATTTATTAACTGAAACCCAAGAGAGCGGAAGCCACTTGACAAATTCATTTATTTTTTGATTTTTTCTTTTATTTTACGTACGTAATTTAATTTGAGAGAAGATTTAGACAATTAAATTAATGTATAATTTATGCTGGGATGTTCTGAATTTTCGTTCATAATATAATGAAAATATTTATATAAGTTGATAAAATATATGTATGTATATGAGAATTGTGCTTATGTGTCGGTTTGTTAATAATATATTAATGTTTAAATTTTCCAGGATTATCTGTACGTGTGGCAAACGTTAATTGTACAATAATCACAGTATGGTGATCATGAACTCTGTTTCCAAAGATGCAATTAAGTTAAGGCACCGATGTGAATATACCACATGACAGCAATTTGTTGAATTGTATAAGTATACTAGGTGTTTCATTTCATTTTATTCAGGTGAACAACTTCAGAGCTAAAACCGCTAGTTTAGAACCTAGATACAAAGATGAAAGGAAGAAAAAAAAAATGGCTTTATGCAAAGTTGTGCAATTTCAAAGAGAAAAATTATGAGCTCTGCACTTGACGTTGAGTTGGAAAAAAATTGGTTGGCTATTTTTAGATCAGTTCTCATTTTTTAAACCACAGTTTAAATTATTTATTACTACGGAATTAGTTGATAAAAACTGACTTCAAGGTCTATAAATATACACAGATACATATATTAAATTAATATTTTGCTAGATATTTTCTGGTATTTAGTAGTAATTATTTTTTTCGCTAAATATTACTAAATAATTATTCTGACCTGCTACTCATTACTTTATTCCACTTTAGTATTTCTATAATACTTTAGTATTCAATTTTACATGCCGTTTTACTTAATACTTTAAACAAATAAAAAAATGTTGCCCTTAAGAACTTTTTTCTAAGAAACTATCAAATAAACATTCATTCATTTATTCATGTATTCATTTATTTAAATTATAAGTATAACTTTCCAGTATAATTATATTTTTTTTTTAACGAATTCGCTAATTACCCAACAATATTTATGACTTTCACATCATCCTAATTTAAAAAAAAAATCACATCTCAAACAACATTCAACTTCAAAAGACAAAAAAAAAAAAAATACTAAACTCCATCATGAAAAATAAATAATAAAAAATTATTGAAAATCATTTTGAAAAAAAAAAAAAAAAAAAAAGAAAACGATTTAGCTTACAATAATATATTTCCTTTCTAATTCTTCACGAACTGAAGTTGATTAATTTTTCCCTCTCAAAAAAAAAAAACCACTCAAACGATCCGCCTTGGTTAAAAATTATTTACATGATGGATGAAATATATTCGCAAATCCTGATATAAATATATACAGATAGGTAGATAAATGCCCGATTAAAATATACGTATATGCACACAGCCCACGTAAACGAATAAAAATTTTTTCCATTCAAGTATGTAAATTAATACCAACAATTTACGAAAATATATCCCATACAATATATTGACATTAACGAGACAATCATACATACATACATATTTATATACAGATCTTCCATATATATATATATATATATTGCACTCAATTGAGTCGATATAATTAACAGAACATTTTTGTTTCAATTTCAAGAGCAAACAATATTTATGGGAAAAAAATTCAACGGGTTTAAAAGGTCTGTCCATACAACCTTTGTTTATTTATTTTTTTTTTCATCATCACATAATTATTATTTATATTTCTTCTTCTTATTTTCTTTTAATATATTGTTTTTATCTTTTTTTTTTTTTTTTTTGAAGTTGTGTTCCAGGTATATAAACTTTAGTGAAGCGGCTCAACGGGCCCACTTCGCCTCTCACCGCATTTAATTTGCCTCGCTCGTTCATTTTTCCTTTATTTTCTCTTATCTTATTCTACAAAACGTGTTTCTACACCGGCATACTCTGATGTGAGCGCCGCACGATGCACTCGAGTGAAAATCCCTGAGGCAGAAAACATTCGTTATATTATAAATATAGATAAATACTGATGCATATAAAAATAATAAGAAATACGAGTGAGACTATCTTAATGCCAAGTGTAGTGGTAATGGTTATTTTACATACCACACAAAGTATTATACATTAACTTACACACGTTTTTCTTTAATGTATGCGAATAATAAAATTATTTTAAAAACAAAAATAAATAAATTAAGTATAATCCACAAAGTATTGAAGTTAAAGATCAGATATATGATAATGCTTCAGCAATAATGGTAGACGTAACTAAAGGGATTTATTATAATCGTTAATTCTTGAAGCAGAATACATATTCTTTTTTTTTTTTTCTTCTCATTTTATTTATTTTTATTTTATTTTTTTTTTTTTTTATTTTTCATTCGATTCTCGGTTATCAATGAAACTTATTGAATGTAACTGGACTTGTGATGATTTCACTGTACGTTGAATTGATAATTAATACTGAAGAAAAATTCAACGAGTTTGCAAATGTTAAGAAAACCACTTCATGAAATGTCAAACCGCTATCTTTTACATATACGGTAACTTCAGTAGCTATTCATATCAGATTTAATTTGATTTATATAAAGTTGAAGCAGAATGTATAGATACAGGTACAACAAAAAGAAAAAAATAATCATTTGCGCAATATAAACAAGATTAAATGCAATCATGTTTAATAAAACGAAATGAAATCACGCAGCAATATTATATTTATATTTTTTGTTTTTTTTTTTTTTTTTCATGCTAACGGGTTCAATATTTTTTTTCTGTGGAATGAAAAATAAAGTTGGTATGGTCTTCCTGTCATTTTCATTAAATTTCTACATTTATGTATAGGCGATATTATATTACCGTTATAGAAAGTTTAATTTTGTTTTATTGTCTCTACATATTTAATTGGAAATAGCTACAAAATTTCATAATTATATGTGCAACAAAGTATGTAATGATATATAATTCATTACACAAAGTCAATGTTTTCTTGACCATCATTAAAATAATTTTGATTTAATCCGCGTTAAAAATTTTCCCGCAATTATTTTTCAGATTGTTGCGCCACCATTTCGACTGAATTTATATACATTAACTCATTAAAAACAGTAAATTTGCGCAGTATAAATAATAAATTGGGATATTATATTTATTCAATAGCTAGCTCTATACTCAATAATACAATGGATAAGTACCGTAATTTTATTTATTATACTCTCGCTTTGTTTTTTCATTTATTTTATTTTTATTCATCTGACAAGTTAAGATTTGCGGGAAAATTTAAAAAAGTCAGCGACGCGTAAACATAGCCGCTTGTGCCGCCTCATAACACTACCATTAAAACTACTAAGACCATTACTCGGTCGGTAAAAAAAATAATAGTAATATGTGTGACAGATTTACCAACGCTAGAGAGGTTTGCTTTTATGCGCGCGAATGGATCCCAAAATACAAATGAAATAACGATAAATTCTATAGGGTTTTTTTTTTTTTTTTTTTTTTTTTTTTTGTGGACACTCGACACAAGAGAAAAGTTTTACTAAAGGTCGAGGCATCCATTTTCATGGAATTTATCACTAAATTGACGGTACTATCGTAAATTCAGAAATGTAACGCCTAATAAAAATTTATATTTTTTAATTTCCATTCTATTAATTTTATCTTTCTAAAAAATTCCTTCCACCGCCATTACCTCCTCATTCTTTATTACAAATTCAAAAAATTGCTCATCATAATTTCCAAAATCATAATCCCGATTTCAAAATATCAACAATTATTTTAATAAAAAAAAAATTAATAAACAAACAAAAATAAAACAACAATAAATAAAAATGAACAAAAAATTTATCCAGAATATTTTCTCCACACAATACATTAATACAACATTTTCTTCCTTTAATCTCACAATATTTTTTATTGTGAGATTTTACCTACCTCTTTTTTTTTTTTCTTTCTCACCCTCATTCTTCAAATTCTCCATTGGATGCATTATTTTACCCACCCCCTCTGCCGCTCATCACGAAACTAAACCCAAAACAGTATTTCCAACCACTCTTTCTTCAATCCCAAATGTTGGCGCTCATGTTCCACCACTCTCTCTCCCGCCAGCTTTTTTCCCACTCTTATTTTCCGCACGCAGTCCCATTGATCCTACGCTTATGCTTGAGTCAACATCGTCCGTACCAGCTGACCCGCTCGTCGCCACTACTGAGCATCGCGCAGTGTGTACAGTGTTAGTGTACGTACCCTGTGTACAATCAACCGTCTACGGTTTAGTCAGTAGTGTATTATGCTTGTATGGTGCGGGACGTCTTCTTCGTCAATAATATTCCGCGTCGTTTACATCATTATACAAAGGTTTACATAATCAAACATTAATCACATATAATTCGAAAACAATATAAACATAAAATAGCATAACAATTTCAAGAAAAAAATAAAACGAACGAGTGCATATTCAGTGTGTATATTTACTTCCCACAGTTCAATAACAATAACGCCACTTTAATCTATCATGAAAAATGGTAAGACATCAATAAATATAATTAATTAATAAACAAATAAATGCGCACATACAATATCAAATGGCGTCTGCGATATTAATTCATTAAACAACATAAACAAAAACAAAGAAAATTAAAACCATAACAAAACAAAAATTTATAATACAAAAATACAAAAAATAACATTGAAAAATCGCGAAGCTCACAAGGTGGTCGGCTGCGTTACTTTTACCTGAGCAAATCGCCCAATGTATACATCTTTATGCATGTATACATACATAATATGCATAGATATGTACATGTATATTTATATATAGATGAAAACGTCGTGAGGAAACGAGCACGTCGGTGTGTTTCTCACTAACGTCGTAGTACCAATGGAATAAACCGCCGTGGATATAATAGTGATGGTGGTGTTGTAGTATATTCCAGAAAGAAAACGAAAAAAAAAAAGAAAAAAAGGGACAGTTTGTTCTTATATATATGTATATACATCTGTGCATGCGAGGGATACGAGGGTTGGACAGTGAGTGATAGAGATAGGAATAATAATAATAGTAATAATAATAAAGAAAAACCGACGCATGTATGCGTTTGTGAAAACGCCATCAGGGCATCCATTTCTGCTGTATTGCTCGTGTCTATATACACGAATCGTTGTATGTATATATGTATAGTTTTGGTTTGTTCGTAGAGAGAATACACGTGGGGGCTGGTTGAGAGTGTATTCCCATTGATGTATCTTTCACTCTCACTCCTCTCCCTCCCTTTTCTTCTATATATCTATGAATTTTATATGCAAGAGTATAAATATACTTCATTTACAAATTTATTATTGTTTTAAGAACAAATAATAACGTATTTGAAAATATTATGATGTAGAATATGAAAAAGAAGTGAAAAAAGTTTAAAGAATAAAATTAAGGTTTCATGTCGAACTCTGACACTTTTAATCTAACCTTTGTTGAAATATATATTTGTCAATGATATTTCATGATTGATATGATTGTGTATTATTTATATGCAATAGTGCAGATAATGATTTGGTTTATGTTGTGGTATTGAATGTTTGTTTTTGGTTTATTAAAAAGGGCGAAATAAATATTGACTACGCCAATATACCTTTATATATATTGTGGATAAATGCGTGTGAAACACGCTTGCGTCGCGACGCATCCAACGCGTTGGATTGATTCTTCGTATTACTATTAATTCTTATTTATATTTTTTACTCAATGTTTTACTTCCATTTATTTTACACTGTATTTATTTTTCTTGTTCTCATCGTTTGATATTGAGTACAATATTACTGTGACACTATACACATGAATACATTTTTTTTTGTCTCAATATATATTCACTAAAATATATTTGTGATAACATGTACTTGTGTGGTGTTAACAGTTGAATAGATATAAAATAATTATATCTAAATACTATTTTTTTTTTTTTTGATAATTTAATTCGAATGGAATTTTCTGTGTACGAAATACACATGGCATTTTCAATTCTCTTGTGAGAAATGGATAACTGATGTGAGAGGAAGTGCCGTGTCTTGTAAACAAGTGTGTATGTGTACATATACTGCATGTATGTATATGTGTATGTGTGGTGGATATAATACAGAAGAAAGAAAAAATAAAAATGAAACGGTCGTGGATGAGGGGAACTGTTGCATGACGTAATCCATTCAAGCGCATACAACGCTACGCAATATATCCGAGACAGAGTTTCACTGTATTGGCGCATTATTGTCATTATGACTTTGTATCATTTTGTGTTCTTACAATAATTGCATGCGAATGAAAACAAAAAAAAAAAAAAAGAATCAATAGTAAATGCATTAAATCCCATCAAAAATTAAAAAATAATCTTACTATCTTGTTTCTATTCCTGTTTGTATATTATATATGCATATATTTGTTTACTTATTTATTTATATATCTAGTTATAAGACTATCTATCTATCTATCTATCTATCTATCTGTGGATAAATTTATTTATTTGTTTTTTATATCTCATTCTCATTCTTTAGTTCCTTTCTAATTTCGTACGCATCTGTACAAGCCAGAATAAAAGATGGACGAATAGAAAAGATGACATAGAGGAGAAAAAAAAACCCCTCCACAATTTTGTTCCTTGGCATGTGCGCCACGAGCCAGTCCCACGAAATGGACGAGAGTCGTTAGTCGAAAATAATCCGAATTCCAGTGTGTGTTCTCGTGCGACAACCTGCTTCTTCCAGCGCACGTCGTGCGTGCTGCCAGTTTGGCCTAAAGGAAAAATTACGAGCGACTCGCGCAGTTTGTTCTCTTCAGTTCTCCATGCTTGAATAAAATTAGTGAATATATATTTATATGCATGTAAATACATACGTATATGTTTATATAAATGTGTGCGATTGTTTATTTTTCGTTTTCATTTCTTTCATGAATAAGAGGTAAAGATTAATGAATGAAAGAAAAATATAATAGAAATATAAACAAAATATAATTGATGTGAATGTCGCTTTTTACGTTTTTACTGTAAAATTCAACAACTTGGTGGTCATTGAGCTCGATCGTAATATGTATATATGTAAACTGGGTTACATTTTATATTTACTGGGAAGAGGTCATTTATTGATACGTTTCAACTATTGAATATTTAATGTCGGAAATTTTTATGAATTGATTGATAATTGTGCTAATATTTTTCTTCTAAATTCCCCTTTTGCTTTAATTAGTTTCAAATGTGTTGAAAAAAAAAACAAATAATCAGTGATAAAATAAGAATATTGGATCAATATTTTTTATACTTTTATATTCATGAAAATATATAAATAATATAAAAAATATTTGTTTATCAAAATAGTGCCATTGCATGAATTTTTGTGAATATAAAATAGACAAAAAATAAATCTAATGGTTATTAATCTATAAATTAATTTATATTTATCTCAAATAATATTCTATAAAAACATATTATTCAATATCGAAACATAAGTATCTACCAATATATTTGTTTATCACTGTGTAAAGATCATAATGCGAATACAATGTGATTATTTCGAGTTTTAGCGCGAATCGATCACGGATGGCCGTTGTGAACGTGACATGAAACGTAGATACGCCACAATTGTCGGACGCATCCGATGTTTTTCTCGGCTTCCTTCGTAAAACTCTTGTCCTCTTCTTTCTAGTCTCTCTTTTCTTCTTCCTCTTCTCTCTTTTTTTTTTTTTTTTGTATCTTCACTTTGTTCATTCGCACTTTCTGTCTCGAGTTTGTACGCATACCAGGCCACTCTACATTACCGACACTGTCTCTCACAATGAAACATAAAGAACACTGCTAAGCTTTTTTGGTGTCTAACGTTCTACGCATCTTTAATACCTAAACGTACCAAAGTGAAAATATTTTTGGATAATTATGCACATACATATATTTGTATGTGGCGCTGCGCATATAGTTTCTATTTTTTTTTTTTGTTCTGTTCTTTTTCTTTTACATTTATTCCTTACGCACTTATATTTATTGCATGTTTTTTTTTTTATTTGCCTCCTTATTCTTCGCACCCCTCGTCGCCATTTTATCGTTGTTTACGTTGGGATTTTGGTGAAAGGGAGAAAAAAAAACATACACGTACAGGGGAAAATGGGGGAATAAGAGTATTGAAGAAAACTGCGTAGTATATTTCGTCATCAATATTAGTTTTTGCGTCATTCCATGAAAATCGTCAATAATTTCATTCAATATTATGATAATGAAAAAAAAAAAAAATCATTTCCGCATTATCAGCAATTTAAACTAATACAGAAAAAAATGTATTTTTTTTTTCTGTGCTGTCGTCATTTTCCACGTGCACACTAAATCGTAATCTTTATTTACGTAGATATCAGTGTGTATTGTTAAACGTTTTACTTGAGTAATAAATATATATATATACATATAAAGATATAAAAATATGGATGTTGACAACAGAAATTCAATGGTATCTACACGATGAAAATTGTCAGCTGTATTATTTCGAACGTTTAAAAACACTTGCGTGAGCGTGTATTGTTTGTTGAAAAAACAACTCTATAATTGCTTAAGGTTATGTGCATGTTTATTTCTTTAGCGTATCACTGAACGATATAATAAAATATATATTTGAGAGAGAAAGAGACTTAGATTCTCTACTATACTTCTCAAATAATATATATATATGTACGTATAAATGTATGTACTACTGGCAAAGCGACGTATATGCCAAGTATATGCTTATCGCATTTTGATTATATATTAGTCGCTCACAAAATAATATTTAAAGTCATAGAATGGCGCCAACCATATATTTCTTGATACATACTTAAATTTTTTTTTTTCCTTTTATCGAATCACTTGAATATGATAAAAATAATTCTACAACAACAAATACATATTTATGATTAATATATATATACACATATATTTTTTTTTTTTTTTTTCATTAACAATCGAAGAAAATTTGAAAAATAACTGGTAGATATTTTTTATATATTCATGTAGGTAATGAAATATATCTCGCATATGGCTGTATATTGCTGCAGTCTTGATGTAATACCCAATCATAACGGTATACCTTTTGCCTTTTTACTTCTGAAATTTCTCATCGCACTAAAAGGCACAACATTCCATTGAGCATTTAAATAATATACAAAACGCATGCATTCAAATGGGTACAGTTGAATTTGATTAACTAATATCAAATATAAAATAAAACTTATTCATTAATATTTTGTTTTGTGATTTAATTTATTCATAAACAAATGAAATTTTATTTTTAAACACAAGTAATAATTCTCTTCAATGTAATTCAATTAATCGAGACAAGTTTGATGATATCTTATATAACATGGGAGCCCTTTATTTCTTTGAATAAATCAAAAAAAAAAAAAAAAAAAAGTTAATAAAATTGAATTTAAAAAACTTTCACGATTCCAATAATTGAGACTCACTCCTCTCAACTTCCATTCGTTTTACACGCAATCTCATGTATATATAAACCACTCATATACATAGATATGTATGTATGTTCCTGTTTGTGACTCGACGCATTCCTCGACGCACTCTTTTCGTTCCCTTCTGGCGCTCTTTTACCCCCTCAACGTGCTTTGCGACGCGACATTTCTAATTCTAATCGCTCCGATTCCCATGGCCCCAATGCACATTGTACGAACGCCCATCATTGTTTATGTCTTTGCCCGTGTTGGTTTTGTTATACGAACAAGACTGCGAAAAGAAAGAGAGAGAAATGAGTGTTGGAATTTATCTTTGCTACTCGATGACGCGAGAGTCTTGAAATACAACTCACTAGTGGGATGGTACACATAATACTCTATATGTACTTTGGTCACATAGTAACTGATAAAAATTGTCGCATACATATATATTCATACATAAATGCCAATCATAATATGATTCATTCGATATTACATTACCGATAAAAAGTAAATGCGAAAAATATCAATTATTAATTATTGAATGTATTTAAAAGGGGAAGAAAAATAAATAAATTAAAATGTGGAATGATAAATAAAATAAAAATGACACATGAGAAGTTTACCTCGTGCTCGAGGTGTCTCACTTGCATGGACAATTGGAAAGGGAAGTTAACCTCGGTATAAAAATAATGATAAATGAAAGGATGGTGGAAAAAAAAAAAAAAGAAAATTGCAAAATTAATTATGGTGTTGGAAAATACAAACAGAATAAAATAATTATACATTAAAAGTCGGACACACTGATGGTTATGAGGTGACGAGATAGGAAGAAATTAAGACGGGAGTGCGTGTAAGATTATATATACTTATGTATCTGTACATATTGTATACGCGAAGTCTTGACGATATTATATTTGTGTCATACGATGGTATACGTATGTATATGAATATATATGTGTGTAAGTCGTTCGTCGTTATCGGGAGAAATTATGAATGGGCGGATTCACGACTGATAGGACAACGGAAGCGAGTGTAGTAATATTTTCTCACAGGTCTCTCTATCTAACTCCTTCTTTTTCTTCTTCTTTTTTTTTTTTTAATTCTTATATCAATCTTTCTCTTTTGGAAATGACTTGTCGATTTGGATATGCTTGCAATGGTATAGTTGACGGTCTTAAGTATACATAAATTATTAATAATATTGTGTTTTTAAAATGTGTTTTTTTTTTCTTCCACGAATTTAACGAAACTTATACAATAATGACAATCACGTTCTAATAGCTTTGATTCGAAGTAATAATAAGCCAGAAAACGAGAAAAAAAAATAATATAATTGTCCAGGCAATTTTATAATTCATTTATATATTAGTATTTTCTGGATAAAAATAAAAGTTTTTCATGATACAAAAGCAATATAAATTATATTTTCTCATAATTATAAATTGATAATAATAATTTGTTATTATTTTTCAGGTTGGATGAGGGCAAACACATCAAGGCCATAGTTATGAAGTCAAATAAATTTTTCGTTTTCAATAAAAAACTTCTTGATTTACGAAAAATAAAACGCCAACGGCGTTGTTCATCATTATCAAACGAAATATTATCTATGCGCATTTGGAAATCATTGACAAACGTGAAATATTTGTTGTCATCTGTGTCAATGCAAATGGCTTGGTTGAAAATATTTTCAATATCATATTGGAATTGTCATCGTGAATTTGTCAACACACAGACGTTGAGATAGTGTCAATTATTATATATTTAATATAATATATATAAATACATACACATAAATGTGTAGTATTATTGTTTTTTTGTTTTCTGTAACGAGTGCTCTATTAATGTAAGTTTATAATAAACATAATGAACGTGGTGTGAGTTATTAAAATCTAATTGGTGTGTAATAATCGACAAAGTGAAACAAATAGTCCCGCCGTCGTCGTTAGTATATCAATGACGGCGACGTGACGCACTGTGAACCTGTCTACGCAGCAATTCGTTGTTGGGTTGTTGTCAATTCTTGGTGGTTGGTTAAGACGACGGCGAGGAAACGGAGAGAAATCTTTTGGATGGTAGGAGGGACACAACGTCATTGCAATATCCTCGACGTGAACACTGCGCCAGACGTAGAAAATAAATCAGTGAAAATTGTGTCCATGAAGCGACAAGATGAACACGTGGAAGCTGCTGTTGTCAATATTAATCGTGCTTGAGATGGTCTCTTGCATATTATTTGCAATGACTGTGAATGACTTACAAAAAGACGAGTCCATAAATCGATTTAATATCAAGACGTTTAATAATCGTCAGGATAAAACATCATCAGGGAAATATCGTCCAGAAAATCCCGATGATAATGATGATCGTTATCATAATGTTGATTATGATTTTGAGGACTCGAGATATAGGAACAATCGGGCAATACATGCGCCTAGGTAAATTTTAATTGAATTTAATAAAGATATTATTGATATAAAGTAAAATTTTAATATTTAGTTTTTTTTTTTTTTATTATTGAATTAATTGTGTTATTTGTTTTGTTTTTTAATATAGTTCGGCTGAAGAAGCTTCAACGAAAATTGGCCAGCAAACAATAACATCAGATATGCCAAATGGAAAACAAAAATCAAATGCAATAGCACGACAAAAAATGTCGAAATTACGGAATGTCACTATTGCCGATGGTGTTTGTGGCAGTCTTGATATTAGAAATAATATTCGTAGCTTTGAGGCACTACGAAATTGTCGTATAATTGAAGGATTTTTAAATATCATTCTTATTGCTAATATTACAGAAAGTCAAGCACGAAATTTAAGTTTTCCAAAATTACGTGAAATAACGGAATATTTACTTATTTATCGTGTTGACAATTTTACAACATTGAGATATTTATTTCCGAATTTGGAAGTTATACGTGGCGATACGCTCTTTACTGATTATTCATTTATGATTTATGAAATGAATCAGTTAAAAGAGGTAATATATAAAATCATATTTACTTATCACTAATTTTTTTCAATTTTATATAAATAGTAATTGGAATAATTACTAATATAATATTCATTAATTCATCATTGTCAATAACATAATATTTTACTTTAATATTCTTTCAAAGTTGCTTTGAATTATTATTAAAATATCCATAATTTATTAGCCTTAGTCACCTTACATCACATCATCTGATCAATCTCAACGTGACATTTAGTTTTGTTTTTCTTCACACGAGCTTAAAGTCTTTCATCTATCAATCGTCAATTCCCACGCAAAATGAACTGTAATTTCGTGACTTCCAACTTAATTTGTCGGTCTTGACCGGTTAAATGGCAGGTCAATTACCGTTAACTATTTAACTAAATTAAATGACAGTCTCAACTACCCTCTTTCATCCCCGCTACTTCACATCACATTTCATCTTTGATAATTTAACAATATATTATTTATCACCATGATTAAATTAAAAATTTAATCATTCGTTAATTGTGTATTTAATTTTTTTTTTCTTCTTTCCCATCACAGATTGGCATGGTAAAATTGATGAAGATATCTAGAGGTGGCGTGAGAATTGAACGCAATCCAGTGTTATGTTATATAGAAACAATTGATTGGGAATCAATTATTCTAGCTGGTGCTCTTTTCACTGCGGCAAACCAACCTCCTTCCAAGTGTCCTGGTAAAATGAATTATTACTTTGAATTTATTATTTAAAATTAACCTCGGGCTTTGTGACACACGCACAACTCAACTTGTCCATGCACAGTGTCATTACCTGTTAATTAGTTAATATAAATATGGGCGTTGCTTCGTACATCGCAAAATATGTTTGTATGTTTTGCGCTGGATGAAGAATTAAAAAGGAAAAAAACGATAAGAAAGGATGCTTAGTGCACTCATTGCTTAAGCACATTTATAGCGTGTACAGTAACACAACCAGATGCAAACTCGTTTGCACCATACATAATACTTGCTTTCGATAAACTTCAGGATCCAGTTGTGTATTTATATAGCATTTTGCCGCCTGCTCTCAGACCATTGCAAGCAACGATTTATAGAGCGACAAGTTTTGCTTTTGCAATGATGATAAAAATTATTAGCCATCCGCACTAACCTAAGAAGCGGAATAGGCAACAGTATATGTAATAATATAATATTCGATAAATGTTGGCTTCGTTAACTTTCCATTTGCATTTAAATTGACGCACAGAGTAGAGTTGTTACTATGCAAAAGCAAATGCTTATTGTCATGTGAAATTTAGTTGGGTGTTTTATCAATTTCCGCAATCTAAATCTGTCTATTTCATATTTTTTTTCTTTCTTTCTCTACCTCTCAATTAATTTTCCTCTTATCAATAAGGTCAAATAAGCATTGAATAGTTTGATATACATTATATATATTTTAGCGATTGGAAAACGTCATAGATTAAAAGAGATTAATGTCTTGTGGTTGTTCGTGTTTATCGTCAGAGAATTTATTAATAAATAGATGTTTTTTTTCTGTTTGCTTTTGTAGCTTGTCCATCATGCCCTGATGGTCACTGTTGGTCGGAAAACCTCTGTCAAAAATCAATGAAGTCCGTATGTCATCCACTGTGTCTTGGCGATTGTTTTGGACCAACTGAAAAAGACTGTTATGTATGTAAAACAATTCGACATGAGGATGTATGCATGGAAAAGTGTCCACCGCATTTGTAAGTTTATACTTTATTGAAATATTTTGCTGTTAAACATTTTAAATTCATTCTTTCAATCATATTCATATTTTTTGGTAATTACTTTTTATTTTAGGTACGCGTTTCGTGAAAGACGTTGTATTACAGCACTCGAATGTATAAAAATGAAGCCAGCACATTTACGTAAATACGACAAAGCAAAAAATTGGCGGATATTTAATAATTCATGTGTGACTGAGTGTCCAGTTGGTTATGATGAAATTATCGATCAAAATAATGTAAGTGCACAGGAAGAAATAATTTCTTTAATCGATTGCATATAAAAAAAAATATTTAATTTCAATAATTTGATAACTATTTAATTTTTTAGGTTACAATTTGTAAAATTTGTGTTGGTGATGCATGTCAAAAATTTGAGAATGGCGGAGTTGTACGTCATATTTCGGATTTTCAACCATTTCGTGATATGTCTGTAATAGATGGTTCACTTGAATTCCAAATTGGTAATAACTATCCAAATATTGAAAGTGAATTGATTAATGCATTTGGAGCAATTGAAGAGATAACTGGTTATCTAAAAGTTGCCCGGTCATCACCGTTAACATCGTTGGAATTTTTGAAGAAATTACGAGTAATAAGAGGCCGGAAATTAGATATGAATAATGCCAGTTTAGTTATATTGGACAATTCAAATCTCTCGAATCTATTTCACGAATCACAAAAAATCGAATTGGAAAATGGTCGATTATTTATTCATGACAATCCAAAATTGTGTATGTCAAAAATAACAAAATTAGCAAATATGGTTGGAATAACAAATTATACAGTATTGGAAATTCATCCGGATTCAAATGGTGATAAAGTTGCTTGTGATATTGTTAATATCAATATCACTGTAAAAAATAAGGGATCAACGTATGCAAATTTAATATGGGACGTTTATGAACCAAGTGAGGGTCAAAGTTTAATTAATTATATGCTGAGCTACACTGAAACTGATAATCCAAATGTAACATTTGAGTCAAATTCATGCAGCAGCAGAAAATGGCAAATTGTTGATGTTGAAATACCATTAAACAATTCACCAAATATACTTATTTCAAAATTAATAACAGATCTTAAACCTTATACAAGTTATGGTGTTTATGTAAAAACACTTGCAGTAAGAGATCGTAATTCATTTCGTAGTCCAACTGGACAATCAAAAGTTATATTATTTCGAACTGATCCCGATATTCCATCTGTCCCCACGAACATTGATACTATTATGACAACAGAAACTGAGATAAATATCAAATGGGATGAACCGACACAACCAAATGGTCCAATAGCATATTACATTGTATCAGGATTTGTTCGCATTGAGGATGAAGATTTTTTATCATCACGTGATTATTGTAAACACGGTCTTGTGAATGAAATTGAGCAAATTGAAAGCCCAAAAATTTCATTTAAAGCAATTATCGATGATCCCAAATCGTGCTGTAAAAAAGAAGTAGTTGAATATAAAAATTTTGAGATATTATGCTATGACAATATGACAACGGGATATATACCTCAAGGTAGATATAATTATTGTAATGCACCACGTGATGATAAATTTAATATTGAAGAAAATTTCACGTCGGAAAATAATGTTATCTACAATACAAAAACAACTATTTATAATGATACGTATTATTCATTCATTTTCAATGTTAGTGGCAATGAAAGATCGTATATGCTTAAAAAACTTCGTTATTATTCTCTGTATACAATTGCGGTTACAGCGTGTGGTTCAACATTAAATAATGGCACAGAATTGTGCTCATTGCCGCAATATATAAATGCAAAAACAAAAAGACGACCAGACGCTGATAATGTTTACAATGTCCGAGCAGATGTGACAAATGATACACTTGTAACTATAAAATGGGATCCAGTTCAACATCCAAATGGTTTAACTGTCGCATATATTATTGAATATACAAATACAATTATAAAAAGTGCAACTAAAACTAGTTCATGTATATCGCAAGGAATATCACGTCAAAAACGAAATACATATGATATTCCAAATTTAAGTCCAGGAAAATATAGTACACGTGTACGATCATTGTCACTTGCTGGTGAGGGTAATTGGTCACAAGAAGTTTATTTCACTATTGGAATGAAAGATGATAGTACATTCATGGCAACAATTATCGTGACAATTACATGTATTGTAGCAATTATTATTATTGGATTCTTTTTATTTAGGAGTTATCGTAATAAAAAGAAACAAGAACGATTGATTGCAAGTGTTAATCCGGATTATATTGAGAGTAAATATGTGCGTGATGGTTGGGAAGTGTCAAGAGATAATATTAAATTGTCAGATGAGTTGGGACTTGGTAATTTTGGTATGGTTTATCGTGGTGTTCTTAATGGTAGTGCTTCAGTTGCCATTAAAACAATACCAGTTAATTATACAGAGGAGGATAAAAATGAATTTTTAAATGAGGCATCAGTAATGAAGAATTTTTCATCATTTCATTTGGTAAAATTATTGGGTGTCATATCAGAAGGTGACCCACCATATGTTATTATGGAATTGATGGAGAATGGTGACTTAAAGTCGTACCTGAGGCGTATTCGTGACGTAGAACCTGGACTCGATGTATCACGAATAATACGAATGGCCGGTGAGATTGCCGATGGTATGGCATATCTCGAATCAAAAAAATTTGTCCATCGAGATTTGGCCGCAAGAAATTGTATGGTATCAAAAGATCTGGTATGTAAAATCGGCGATTTTGGTATGGCCAGAGACATTTATGAGACTGATTATTATAAGATTGGCCAAAAAGGTCTGCTACCTATTCGTTGGATGGCACCAGAAAATCTATCCGACGGTGTATTCACTTCGGACTCAGATGTATGGTCTTTTGGTGTTGTCCTGTATGAGATTTTAACAATGGGCGAATTACCTTATCAAGGTTTCTCTAATGACGAAGTACTGAATCATGTATTGCGTAAAGGCACTGTAACAATACCACGAAATTGCCCAGAGATTATTCTTAAATTGATGGAGAGATGTTTTAGATGGCGGCCAAATGAACGACCAACGTTCATTGAAATTGTGTCGGAGCTTGAGTCATTTCTCGGTCAAGATTTTTGTGAAAAATCATTTTATCATTCGAAGGAAGGTATTGAATTGAGAAATTCTGGACTGAAAAAAGTCTATCATAATGCAGCACAAATACGTTTTAATTGGGGCAATGACTCAGCAAGGTGGGTACGTGAATTTGAAGACAATGTTACGTTACTTGATCAAACTAGAGCCGGCACAAGTCGCAGCAAAATTTTCAAAAATGGATTTCAACATTTGGGTAATATTGCTGCAATGGAGGAAATATCACTCGATCCATCGTGATAAAATTCAATCTCTGGGCATATACATACATAGTATCTTTTACGTGTATACATATATATACACATACATATATATAGAGGCCTATCTAACACATATTTATTATGCATTCATTGGTCGACATGATGTTTAATGTGTACAAAGAAAAAAAAAACGATATTCTCAGGGTAATCGTAAGTCGAATCGTGAATATTTTTCACTAACGCGGACAACTTTTATTTTCATTAAAAACTCAAACAATCAATTCAGTAAATTGAGATCATAGTTAATTTTAATATAGTTCAAAACTTAAACACGAGAAAAAAAAACCAAGTCAAAATAGAGGTTCAGAAAATTCAAGCGAAAAATTCAACAAAAATATTGAAGACAAATGAGAAAATGCCGCGTTGTGGATATTCTCATGTTTTATTATTATTATTATTATTATTATTATTATTATTATTGCTATTGCTATTTTATAATTAAAACGTTGTGAAGTATACGATTATGATTATGGATCTTTGGAAAATTCCGAATCAATCAACGATTAAGTTTAATTTAGAAAAATAATTTTTTTTTGTTTCTTTTTTTAAATTGCGTTTATTTTTAATTCAACGATAAAGCGGAAAAATGATTATTTGTATTTAGACAATATCGGGAACTTGTCATTCCTTTAAAGGGCCAATTTATTTAAGCGTTTTCCCGAAGTAATTTGATTCTGATAAGCAATTGAGACTTTAATTTAATATAAAAAATGTCTAAAATTGCTGGAAAACGTGTCACATATATATATGGTTACGTGTTTTTGTACACTTACATGTATATTCATTGCTTATGCACCAAAGTTCCTCATTTATGTGTGTTATCTGTGTATTTTTTTTTTTTTTTTTTTTTTTTCAACTCTTGTATGTGACAAAAGATAACGATACTGTAAAACCTCAAACTTTCCTCGTAGATTAAACGTGTCAAACGAATCTGGCTGATTATAGAGTCATAGAGTCGACATTGCAATACAATTATCGATAGGTTTTGCAGTTATATTGTGTTCCTTCGTTTTTTTTTTTTGTAATTATCTTTTTTTTTCTCTTTGCTCCAATGTTAAATGTTTATATGTTGCTGTAAATTGTTATTGTCCCCTATTTTTTTTCTCTTTTACGCCTCTTTATATCGAATGCACTTCTGTATATATCAACGCTTGAAAATCATTTCATTGTTAAATGTAACTGTGACAGTCCCCCCATGTATCATCTTCATCTTTCATTCAAATTAATAACTTAATTAATGTGTACAGATTAAATGAGAAAAAAAAAATAAAAATATATAAGAGACTCTATATTTGTACAGGAAAATAGACGCTTAAACAAAGATCTTTTATACATAATACATGTATCAAGTGTCCCATTTTATTGTGTTTCAAATAACTTCAACATCAGAACAGATATGAAAAAAAAATAACAAAAGTTGCAGCAAAAAATATATCAGATATTTATTGGAAATCTTCAAATTAACCTTCAAATAATAAATAAAAGTCAATAATTTTTCTTCATGATACCACATAATTTAACAGACATAGAACACATATTTTTTTCATGTCTGTCTTAGCCACGAAGTTATATTTCTGAAATATATAAAATGGAATACATATTTATATATATATATATATATATATTTTAAAAAAACGTTTGCACATCTGTTGACTGCTATTATAAAAATTATAATAATAGTGCATAAAAGAGACGAGGAAAAATTCAATCTATTTTGATTCTAAGCATTATTTCTGTTATATAATAGAACAACAAAATAAATGATCATCACAATTATTCATTCGCACATGCAGTGTGTAATCAGTTAATAGATGCGTCTAGTCATTGGTTATTGAATGACATACGCAAAAATGATTTCACTCAAATACAATGAATAAAGAAC
Source organism: Microctonus aethiopoides (assembly GCA_030347275.1). Classification (NCBI taxonomy): domain Eukaryota; kingdom Metazoa; phylum Arthropoda; class Insecta; order Hymenoptera; family Braconidae; genus Microctonus; species Microctonus aethiopoides. The sequence goes on from JAQQBS010001424.1 coordinate 7,309,184, forward strand.
GAAAAATGAATGAATAAAATATAAAGAATTGGCAATTTTGCAAGCAAGAAACAATTACATTTTGCAATTAGTTGCGAAATGTATTTGATATTAAAAATAAAAAAAAGATTCATGTGTGCACATAGTATATATTAGATTATATTATATCATTATATCATACTATCAGTTATAGATAAGACACTAATATTATGTATCTTAATATAAGTATAATTTAATTAAGGGCTCATGTTAATACGCGGCCACTTGGTGCCTTAAGACAGATGAATGTCGGACGTTTTATTTTTCTTATTTTATATAATTACACATCATCCAATTCATTATACTGTCATTTTGGCACCGGTGCTAATAATTAAATTTCATAATGATACATAGAACAATCTCATAAATTATGAGATTAAATTTTCTTTTGCTTCTATTATATTTCGTCTCAATGACACATCCATTACATATCAACAATCGCGTTTGCCGAATTTCTTCCTCGCCCAAAAACAAAATGAGATAGTATATATTACATCGAGATTCCATTTTGGATAATTAAAAATAAATTATTAAATATTAAATTGCGCACAAAACATTTCGAGAGAGAATTGACAATTTTTTTTATCTATTTGTTTGTATAAAAAAACGCAGTCGCGATTCTATTTTTTTTTTTTTTTCCC